>JAGFNQ010002329.1:294928-604329 GCA_024364735.1 Boesenbergia rotunda
AACCGGTATTGCTTCATCAATGGTTGGAACCACACCAAGTTCTGAGACAAACTTCTTGATCCAGACTGCTTCCTTTGCTGCTTCCGAAGCTGCAATATATTCCGCTTCCGTGGTAGAATCCGCTACGGTGTCTTGCTTGGAACTCTTCCAACTTATTGCGCCTCCATTCAAAATAAATACGTATCCGGACTGAGATTTGGAGTCATCCTTATCTGTCTGGAAACTGGCATCTGTATACCCACGTATTACCATATCACCTTCTCCATATATTAGGAACACATCCTTAGTGTTTCTTAAGTACTTGAGGATTGTCTTGACAGCCGCCCAATGATCCATTCCTGGATCAGACTGGTATCTGCTTGTGACGCTCAGAGCATACGATACATCGGGCCTAGTACATAACATAGCATACATGATAGATCCTATCGCGGATGCATAAGGAATCTTATTCATGCAAATCCTCTCGTCTTCTGTGCGCGGACACATAGACTTCGAAAGGTTGATCCCATGCCTGATGGGAAGGTAACCTTTCTTGGATTCCGACATGCTAAACCTTTCTAGCACTCGGTCTATATATGTAGACTGCGAAAGACCAAGCAACCGTTTTGATCTATCTCTATAGATTCTAATCCCAAGGATATAGGTTGCTTCTCCCAGGTCTTTCATGGAGAAAGTTTTGGACAACCAAATTTTAACTGACTGTAAGACTGATATATCGTTTCCTATAAGTAATATGTCATCGACATATAACACTAGGAATACGACTGCACTCCCACTAACCTTCTTGTACACACAAGGTTCGTCAGGATTTTGTGAGAAATCAAACTCTTTGATTGTCTCATCAAAACGGATGTTCCAGCTCCTGGATGCTTGCTTTAGTCCATATATGGATCGTCGAAGCTTGCATACTTTGGTTTTATTAACCGATGTGAAACCTTCAGGTTGTATCATGTATACATCCTCAAGCAGGTTTCCATTAAGGAAAGCTGTTTTCACATCCATTTGCCATATCTCATAATCATAATGAGCTGCTATGGCCAGGAGCATCCGAATGGATTTAAGCATAGCTACTGGCGAATAGGTTTCGTCATAATCAATTCCTTGTTTCTGACGATATCCTTTTGCCACTAATCTAGCCTTAAAGGTAACAACATTACCTTCCATGTCGGTTTTCTTCTTGAAAACCCACTTGCACCCTATGGGCTTAATCCCTTCAGGTGGGTTAACCAAGCCCCATACTTGATTTTTGTACATGGAATCCATTTCCGACTTCATGGCTTCAAGCCATTTATTCCTTTCTGAATTTTTCAGAACATCTTCATAACTGAATGGTTCGTCATCGTTAATGAGTATCACGTCGTTCGATTCACTTATGAGAAATCCGTATCACTCTGGAATATTGCGTGTCCTATCAGACCTACGAAGAAGTGGTGTTGTTTTAGGTTCAACTGATAGCTCATCATTATTGGTTGTGGGTCTAGACTAGGTGTCTCTGTAATGTCTATTGGAGTTTCTTGAACTTCTTCAAGTTCAATGCTACTCCCACTGCTTTCTTACAAAAGAAATTCTTTTTCTAGAAATACAGCATGCCTTGAAACAAACACCTTTTGTTCCAAGGGATGATAGAATTGGTAACCTTTCGTTTCCTTAAGGTATCCAATAAATAGACATTTATCAGACTTAGCATCCAATTTGTCTGATACAATCTGCTTTACATAAGCAGGACAACCCCATATCTTTAGGTGAGATAAATGAGGTTTCTTACTATTCCACGTCTCATATGGAGTAGTAGAGACTACCTTGGTCGGGACTCTGTTTAGTAAGTAAACAGCTGTCTTAAGCGCATAGCCCCAAAAGGATTTTGGAAGAGTTGCATGATTCATCATAGATCTAACCATGTCCATCAAGGTTCGGTTACGCCTCTCAGATACACCATTATGCTGTGGTGTATATGGCGGAGTCCATTGAGACAATATCCCATTGTCCCTAAGATAATCTTGAAACTCTTGACTTAAGTATTCACCACCCCGATCGGATCGAAGTATCTTAATACTTTTGCCAAGCTGTTTCTCTACTTCACTTCTGAACTCTTTGAATTTCTCAAAAGCTTCAGATTTGTGTTTCATTAAGAACACATACCCGAATCGTGAGTGATAATCGATAAAGGTAATGAAGTAGCTATAGCCTCCTTGTGCAAGAGTTGACATTGGTCCACATACATCAGTATATATTAGACCAAGCAATTCTCCCACTGGTTTATCTTTTCCGGAAAAGGGTAATTTGGTCATCTTGCCTTTTAAGCATGATTCGCATGTATCAAATGAACCGGGTTCAAATGATTCCAGAATTTCACATCGGTGTAATTTGGTCATGCGTTTCTTACTTACATGGCCAAGACGACAATGCCACATATAAAAGTCTATTTGATTATCTATTCGAGCACGTTTGTTGCTAACTTCGATATTGAAAACGTCACCGGATAAATCTAACGTGTAGATACCATTGCATAAAGTTCCGGTCCCATAAAGAACACCATTTAAAGTTATGTAACAGCAATTGTTACTAAAAGTTAAATGATAACCCTTTTCATTCAAGCATGAAATAGATACAATGTTCTTTATTAATGAAGGAACAAAATAACAATTATCCAATTCTAAGACAAGTCCAGTAGGGAGCTTTAGCAAATATGTTCCGATGGCAATAACAACAATCTTTGCTCTATTTCTAACTCGCAAATTCGCTTCTCCCATGATGAGTCTTCTTCTATTCCTTAGCCCCTGTATGTCTTTACATATATGTGAGCTACACCAAGTATCAAGTACCCAGGTGTCCGTGGAAATAGAGTGACATTCAATAACGGAGATACCTAAAGAGGATGGGGCATCGGATGCCTTCTTCTTCAGGGACTCAAGATAAACCTTGCAGTTTCTTCGCCAGTGGCCCTCCTTGCTGCAGTGATGGCAAGTGCCATTTGGTGCATTTTCAATCTTTTTGGCCTTTTTCTTCCTTCCCTTATTTTGTTCTTTGGGCTTCCTCTTAGAGCCTTTCTTTGAGGAACCAACTAACAGTACCGTCTTCTGATCCTGCTTTACAGAAGGCTCTACAGTCTTCAGTAGGTTAAGCAACTCAGGAATGGTAGTCTCCAGTTTGTTCATCCGATAGTTCATCACAAACTGTGAGTAACTCTTGGGCAAACAATGCAGAATTAAGTCAATACGTAGTTCGTGATCCATTGCAAATCCGAGTGTGCCTAGTCGCTCAATGTACCCCAACATCTTCAACACTAACTGTGAAACAGAAGTGCCTTCCTGCTTCTTAGAGGTGAAGAGGAGTCAGGAGACCTCAAACCTTTCGGATCTCGCCTGCTTGTCAAACAGCTCATGAAGATGGAAGACGATGGTATGAGCATCCATATGCTCATGCTGCTTTTGTAGCTCAGGTACCATAGCGGCCAACATGATGCAACTCGCAAGTTCAGAATCGGCCACATGTTTCTGATAGGCCACTAACTGGTCTGGAGTTGCATCTTCAGGAGGATGATTGGGAAGTTGTTCTTCAAGGACATAAGCAAGTTTTTCTGCCTTGAGGACTATCCTCAGGTTTCGAAGCCAGTCCATGAAGTTTGGCCCAGTAAGCTTATTGGTATCCAAAATGGAACGCAAATTCAGAGAAGACATGATCAGGTGATTATCCTAGAAATACAAATTGAGGTTATGTGATGAGAATGATAAAGAATGCATAAATATACATTAATTAAATCCTATTTATTTTTCGAATTGAATAACCCTTTTTATCAATTCGGGAGATCGTAGGAACATCTCCAAATAGGTTGATATCCAACCATAGATAAGAACAACCATGGCTAGAGTCCATCAAGTTATTCTTAGCAATGAATGTAGGTGATTATACCGATTACATATTATACATATGTAACTATCACATTATGCTATCAACTAATTGAATGTTTGCATAAATCATTGGGTTGTTAACTCATTAATAAGTATGCAACAATATACATAGCACCCAATTGCACCTCTCTTTACATCGACCTTGGATGTGGCACAACAAATCGATGCTCCAAGCTTAAGGCTGACCCATTAATCAAGAAATAGTTTTAATATGGTTGGAGCTCATTCAACCGTTTAGTCAGGCTTGGATATGTCCAACAACCAAAACTAAGGATTGACCTCTGACTCCATCTATATTAATCATAAACTAATTCCATGGTTTGAACATGTTGAGGTTCAAGCCGTGCATGGATGTGTCCATCAACCCAAACGAGAAACAAAACTCCGGGTCTAACCATATTAATGGAAGGTGTTGGCCTTAATATTTTGTAAGGGGTTTTGGGTCTCATCCTTTTCTTTTATGCACATTCATGACATATAATTATGTCATGTTCTAACGATTTCCTTAATAAAGTATGTATGTGACTTAATTTATCAAGTCTCATTAATTGAATTAGGAACCGGATTTCCTAATTCTAATTTCATACTTTATTCAAGGAATTGTTTTGGGAAACAATTTCTTGAATTATCATAATCAATTTCGGGAATAATATGTTTAAGACTTTGATCAAATCTTATTAAATTAAGAGACAGATTCCCTTAATTCAACCACATATTATTTTCATGAAAATCTTATTTAAGGAAATATACTCTATAGGAAACAATTTTTCTAATTAATTTTGGAGACAATAATATGTAAGAGCATCACCTTATAAATCAAATAAGGAAATTATCGTTTGAGAATCACCTCAAAAATTTCCAAGATTTGATCACATATTTTATTTATGTAAAATTAATATCAATAACTTAATTTGGACGGCTCCCCGAGACTCAATCCAAATTATACATTTAACAGCTTAAATTCAATTTAGGAAATTTAATTATAACAACTAACTTTAATTGGACGGCTCCCCGAGGCTCAATCCAAAATAAAGAATTTTGTAAATAATTTAATTTCCAATTATAAATTTAAATGCCAATTAATATTCCCATAATTTGTCTAGACTTTCTTGAAAGAAAGTGCCCAAAATTGCGAGCTTTCCATAAATGGAAAGTTCCCAAAAATAAAAGGTTTTCAGAATAATTGTAAGTTTCTGGTACAAAGAAAACTTACGTTTTTCCAAAATTGGAAAATTTCCAAAATAGAAAATTTCCAAAATTGGAAAGTTTTCAAAAATGGAAAGTTTCACAATTATCATAAAATTTCAGAAACAGAGTTATTTCAAAAGTTTGCGAAATTTCATGAGGATTTCCAAACTTTGAAATTCCTAAATCGAAAATTTACCATAATTGGAAAGTTTCCATAATTGAAAATTTTTCAAAATTGAGATCATGATAAAGCTTTCCGCAAAATAATTATATGATTATGTCGAACACAAACCTCAGCTCTGATACCACTGTTGGGACCGGGTGCATGTTGACATGGATGCGGGTTCGTAATTTTAAAAATTAATTACGTGCAGCGGAAGGTTTAACATAAATAATTTCTCAAATTATTTAACCACACATCTAAGCATGCAATTTTATCTTGTGTAAACATGATCATATATTTAAAATTTTATAGAAACGTAAACTAATTTACATATTACCTCGCATAACTCGAAGGAAGGGACGAGATCCAACCGTAAGCGTCCCTTGGAAGCTCCGCCTTTATTCGCGTCCACGCCGAGTATCATCGGGATGACTTCACAAAGCCACGAGTTTCGTGTTCTCGAGAACTACTAGATTATCCGAGAACGCGACAAGAAAAACCAAGAGAGAAGGCGGAAGACTAACCACAAAAGGATGACCGGAATCAAAATTACGGCGAAGCAAAAGAAGAGGCATGCGGCAAAAGGATCCTTGCGGCAAACTCTAATTCCGGCAACACCTTCTTCCGGCCAAGAGATGGCCGGAGCTTCCTTCTCCGGCAGCAGGTGGTGGTCAGCAGGGAAAGGGCAGGGGCGGCCGGCTGGTGCTCCTTCTTGGGGCTGGTTGGCGCACGACAAAAAGGGGAGAAGAGAAGGAGAGAAAGAGAGGAAGAGAGCCTATGCCTTCATCTCTTCGATTATCACCCAAGCCTTGCCTTGGGTCCTTTATATAGTGGCCTCTCAACCATCAAGCCTCTCAAATATGGAATAACTTATTCCATCATGCCAAGTTTGATTTTATATCATGGTTAAAATCATATTTTAATTCATGATAAAAATCAATCAAGTCTCTTCTCTCATATGGAATAAATTTCCTTATCATGGTAAATCAATCCATGATTGATTTTATAAAATAAACCAATCCATGGTTCATTTTAATTTCCATGAAAAATAAACCAAACCTTGGTTTATTATATAAAAATTTATATCATCCATAATTTTATAAAACAAACCACACTTGGTTTATTTTATAAATTGAACCAAAAACTTGGTTCTCTCCCTTTGTTGTGGCCGACCAAGCAAAGAGGATGGAGGCCCTCTTTGGCCGGCCCATCCAAGCCAAGCCCCAATGAATTAAACTTATTTAATTCATCTATTAAGTCTTCAAAAGACTTAGCCATTTTACGCTTCTGATGCGTCTCTGAAAAATTCAGATTCGACTTATCGTTTGGCTCAACCAAACTTAATCTCTCTTGATTGGAAAATCCAATTTTCAACTCGTTTTAAATCCCTCGGATTACTCGTAGTGCGTGTTACTAAATAGGCTTTCGATTTATGTTGGCCGTCTATAATTAATCAATTATAGAACGATCGTGAGTGGCACCTAGTAGTACATCATGATCCCCAATTAATCGAAAGATCAACGGTTGACCTCAGAAACAATTCTGAAACCTTCAGCAGCTATAATGAATCGTGCCCCATTCCCTTCACCATCTTATACCCACTTGGTTCAGGACATGGTCTATGTGTGTCAGTCCCCACTAGGCTGACTACGTCACACCTAGCCCATGTAACGTTTTCTCGTCCTACCGATTCTAATTACTCTCATGTATTTAAGAGATTCATACTCTGAACATGTCATGCTCTGGCCAGAGGCTTCGAGTAACAATCCGACGATAGGCCTCGAGTATACATCTCCTCGCAAGGAGTGGTGAATCCTTTGTAGGCTGTTCAAACATCTTCGAGTACTTCGGCTTATACCCAATCATCCTGGGTCCACACCTCCTTGGAGATGCTTGCTTAAGATGTCAAAGTATAAGTCTCCATGACCAAGATGACTTGAACACCGCAAGTCAAAGGAACATCGCACTTAAGCTGCAGTAAGAACTTCACTGACATATCTATATGTAGACTACCATATGAAGTTTTATAGCCAGTCACTCCAATGAACTAGTTCCCTTAACTAGCATTCATGTTTATCTTCGGACATCTCAATGTCACCAGCTAGTGAGAATCAGCTGATTAGAGAATAACTCATGCTAGTCTCAACAGAATTGATAGTGTCCGTATTTATCAATTCATCGACTAGGGACAATTTCAATACTTCACAATTGCACATGTAGAGATAATCACTAGTTGTGAATTCATCACAAATTCTCTCATGTTGTGAATTGCATTGCGGACATTCAGTAAATGAGTTTAAGATCTCAATCAAATATACAAACATGTATACTCAAATAGTGAATATTCATTTATTAAAATAAATGATTACAATCATAAGACGATTGCCTTAGGACACTTCTCTCATATCACTAACATGTTATGGATAAAAAGAGTATATCTTTATCAAGGGACATTAGGAATATAACCAATTTGAGGTCGAAATGAAATATCTTTCTCATTTCACATAAGTTTTGTGGTTGCTGCTGCCAATAATTGCACACTTTAGTTCCTAATAATCTATAGCATAATTTTTTTCCCTAACAAAATATCAATAGTGTTTCAATTAGAAAAGCAAGTTTACATTGGTAGGTGATTCTAGTGATCCAAAGCAGTTGATCAGGATCAAGAAGGAAGTAGCACTATCAAAATTGCCAGCATGCATAACAATGGGCTCACACTATTCAAACAAAGCTAGAGAAGCTTAGACACCTAAATTTTAGTCGGCAAAGGTCACAGAACAATACCTGCAACGTCCTGACCATCATAAGTTCCTCGATACACAGTTCCATATGTTCCTTGAGCGATGACATAGCGGATTTCCAACTTCGACCATTCTATACACATTAGCTCTCATCCATTATTAAAAAAAATGATGAATCAGGCAGCAGACAAATTGAACCTGGGATGACCGGTCCGGCCCCCACGGAAGTTTTCCACCGGTCACCAGGGTAAATCGGGAAGCGCTCGCGGTGGCCAATCTAGAAGCCCAGCGTCCCTGGGTTCGCGCCCCATTTGGAGGAAAAATTCCTGCAAAATGCGCCGTAGCTAGGGATCGAACCGCGGATGCCTGGGTTAACTACTAATGACCTTACCGCTGCACCATAGCCCCGGGGGCGGCTCTCATCCATTATTTATTAGGCATCAATTATAAATCACTTTTAATGATCACAATTTAACTATGTAATGCTACTTTAAATCTGTACCTTTAAGTCATGGCATTTGCTTCCACTTAACCATTTCTTCAAACATCTCTCGAGCAAGGGAGCACACATCCAATGCTCCACAGTTTCTTCTTGAGGGGCATGGCAGTGCTGAAGGGGTGGCATCGGGCGCACAACGACACAACGATGGCGACAGCAGAGGCTAGGGTTGGCTAGGACACGATCGAATCCAAGTCAATGTCTTGAGTTGGTGTCGCGGCACCCCATCACTTCGAATCTAATGAGATCAGCCACCAAAGGAAGTGCGGCGAAGATCTCCTCTTCCGACGAGCTCACCTCAACCTCAGATCCTCTCCCTATGTAGGAAGGAGAACGTGCAAAGGAACAACCCCAAAACAAAGATCGCTGCCGATGATTCCCAACGAGGGTCGGGTCGCCGGCGGCTAGCATGGTGATGGCGGCGATGAGGGGACGAAGAAAGAGAGATCGCCGACATCGACTGTGATGAACGGAGAAGGAGAAGATGTAGAGGGGAGTCGGCGTGGCTGCGGCTCTCTTCGCGTGTGCGAAGAGGGGAGTCTTTTGAAAGGGTTGTGGCTAGGGCACGGGTGCAGGTGAGGAGAAAGGGCACGGGGAAGGAATTAATAAAGGATAAGTTTATAGATTAATAGACAACGGTTAATTAAACCCGTTGTCGTAGGCTCAAACCCGTTGTCTTTGACATATATAAGACAACGATTTTTTAAAAATAGTTGTCTTTTTCCGAAAAATGATCAACTACAATGGTTTTTAATAAAACTATTGTTAAATGGATAAACGACAACGGTTTTTTAAAAAATCGTTGTCTATTGGGTGTTGTTGAATCCTAAAATTCTTGTAGTGCAAAAAGAGGGGATGAGGCGAATTGTAGCATTCCTATAAAGCCATAACGATAAAAAAATCACCCGGACTATGAAATATCTTGGGTAAGTAGCACTAGTATAGCAAACAAGAGTGTTAATTGTTAAATTGAGTTTGAGTTTAATCTAGGGTTAGGTTTAGCTCAGGGGCTTGGTTTAGGTTAAGGCCTTGGTTTATGTTAGGGTTTGGGTTAAGGTTTGGTTGTGATTAGGAATTTTAGAATGAGGATTTGACCCAACTCAAAACGCAATTCCGACCTTATGTTAGATTCAAAGTTAGCTTTGAGTTTATCAAGTTAGAAGCTAATTATAATAACAATCACTTGATAAACTTGTCCGTCGCAAAACAATCACTTGATAAACCGGTTAGAATTAGTTTTGTAATTCTAATAACAATCACTTGATAACCGGTTAGAAGCTAATTCTCAATTTCTTATGTATTTAAAGATTGATTGATTATCAATTTCGATAAATTAATGGACGGATTTTTCTTAATGACCAATCGACCTAAGAATACTATATTGATAGATTGCCAGCTATGAGTGCATCCTGATTTATCTTGATGGTCGATGAAAAATTTTTATAAGATTCGACTAATCATTCCAGGATTCGTTGACACAAGTAAAATACTCGGTGACAATTTAAAAAAATTGATATTTTACGGTCAATTTGTATATTGGGGTAAATTGTTTGCAAAAAAAATTCGTAATATGCTCTTTTTGGCCTCTTGCTTCTCTTGTTGGTTGATATATAATTTCAATTACTTGTCTTCATTTGATCTCATTGCTATTCATCCTTCACCGCTTCTTAAAATTTATTTATGATAAAAAAAAATTAATAGAAATAGGAATATAAGAATCAATATTAACCTCATACAATACTAACTACTTTCAGAAAATTTGAGAAAACTAAAGGTATAATTATATCTCCGAATAAGTAAAGTAATTAATAAATCGTTTACATTTAGTTTTGGCTCTGTACTCATAGATAAGTTATGTTATTTGTACTAAATTGATAAAATTATAAATGAATTACCTTGATAACACTATAAATGAACTGCTTCGATTTGTAGAGTTTTTTAACTTTGCAATTTAAAACGGGCTGCGTAAGCCTTATTCTAAATTAGAAGAAGGATGAATGTAATATTTGAGATATTGAGCTACTACTTTACCTACTAAAAGAGTTGCATGATTATTATACTTTGGAGTTTTGGTTATGTTCGTTGAGAGTTATTGCGTGATTATTTATCATCTATAGTCAACTTTACTTCTCTAAGAGTTGTCTGAGTACATGTAATATAGCTAGTTGACTCTATGCATAAAAATGACACTTGAGTTTTTCGGTGTGTTTATAGACTTCGGCCAAATTGAGATAATTTTTTCCAGGAGATTTATACATGTATAAGTGCATAATATATAGGATTCATCTGAAATTTGGTGGATTGTGAATTGTTCTCTCTATTTATGTAAAATACATATTTATACAAATTTATTTTAGATTGATGGATTGTAGGTCATTTATCTATTTTATATATGATGCATTTTTTTTTATTAGGTAGATTGCGAGTGATTTTCATGTGCAGTATGTATTGATAGATTAATTGATGTTGAGATTTAAGGATTTACGTATCTCTATAATAATATGATATTGTTCACTTTGAGTCTAAGTCCTCATGATTTTATTTTTGGGCTCTTCCTAAAAGATCATGCCAATGGAGATATTTTCTATTATTTTAAACTCATGATCTTTTCTATGCCTTAACAATGTGAGACTTTGATTGTATCCCTAATAATCCTCCCCTCAAACGAAGGACCACTATTACTCTTATGGGTCGGCCTCCCTGCAAGCATCCGATTACTTTTGACCTGCTATAGTCCTCCCCGCGAGTATCCTATCACTCTTTGACCTACTCCAGGTCTTCGGACCTCCCCGTAAGCATCCAACCTACTCCGGGCCTCCCTGTACTGAGAATCCAGTTATTTTTTACCTGCTCTGGCTCTCTGGACCTCCTCACAAGCATCCGGTCTTCTCTGAGCCTCCGGGTCTCCCCGCGAGCATTTGCTTCCTGTCACATTTGACTTGTGAGCATTTGTATCCAGTCACACTTGACTTGCTTTGGGCATCCCCGTGGGCATTCAGTCACTTTTGACTAACTTCGGGTCTCTCTGCAAGCATTCAATTTGCTCTGAACTTTCGGGGCTCCCCGTAAGTATCCTGTCACTCTTGGCCTACTCTGGATTTCCCTATAAATATTCGGTCACTCTTGACCTGCTCCGAGCTTCCCCACGAGTATCCAGTCATTTTTTACCAGCTTTAGGCCTCCAGGTCGCCTCGCGAGCATTCAATCTGCTTCGGGCCTCCTCCAATTTCGTTCAAGGACCCCCACATGAAACTTGATCTGGTTCATAACTCTGATACCACTTGTTGACACCCAAAGATTTATATATCTCCATAATGATATGTTATTATTCATTTTGGGCCTAAGCTCTTATAATTCTATTTTTGGACTCTACCTAAAAATACTTATGCATTGGAGATATTTTTCATCATTTTAAATCCGTGATTTGTTCTATGTCTTATCAACATAGGACTTTAATTGTATCCCTAGTAATTGATAAATTAAATAAGGAATATTAGTAAGAGAAATAAAGAGAAAGCACGAGAAAATGATGAAATCATTTCAGAGATAATATTAAGAGAAATTGTAGTAAGAGATTAATGGAGTTTAAGTGTAGAAAATTATAACTTTCACTATATGTGGTTCGTTGTATTCTTTTGAGATGCGTCATTTTATATCATGTATTTCTTTCTTATCTCCACTTTTATTTTATTCTCACTTTTAGAGTTTTTATCTCCAAGTAAAATTGCTGAGATTCGTGCTTAACATAGTGAAATTATTTCAGAAGTTTGCATACAGTCCGGCGAACCTAGCATCGTGGCAAGTCTAATTCATACGGTGTGTGATCGAATTTTTAAATTTGTGAAGATTTGATAAAATTTATCATAAATTTATTATAAGATATAGGACAATACGAGTTTCTAGAATTCTCCAAATTTAAAATATATCAAACTTTTGACTAGTATAGGCTTGTCCTATTTCATCAGTCAGTTTTGTTTGAAATTGATTGATAAATTTAGAAAATTTTGAATCACTTCAAATTAAAATTAATATATTTATGAAAATCACTATATTATATCAATACCTTCATATCTGAATTTGACGGCGTAAATTAAAAATAATAAATTTTTTTTGAACGGATTCAAAAGAAAAAAATATTCAAAGAAAAGGGAGGGATATAATGGGAAATTGCTGAGCTTTTGAGATTAAGGATCTTGGATACTTAAAATAGGTTATATATTTTTTTTGGTGATTCAAATATTCGACTTTTATACTCCGACGAATCATAGAAGTGACTGATTTAACTTTATAAAAATTTTCCACGGTCACTAGAAAAAATCGAGAAGCGCAGATAGATCACGATGGATTTTCCAATATCATAAATAATTCAAACTCATCAGATATAAATACCCTAAGTGAAATTCAAACTCTCATTACCTAAAAAGTTCATTCTACCATTCACCATCGAACCAAGGTATGAAATGGGTAATATTGTAGCAAAGGCTATTACGCTCATGCCCCTCAGAGTCCACCACTAAGTCATGTAAAGAAAAATAAATCATGAGACCGACTTATAACGACTAAAAAATGGGAAGAAATTTTTTTCCAAAGGCACCCACCGAAAAAACTATAATAAATCTAGCACTTAAATCGTATTCACATTGTTAAATAAAATATTAAAAAATCTTAATTTAATCAAGAAAATAAAGAGGATTAATCTTAATATTAAAAAAAAATCTAGATGATTATGAACTTAGATCAGGCCTGAAGAGGATTAAAGAGAATAAATATGAGATTATGAATAATCTCTTTTCTTTAAAAATTAACATATAGTGCTTTTTGTTTTGTTGACAAAATCAAAATACCAAGAGATTATTTCAGTGAATTAAAACCCGGGAGGAATTTATTTTCCTTATTTTTTCTATAACCAGCCATTTTTTATATTAAAACAGCATCTCCATCTTTTCAGGCGCAAACAAACTACAAATGGTAAAAGACCACCAAAATCAAAATTCCTTCTTTCTAGTTTCCTCCAAGCTCTTCTTCTTCGTCGTCTTCCTCTCCAACTCGACGCACCGCCCCAAATTTCTCAACGAGAATGTCAACCACAACCGGCGCCAAGTCCTTGCAGGGCACCGCCTTCTTGTACAGCTCCCCGAGGTGTGAATCGCTCCCAATTCTCCCACCCAAGTAGATGTCGACGCCTTCGCACGCTTTGCCCTCTTTGTCCCTCGCCATGCACCCCATGAATCCGATGTCAGCCACCTGCACCTGCCCGCAGCTGTTGGGACACCCCGTCCAGTGCATCCTCACTGGCCTCTGCAACGCCACCCGCTTCTCCACCTCCTCTGTCACCTTCAGTGCTCGTGCCTTCGTCTCGATGATGGCCTGCCCGCAGAACTGGTTCCCCGTGCACGCCACCAGGTCTCGCATCAGCAGTGATGGTTGCGGGGAGAACCTCTCCTTCAGGAGAGGTTCCGAGAGTAGGGCATCCAGTCGCGAGTTCTTGACGTTGGGGATGATGATGTTCTGCTCCACGGTGAGTCGGAGCTCGCCGGAGCCATACTCGTCGGCGAGGCGGGCGAGCTCGAGCATCTCGTGGGCCTGGAGCCGCCCCACTGGCACATGTAGGCCGACGAATGAGAGACCAACTTGCTTCTGGTGGTGCACACCGAGTAAGCTCCTTCTTTCCCATGGCTTTCGCACCAATTCCTCTTCGACTGCTCTGTCCAACTTCTTCTCTGGCATCCTTTTCTCCACCTCTGATCTGAATACTTCCATGCCCTATTAGACCAGAGCAATTAGCATCACTCCGAAAACCATTCTCTTGCATAAATTCAATCCTTCAAAGAAAGGATGAGCGAGGAAACTAACGAGTTCATCGATGAGCCACATCATTCGGGTCTTCTGTCGGTTGCCTCTGCTACCGAGGTCGCGGTAAGCCTCGAGCACGGCTTTGCACACTGGGACGACATCGTCGGAGGCGACCCAAGCATCAAGAGGGATGGCCTCGGCGCATCTCTTAGGGCTAAAGAATCCACCAACAAGGAGATTGAAGCCGAGTTTTCCATCCTTGACGGCGGGCATGTAGGCGAGGTCATTGATGTGAGGATGCTCATAGAGGTCATGAGAGCCCACCACGCACACATTCCATTTCCTTGGCCTATTTGCAAATGCATCGACCGGCGATGATCAATCAGCAAAAATTAAGTAGCCATTAAGAGAAGAAAAAGCGGAGGTTACAGGTTGGTGAAGGCGGGGTTGCCCCGGGAGTTGTCGGTGACGAGTTCAGTGAGAAGCTGGGTGTAGGGGCGGGTGTCAACGATCTCCTGAGGATCGATGCCGGCGAGGGGGTTGCCGACGGGATTGCGGACGTTGTCCATGCCGCTTTGGAGGCTGGTGAGACCGACAGCGGCGAGGCCTTGCAGAATGGCGGGCACGTCGGGGAGGACGACGCCGCGGATCTGCCAATTCTGGCGGGTTGTGATGTCGACGCATCCCTGCTCGCCGTAGTTGGCCACGACGCTGGCCAGGTACCGCGTCTGCTCGCTGGTCGTCACGCCGTTGGGCAACTTCAGTCGCATCATGAATCGCCCATCTGCACACGAACTGATTAATATCAATTGATCTATAACGAGAATCAATGAATATGAACTTATAAATTGAAGGAACTACGGATTTCACTTGTGCCGGGAAAGTGAAAATGAACACTGACATTGATGCTTGCGGCGGTGGAAGAGGCCGAGCCACTTGAGGCGGACGTCGATGTCGTCCTTGGAAAGCTTGGAGGCGTCGATCTCCTGCATGCTCTTCGCCGACAGTTCCAGAATCCCGTCCTCCATCACCAGACTCATCGGCTCCTTCTCCAACTTCACCTTCTCCTGCGGGTTTATCCCGGTCCGGTACTTCTCCTTCAGCACCCAGTACCCTCCTTCCCGCCGCTCTACCCGCGGCTCCATTCTCTCCTCGCCAACCGCCTCCTCGGCCGCCGAGGCCTCTGACATCGTCGTTGCGGCCGTTGGGGGGAGGTTTACCAAGCGCCGCCGCCAGGAGATGAGCCGCTGGGGGGTAGCCTGAAGAAGGAGCTGCTGAAGGGTCGACGAGGAGGCCATCGGGAAATCTGCTTTGCGAGTGCGGGGAGCGGTGGTTTGTGGCGACGGAGAAGGGCGTGTTATAGATGTGGCGGAGAGGGAGACGGCGCTTGAGAGAAATGGAAGGGAGGGGCGCTGCAGGGAGATGGCCTTTGGGCGCTGCAGAGGGTCAAGATAATTTTTTATTTTTTTTGTATTAATGATCTGTTTAGTGAATGGTTCGGATGGAAGTAAGGAAAGGAATTAACGGTGGGAAAAAAAAATCCTTAACGAGAAAAGAAAAACCGAGAGAGAGAATAATCCTGCGGACAGCCCACAGGAAGGGAGAGGGAAAAAACAACGATTTGCAGCTCGCTGCCGCGCGCGGCGGTCGTCGCACAAGATTGCAACACTGCGGGCCGCCATCAGTGCGGGCCGGATGCACCAGGCGGTCGTGCTGGTCTTATGGGTGATAATGTCATTCAAATTTGATGAAAAATAAAACATTCCATTCAAAAAGAAAAGAATATGAGAGATATTTTTAAATTCTATTATAATAATTAAATATTTAAATATGAATATTTTTTAATATATATATCGGGACGGATATGATAAAATCTTACTCATAACTTATCCGATACCTTATATCATTTTTTATTGAGAAAGTAAAAACTTTAACCCTTTTTCGTCTTAGAAAAAAATTTAATTTATCTCCTTTTCTAGTCACCAACATGTACCTTATTTTTTTTCATGAGAAATCGAAGTGTCAGACAAGACGAAGAGAAGATAAATACCTTGAAATAATTTTTTAAAAATAAAAATAGTAGATAATTATAATAGGATGATAAATTAGATATAGATATTGGATTCAAATATGAAAGTTATATATTTGATGAGAATTGACATAAATATGAGGATTTATATAATAAATAAGGATGAATATAAGAAATATAAAATCTCATCCAAATACTAGCCATTATCATTCCTACTAGGTCTCGCAAGTAAGGCTGCCCTGCGCAAGGTGGTCTCATATTGTCGCCCGTGGCCTCAGAGTGTCATCCACGTAGAGCTATTGTTAAGAATAGGGATGGCAAAGTGTGGGATTTTGTATTTTTATCTCTATATTAATTGAGGATCGATTCATATTTATATTCAATAAAGAATCAAATATTTTTATATAATATTTTTTTTATTTCCATTTAATTTTCATCATTTAATAAATATTAAAATAATAACTTATTAAAAATTGATAATTTCTCGAAGGACTTAAGTAACCTTTTAAATTAATCAAACACCATGTACACTATTTTGATATTTATCAAAATCATACCTTTCCTATCATTTTTTTTTCTATCTTATCCTTAGTCTCTCTTATATATATACACACACGTAATCTCTTTTCTCTTTCCACTCTCTCAACATTTCTTCTTTTTCCTCTACTCTCTCCTCACTTCTCTCTTTTAATGCATGCATAACTTAAAGGTCACATTAGGTCTAATATGAAATTATATCCGACCCATACTAGACTCACCCAACTTGGCCCTAATATGATTCATATCAGACCCATGTTGGATTTTTCAGCCGGTTCTTTCAATAACATTTTAACATCTTATGAGAAATCGAAATAAGAAATTGATAGCACCGTTTTACTCCTTACAACGTCAGAAACCCACAAGATTTGAAATATGTTCAATTGGACTTATCTAGGTTCATAAGTGAGTTTTGACCAAAACCCACTAATAGACATATCTAGGTCCATGATGGACCTGATATGATTCCATATCAGGCCCACGCAGGGCCTGATATGTGAATAATATAAAATCTCACATTTTTAAAGTTTCTCTTACCAGTGTCAAACTAAAAAGGTTAAAATATCACATCATTCGCATTTTAGCTTAATCAATAAAGTAAGATTTTCCCTATAGTACCTATGTTGGGCTTATTTTTTTAGTTGGGTTTTGAAAATATTCTAAATTTTATGATAATATGTGCCATTACAATTTAGAGAGTGTTTGGGAGAGCTTCTGCTACCTGCTTTTTAGATTCTGGCTACACAGAATCACTTTTGAGTGTTTGAGAAGGTTAGATTCTGCTTTAGCTTTTGTTACTTTTGCTTAGAAGTTAGAAGTAAAAATTTGATGCTTCTACTTGCTTCTGTTTTTTTATTTATGATATAACATTAAAAAAATTATATTTATATCCTTAAATAATATAACATTTTACCTGATTGTCACTTCTACCTCATTCACGCCACTTGTACTAATATTTATTTTTAAATAAAATTTTATATTTTTAAATAAAATTTTATATTTTTATAAAATTTCAATCATATTGTACATTTTCAGAATTATATATATATATATATATATATATATATATATATATATATATATTATATTTATATAAATTATATTTTTTTTATTTTTTATTAGTTTTATACATTTTTTCAAATATTCAAATTATAAAAAAATTATTTTTAATACTATATTTAAAATATAGTAATAATTATATCACTATTTAAAATATAATAATAATTACGTGAACAAATTATTGATAGTATCGAAATTATATTTAAATAATTAAAAAATGATTAATTTATATAGTTTAAGGATATTATTGTCATTCAATTAAAAATTAAGCTTGGAAGCAATTATTCTCCCAAACACTCAAACTTTATCTTGTATCAGCTTTTGGCTTCTATTTTCAAACACTACTTACTTTAGCTTCTTACTAACTTCAAGATAATCACTACAAGAATCACTTTTCAAGAAGTAAAAGCTCTCCCAAACACTCCCTTAGTCTTTTTGATAATATTCTAAATTTTATGATTTTTTATTTGCTAATAAGAACTATTTATCATCATTGTTAATATCTCTTGTTAATTATATTTAAATATATAGGATTCTCTAAAACAATGAATAAAACAAATTAATGTGAAACCAAAAGAACTAAAACTTAAAGGTCACATTGGACATGATATGATTCGTATCATGCCCGCGATGGCTTTTTTAACTAATTCTTCTAATAACATTTTAACACCTCCCCGAGAAGCCTAAATTAACAATGGATAGTATTGTTTTAAGCCCATTGATGAACATGTCTAAGCCCACATTAGGCAAAATACGGTTTCCATATTAGGCTCAACGTAGGCCTGATACAATTCCATATCAGGCTTAATGTGACCTTTAAGTTTTGGTTCTTTTGATTCTACCTTAATTTGTCTTATTTATTATTTTAGGAAATCCTATTGTATTTAAATATAATTAATAAGAGATATTGACAATGATGATAAATAATTCTTATTAGTAAATAAAAAAGTATAAAGTTTAAATATTATCAAAATGACTAAATTGTATATATTCTTTTAGATTTAATTATGATTTAGAACGTTTAAAAACTTTTAAGTAGTCTTAAAAAAAAACCTAGATATATTAATTAAGTTAAAACATAAAAAAGTGTTATTTTGTTCGTTGTAATATGGAAAAAAATAATATGTATCAATGAAAATAACTTTTTTTTAAAAAAACATAATCCATTAATATATATTTTTGGATTTAATTAAAGTTTAGAATGTGTGAAGAATTTGAAAACTAAATAAGAGATTTAGTTTAGGCAAAATCTTATTTTGTTTATTAAGCTAAAACGTGAATGATGTGATATTTTTTTTTTTTGAATATGGCAGGAAAAAGTTTTAAAATGTGACCTTTTTATATTATTTATAAATCAGGCTCAACATGAGCCTAATATGAAATCATGTCTGGCCAAACCTGAACCTAGATATGTCCATAAGTGGGTTTCAGTTAAAACCCACTAATGGGCCTAGATATGTTCGATTGAACATATTTCAAATCTCGTAGATTTCTGAGGTTACAAGGAGTAAAACGATACTATCCATGGCTTATTTCAACTTCTCGGGAGGTGTCAAAATTAGGACTGTAATCGAACCGAGCCGAGCCGAATACCTGAGAGTTTGAGTTTGGTTCGTTTATTATCGAGCCGAGCTCGACCTTAATTTATCGAATATAGTGATGGCTCGCGAGCATATTCGAGCCTAATCGAGCCCTAAACGAACTTTCCAAATATAAATTATTAATTAAATTATTCATCAATTTATTGAAAAAATAAATTATATATTCTAAAAAATATAAAATATTTATTAAAATCTATGATTTTATTCATACAAATGAGCTTTATTGGATATTTTATATTTATTAAATGTAAAAGTGTCAAAATTATATATTTAATGTTAAATATTAATTTTATATTTTACGAACTAGCTCACGAGCTTATTAACGAGCCTGTTCACGAGCTAACGAGCCGAATACTGCTGAGTTTGAGTTTGGTTCGTTAATATTAACAATCTTTATTAAACGAGCTCGAACGAACTTCTATTGAACCGAGACCCGAATAGCTCGCGAGCGGCTTGACTCGTTTACACCCCTAGTCAAAATGTTATTAAAAGAATTAATTGAAAAATCCAACGTGGAACTGATATGAATCATAGCAGGCCTAATATGAACTTGAGGGTGCGTTTGGTTGAGGATTTTCCTTGATAACCTTAGTTATCTATCCAATGTTATCAACGAAAACTGTGTTTGGTTTAGATAATAGGTGATTCCCGAGTAATGTTTAATATCTGACACGTCAGGAAAAGAGGGTATTCAACCCGAAATTGGAAAACCAAGGAAAAGCCTGGTTTTTCTCAATTCCGGGGTTAAGATAATTTTCTTTTCAAAATTAACCTTCATTATTTTGTTGGGATCTCCCGGCACCAAAATACAAAAACGCAGCGGAAACAAGATCCCTTGAGCGATCCATGCGAAAGAAAAACTCGTACTAATTAAGTTGATCTGCATCTACTTCTAAAGAAGATATACCTTTGGAGCATGCCCTTCTCTTATCCCGCTCGTCCAAGATGCGCCAGATCTCTTGCACGTTCAAGTATCCGTGCCTCTATTCGTATCCACACGAACACGATCACTCAACTTCGGGAAGAACTACCTTAGTTGTGCTAGCGACTTGAGGTAGTTCGTAAGACCACCAAGAACCCCACAAAGGTTTCGGCCAAAGGGGAGAAGAGGAAGAAGAGAGGAAGGGAAGAAGGGAAAGACAATCACTTGTCATTCAAAATGACTAGACTAGCTTTTATATTCATCTCATGAATATGAAGAGTCTTTTGTCTCTTTAACTTCCCTTCATTAAAGTCAATAAAGAGCACATCTTTCCATGTGACTTTTCACCTTCTCTTCATCCAATGAAGAGAGACCTTTCTCATTCCTTCATTAAACACTTCAATAAATTTCCCCATGCAATTCCGATCGGGCCTCTCGGGCTTCCGACCAGGTCTCCCGAGTAAGTCGCCGAGCTCTCGACCCAGTCTGCCCAGAGTCGAGCTCCCGACCTAGTCTGCCGAGCTCTGAGCCAGTCTGCCAAGTTCCCAACTCGGGCTCCTGACTTAGTCTCCCGAGTTCCCAACTCGAGCTCCCGACCAAGTCCCTGAGCTCCTGACCCAGTCTCCCGACCCGAGTCTCTCGAGCTCCCGAACTAGTCTCCCGAGTTCCTAACTCGAGCTCCCGATCGGATCTCCCGAGTTCCTAACTCGGGAGCTCGATCTGACTTCCCGATCTGATCTCCCGAGTTCCTAACTCGTTCTCCCGATCTGACTTCCCGATCGGATCTCCCGAGTTCCTAACTCGGTCTCCCGATCTGACTTCCTGATCGGATCTCCCGAGTTCCTAACTCGGGCTCTCGATCTGACTTCCCGAAGCATCAGGTCCTTAGTGTGTGACCCAATAGGTTCTCACGACGTTGGCAATGCGCCTAAACACTTTAGATACATAAGCAATGAGTGGCATCTAGCAATGCATCATTGTTACCCAAGTAACAAGAAAAGTCGAGATCCGACAAAACCTCCGTGACTATGATAATGTATGACCTTGTCCTTCTATCCTTGATATCTAGATTGATCAATGAGGCATAGACCGTGTCATCCATGATCAATCTATGTGTTTCTTGATCCCCGAGTAGACTCACTCAAACAAAAGAGCTCAATATCTCATATTGACTCATTTGAGCATGATCATGCGTTTCAGTAGTCCTACTCGATCAAGGGGCCCACAGATATCACTCCCGTCATATGGGAGGGATAGATCTCATTTACATCACTCACATCCCTCCGCATAATTCTTTACATACCCAGTGATCGCCTTTATAGTCCACCCTGTTATGAGTGACGTTTGACGATACCAAAGTACATAACTCTTTATGTAGGGAACTGTAGTGACTTCAGGTCTAAGGACTATTCATACCAATAGTCACATGAGAAAGTTTATGACATTCATATGACAATCTATGAAACTTTCTCATGGCGGGTCAATTCAGTACACATTCTCTAATGTATACCCATGTGTCAATTTGATATCACATATCCATGACTTGTGAGCTCAAGTCATCAATTGACCTGCATGCTGGTCTCCGTACATTAATATTGTCCCTGAATATTAATGTTTGACTAGGAATAATTTAGTGTAGTGTTCTCTACATTATCTCACTATCGATTCAACCAATCGATATAATGTAGATAAAAACCTACTACACAAAGACATTATTATACTTAGTTATTTGACACAAAAATACAGTGAGCATAATAACCATGCCTTCAATAATGATAGAATATGATATAAAAAGTCCCTAGTCAATCATCACATAATTGACCCTAGGGCTCCTACTAACATATTTCCTATTTATGACACAAATACCCATAACCATCAATTAAATTACATAATACCCTAATAAATATTATTTTCGGCCGACTCATGCGCCGACTCCACGCGCCGACTCTTCGCGTCGGCGATGCCGATCTCCTACACGCATGCACGCAAATGCCGATCTCCCCCGGTTCTCTCATTCGTGAAGCACAGCGATCTCCTCAAGTAATCTCCAATTCTTTCCACATTTCCCCTCCTCTGTCCCTCCCTTGCACGCCGCTCACAGCTGGGTGAGAAACACACCGCTTGCAGCCGGCCTCGCCGCCAGGCGTGAGCGCTGCCGTCCTCGCCGCCAGGCGTGAGCGCTGTCGGCCTCGCTGGAGTAATCGGCGTTGCTTTCCCTTTGCCAGAAAGCAGCAACAACATCTTCTTCCATAGATTTGGCAACATCCCGTCTTTTATAGATCTAGACAACAACATCTTCATCTTCTCCGAACTCCAATCGGCCATTATTTGCAAGCTTAGTTGATTTCCTTAATGTGTGATTTGATTGTTTGATTGCTTGTTCACTTCTATGATGTGTTGATTGTCTACTTGATGTGTTGATCGTTTATATGAATTCTTGTTGAATGCGGGTAATAGATTCAATGTTCCATACTTAGAATGTCATGCGTTTGGTTTTGATTAAATGTTGCTAGTTAGGTGTTTGATTAAATGTTTCTTACATGTTTGTTACTTAGTTAATGCAATTCGTAATGTTGCTCATTACCTGCTGTCTCCAACAAGTTGTTAATTTACAATGTCAATTAAGATCTACGTTAGATACGAATACATTAAAAAAAATTCATGAGTATATTTATTAGGGATAATATAGTAATTATCATATTAGGTTATATATTAAAACTTTCAACCAAACAAGTTTTTGTCCCATTACCAAAGATTAAACCAAACAATACTAGGTTATATCTTATTCCCTAAAACATTGGTTATGTGATTACCTGGTAATCACATGCCTAAGATTATCAAAGAATACCCTCAACTAAACATACCCTTAAGTTATGCATGCATGCAAAAGAGGGAGAAGTGAAAAGAGAGAAGAGAAGAGATGTTGCATACATAAGAGAGAGAAAAGAGAAGGAGATTGCATGTATAAGAAAGAGTAAAGAGAAAATAGAGAAAAATGACAGAGAAAAAAAAAGTCATATTTGTCAGGAGGGTAGAATGGGAAAAGTATTGAAAAATATATGTCTTTAGATAAATATCAAAATAGTGTGCCCTCTTGATAAATTCGAAAAAGTTAACTACGTCATTTGGTAAATTGTCATTAAAAAATAAATTAAACATATATATTCTATTCTAATATAATAATAATAATAATTTTAATTAAATTGTTTAATATATTTATTATTTAATCTCATATTCAGGTGTACTAATTTCATATCCTTCTTTATTTGATTAGGATATCAATTTTTTCATTAATTAGGAAGAAATTATCAGTCATAATTGAAAGCATGATATAACATACGAAGAAGAATGATTTTCATCTGATTTGGATGGATTAAAAATGTCTAAAAATTGATCTACCGACAAATTCATAAAAATCTTTTTAATCATTATTTTATAATTGATAAACATAAATAGATAAGTAAACTATTTTTTCACAAAATAAATATCAACAAAATTGCCGCGTGAATTTTTTCCTTATTTTTTAAATCCATCTTCCAGGTAAACTGTGTAAGCTGGGTTTTAGGTATCAGGAGATGAGAAGAGATCGGATTCGAAGTACCCATGTTGGTAAAAGATGATTTATTCATCTTTAGTATCCTCGTTTATCTGTCTCAAGATTAATACGGAAAAGATAAATCACGAGAGAATTCGAAGTACCCATGTTTCAAGTCGTAGCAGTAGAATACGGTACCATATTACGCAGGTTGTTTATTCGGAGATGCGCCTATTCGGAGATGCGGATGAAGAAGAGAGAATCCGTCAAAATATATCTTTATGTAGGAGAATAGAAAGATTAAATATAAAAAAATAAGAGGAGAAGCTAAAGGACAATTAAATAGCAACGACAACGGCATCTTCCCTGTCACAGCGAGCTGGTCGCGACTCACAGGTGCCTCGGCATTGATAAGAAATTAAAATTATTAATAAGTTAGAATTTTTTTTCAAGGTAAAAAAAATATTAATATAATTTAATTTTAGATTTTATCCAATTAATTTAGACAAATTAATTTAGAATTGACTAACAAAGTGTCTATTTTTTTATTAAATAGTAAGATATTTATTTTGCAGGGACGCGGGCTTTATTTATATAATTAAGGCACGCCTTTTATTTATTGTAATTAGAAGGGCAATGGCCAACGGTGAGTAATGAAAATTTAATTTAGATTTAATTAATTTTTTTAATTCTCAATTTTTATTTAATTTATTTAATTCGGTACTGATGTACATGGTTAATTAACTGGATTCAAATTTTATAGGTTGTGATAATTTGAAGAAAATATAGTGGATTATTCTTATAGTAAAAAAATGATTAATGAGGTTACGTTGAACCTGAGACGATAGATCTGGTCTGACGAAAGTTTTTCAATGTCCGTCAAAATAAATCGAAAAGTACTACTGAATTAAATTTGATTTATTTAACATTAATGACAAATTTGGATAAGAAATAGAATTGGAAGGGATTTTATTGGTCCAATTATGGGCTGAATTTCTCCAAAATTGGACCGTCACCAATAATTGGGTACAGTCCATTAAATTGGGCTTCGAATTACAAGACCATTTATACCAAAGAGGGCCATTGCCTTTTCGGTGTTCGTGTGCTAAAAAGTGTCAAACTTACCGCAGTTTTGTAATCGATGGTTCAATAGTTTCAAATTGATGATTTGATTATTCAATTTTTTTAAACTCTTAATCTTAGTCACCAAAGTCAATTATAGTTGGCTGTCGGTTACGATTATTATTTTTTAAATATTTTATACATTTTATAAAGACACGTACTTTTTCAATCTCAAACTTAATATTAAATTAACCATTCTGATATCAAATAAATAATAGCATTAATTTAATTTTAAATGTATCAAAATTATCTGTCGAAAATTACTAGCTAGAGTATCTTTTTAGGATTTAATAATGAGATCATTTTTAATTGGCGTAAATTAAATGTTTGACGTCGATTAACAAAAATAAAATAATGGAATCACTTTTGAGGTCAGTGACGTAGTTTTTGGCCGTCTGGTTAAAATGTCGTGTTTTTTAATGATTAAAACAAAAAGAGGTACGTGGGCTTTTAACTTTACCTTAAAATGTGTTAATTATTTATACGTGAAAAATAATGCTCTAATTTGTATCGTGTCCTGATCTGACTCTGCCATGCATTCCAACAATGACATGACGGTCCACTTTCAAATTTATAATCGGTAGAAAATTTCGGTCGACTTTCAAAATTAATTAGTTCGAAAAATTAAAAATCTAGATTATTAAAAAAAACAATATATTCACGTGACGACAAACAACATGCATGCATTCGGAACAAATTGAACAGACGATCCACTCAAATCTTCTCCTTGATTTATTGTTGCAGTAAAACACATATAAAATCTTCGTCCGGCCACCGACAGCATCGCATTTAATTCTCAGACATCATCAAGCACAACGTAACGTTGTAGCGCAGTGATGAAGACGATGGAGCTTAATTCATGGTGATCGATCGAGCTAGGAGGATGCAATGAACCCGGTGGGTACCGATGAGCAGTGGTGTGTTGGGAGGTCAGACTCCCACTCACATGGGGCGGTCACACTGGCAGTTGACCGTTGCTGGGTGGCCGTCGGACGCCGCGGGGGTGGGTGCCAGGACCGTCTCCTGTCTTTTCATCTGCTTTTGGGACCGCTGTCCAACTCTTCCTTCCTTCCTTCCTTCCTTCCTGTTTCACGGGCTAACTGTTCTTCTTTCTTTCAAGCCACCTACATGCCTCTCCTTGTCTCATTATTGTTTTTTCTTAATCCTAATAGTACAAAATTGTTAAAATTAAGATGGCAAAAAAAAAAAAAAAAAATTCTCTGAGTTGGTACACACAAATACCATTGGTATAAGAAAGGCATACAATTATGGTTGGTTTAGGAAGTGATATATATGATCTAATCAATTACTATTTTGCGAGCATTCAAATGCTCCACCTTGCTCCACAACCATAGAGGTAATTAAATTAGGAAACCGTAGTTTGCTAGCATATGAGAAGGCGTTATATATGGTTTTTACTAAGATTCGACTCATGCTCATTACGTCAATACTACCACATGCTAGCCAACTTAGCCATGCCGAGGGGTGAGTTACTGTAGAGCTTACGCCATATGCCTATAATTGCAACGCAACTTTATCTAGCTATTCAGCTGTTTCTTCTGACTGTTCTGTGAAACTTGAATTATATCGACTTCAGTTGGAATTCTTCATTAGTCGATTGTCTATTTGACATTGGAAAGTGGAGGAGAAATAGGAGGTAGTACAATACAAGACTCAATGCTCACTATTTTAGAAAATCTACCAAAGAGTTTAGAGAAATAACAAGAATATTAAATCTTCTAATTAAGAGCTCACAATATGTTTTTTTAAACACAAAAATTTGTTGCTTCCAAGAATACAAAAGATGACCTTTATAGGCAAGACTTGGAGCACTCCTCCAAAATGAGTCAAAATGGATTAAATGAGATTTGATATTTCCTAAGGCCTAAAAAGTAAAGTGAGTCTAATATTTAAAAAAAGGTTGATGCAAAGGTATTAATTAAGACTTATCGGCTTTCAAGTGCCAAGAAGAAAATCACAAAAAATACCAAAACTTGGCTGAATCTTTCAAATTCTCGAGTAGCATGAAAATCTTGAGTGGACTTTAGTAAGATAGTCATGATTTTTTGTAGAAATATTATTTTTGAGCACTATTTTTTTTTTTATTAAAAACTAGACGTTTGTTACTTTTCAATGATATATTGCTTGTCCTATAATTCGCTCCCCATAAAAACAGATTAATATTTGAAGTTGTTACAAAAATATGGTGGCTTCTAAAATTTTTTGTATCATTCTCCATTAGTTGGAAAAGATTCATCCTAGAATCGGAATTGGTTTCATTATCAATATAAGAAGAAAGGTCCGTAACATTATAAGTAACGGAAATACAAAAACACCATAACCCTTAGCAAACTCAACCTCGTATGTCTTTTTCAAGATCCTAAAAAGACCATCAACTCCAGGCTCCAACTTTCCATGTCGACCACGAGGAAAACAGTACTTCTTTCTCAAGTCAATCCAAACCAAATCTCCTTTTTTTGAAACCTAATTGCTTCCTATGCTTATTCGCATTTCTTTTAATATTTTCCATTCACTACAAAAATATTAGCATATAGCGACGAACTATTTAAATAGTCCGTCGCTATTGGCGACGGATATATAGTATCCATCGCTAGAACTGCGCGCCAAGTCAAATCCCTGAATTTAGTGATGGACCCGGTCAAAGTCCGTCGCTAGGGTTAGGCGGCGGGTCAAACCCCTAAATATAGCGACGGATTAGGTCAAAGCCGTCGCTAAGTTGCGACGGACAAGTTAATCCGTTGCAATAATACTTAAAAAAGGCGACGACCCCCTTCCCCCGCGGCCACGCGAACCCTAGCTCGATCTTCCCTCTCGGCGATTCTCCTCCGGCGATTCTCCTCCGATGAACCCTCCTCCGATCCCAGGTACGCGAGCTAAGCCACCTGTCCCTGATTTTCGTAGTTGGTTTGTGCTTGTGCGGCGGCGGTGTCTTCTCCGGGCAGCCTTAGCTTGGCACAGCCGCGCGCGGCCTCCCGCGGTCTCGCGCGGCCCTCGCGGGCAAGCGCGGCAGGTCGCAGCCCAGCGGGGCAGCTCGCGGCCTGCTGCGGGCGTGCGGCGCCTACTTCGGCCGCGCGCCGCCTGCTGCGGTCGACGACCCCTGCTGCGGCCGGCGACCCTGCTGTGGCGGTGGATTTAGCCAATTAATTAACTGATTAATTAATTGAATAATTAATTAGCTAATTGTTAATTTAATTTATCATTTAATTAATTTAGTTAATAATTTCCTTTGTCAAATCATTAATTGTGAAATTAATTGATCAAATATTTGATTAATTTTAGATTAATTGTTTGAGTAATTAGATTATTAAGATGATTAATTGTTTGATTAATTAGATTAGTTGATTCATTAATTAGATCTTGTTTGATTAATTTTAGATTAATTGTTTGAATAATTAGATTAATTTATTGATTAATTGTTTGAATTATTTAAATTGTCTTATCTGAATTCAGATACAATGTATCCGAATAAGGCATGGATGTATAATAGGTTAGATAATGGATTTATCCGTGATGAATTTTTTGCTAGAGTGGAAGAATTTGTTAACTTTGCAAAGTGTCATCCTGAGTGTTTGAATGACACAGAGTTGAAGTGTCCATGTAATCAACGCAAATGTAGAAATATAGCTTTCCGTGATGAAGATACAGTGAAAACTCATATCGACAGGTATGGGTTTGTTCCAGATTATTACAACTGGTATTGTCATGGAAAGTCGTATGTATATGAATTTGGTGGACCTTCTGTTGCATCATCATCGAACTCAAGTGGACCAGAGACATCATATAACCCTGCTGATGCAATGAACATTAACTAATCAGAGTTTGTTCCATCAGATTAGGATGAAAACTCATATCAACGGATTCAACCGATGAAAACTTGCATGTTAATTATGTTCCATCAGATTAGGATGAGTTAGATGTATTGAACATTAACTAATCAGAGTTTGTATTAAGATGAGTTGTTAATTTACATCGTTCTGCTTGTATTGAACATTAACTACGATGCTTGATTATCCCTTTGCTAGCTTTATTTACATTGTCTTCATTTGCATGTTTCCATTTGCACTCATGATTACTGAATTTTGTTTTACTTATTCTTCTTATCTGCCTAAACTTTGTGTATAATCAGGTACCATGTCTGCACCCCGTGATCAACAGATTAGACTTACAGTCATCGGTGACAGGTATACCTATTCTTCTTATATATTTTAGATCAAAATTTGCTAATATATCTCATTTTTTCTACAGTTTTATACCAGATGACCATCAGGTGTCTTCTTATATTACTAAAAAATTTAAAGAAAGATTGTCCACTTCGACGACATGGGGGCATATAGAAAATGATTTGAAAACATTATATTACGGGGAGTTTTTGGCAAGTAGTTAAGATGTATATTTAATTTGATGCTATAACTTTTTTGATACTAACCATATTAATATTTTTTTTTACAGAAAAGGTACACCTGGGAGGAGGGTGCAGAGGAGCAATTCAAGAGGACGTGGAATGCCTACTGCTCCAAATTGTACAGGGACATGGTCTACAAATGGAGAAAGAAGGCTGATAGGCCTACAGAGGTCCCTAAGATGATTTGGGAAGCATGGCGAGCTGTCTGGGATGGCCAGCACTGTCAAGAGAATGCTGTAATTGCTCGAGCCAATCGCAATTCAGAGATTGCTGGCCCCAGCACGGGATCCACGAAGCACACTGCTGGATCTCGTTCCATTGTCCAACATGCCAGTGATTTGGTAAGTAGTTTTTATTTAGTTTATTAAAGGCATTTAGTATATTTTTTTGGATATGTTTATACATTATATTTTGTGTTTACAGGCTGCTGAGCTAGAGAGACCTCCCACTAGTTGGGAGTTATTCACCAAGACCCACAAGAAAAAAGATGGGTCTTTTGTCGATCGTCGCTCCCTAGCAATCAATGTAAGTATATTAATTATATTTTATTTGTTTTAACATTTTATATAGACTAATTAAATTTTTATTTCCCAGGAAGCAATGACCACTAGAGTTGCTGAGGCACAGACGTCTCAGCTTGCTACAGAGGGGGAGGATGCACAGCCTCTTTCTACCGACCACGTGAATCGGATTTATTTTGATGCCGTCGGTGGGAAGAGGAAGACCGCCGCCCTATATGGCCTGGGCTCTCAGGCAAAGATTACATATGATCAGATGAGAGTTCCAGGGGTTAGGGGACGTCCAGCATCCTCCTCCTCTACCTCTAGTGAGGTTCGTCATTTACGGGAGGAAAATGAAGCTCTGCGGACTCGAATCACGTCGATAGAGTCGACGTGGGCCAGGAGGGACGCAGAATGGGCTAAGAGGGATGCAGAGTGGGCTCAGAGGGACGCAGCGAGGGATGCTGAGTTGAGAGATTTGCGGGCTCGCCAGGCACACACTGAGGAGGTAATAAGACACATGCAAGCTTTTGCATCGACCTTGACGCAGATGACACAGGTGTCAACCCTTCCCGCCCCTCGTTTTGAGTCTCAGGATACACAGATGCCAGCCGCTCCCGCCCCTTATTTTGAGTCTCAGGAGACACAGGATCCTGAGCATACCACAGAGGAGTAGAGATATTATAGTGGTATGATCTATTTTTTCTCTAATTTTTTTCAGTAACAATGTATTAAGTTATTATATTCATAATGATTGTTTTCTTATTATTTCATTTATGTTTACAGATTCCACATTATCAGAGTTGAATTCAGATTTCTTCTCTTTCTTGAAAGGTATGAATATTGGATATTATTCCTTTATTGTTTCTTATTTGTTATTTTTCATTTAGATATTTAATATTATTAGAGTTATCTTCTATTTGTTAATTTTCTTCTGTTAGAGTTATCTTCTATTACATATGCTTACTTCATTTGTTATTTCTTATTGGTATCAATTCAGATTTCTTTTTTTATTGGATTGCTTTCTTATTTTTTATCTTCTATTGTGCAGGAATATTTTTCCTTTCCATCCATTATTCACTCTGATATTCATGTACGTAATGATTATCTACTAAACTCTGATTTTGATGTATATAATTTTTTTTATTTACTCTGACTTATGTTTACTTTCTTTTGATGTATACATTTGGATATTTACTCTTTTTTGGACTGGTTTAACCATTGGAAAGTTTAGATTGTATGAGATTAATCTTGTTTCAAAGTTTGGATTGTATAAGTTTCGAAATTAAAGTTTGGATTGGATAGTGGATTCGAAATGAAAGTTTGGACGTATACATTTGGAAATGAATGTTTGGATTGAATTGGATTGGATTGGAAATGAAATTTTGGATTGTTGTGAATGTTGAAATATTTATTTCTGTTTCATATTTGTTTGGATATTTGTATATGTTTGTATATATGGGAAGTGGAAGAAACAGATTTTGGCTGCGAAAAATTTCCAGGTTTAGTGACGGATATTTTTAAAAATCCGTCGCAAATAGCGACGGATTATTGACTTTTCCGTCACTATAACGATCGATTAGCGACGGAGTTTGACTGAATCCGTCGCTATTACGATATATTAGCGACGGAGCTTGACCATATCAGTCGCTAACCTGATTGATTTGCGACAGATATTTGACCATCCGTCGCTACGAAATCCCCCGGCCACGTCATCCCATTTCTCGGTGTTTGCGACGGGTTTATATATCCGTCGCAAATATAGCGACGGAGTTTTTTCTCTCCGTCGCTACCATAGCTCTGCGACGGGTTTTCAGCCGACGGCGGCAACTCCGTCGCTAATCCGTCGCTATTAGTGCTTTGCGACGGAATAGCGACGGATTACGTCCATCGCAATACCCTATTATTTTTGTAGTGATTCTACTTAATAATCTCTTGTTGAATTTGCTTATACAATTTCTTAATGTACTAAGCATGTTCTTCTCCATTACCACTAAAATGGTGAGTGATAGGAATGAGAGCCAAATCCAATGAAGTGATTGAATTAATATCATATACAACCTCAAATGGACTTCAACTGGTAGTTTGACTAGGAGATTGATTATAAGTAAACTCTACTTGAGCCAAACCATATCGAATTGGCGAGGATTTTTGCTAACCAAACTTATTAGAAGATTTCTCCAACTTCTATTCACTATCTCCGTTTGTCCATCCATTTGAGAATGGTAAGAGGACTATATTGGAGTTGAGTTTTGATCTGGTCGGGTAGATAATCCAGTCGGATATGGGCGCCCGGTCGTGTATGGTGTTGGTCTGACTTGATAAATCCGATTGGGCTATAGCTAGCTTTATGAAGCAATCGAGCTCGTCCTCTGTGCTGGTGAGTGAGGGTAGGTCGGTCATACTCATTGGCCGACCGGACAGGCAGACACTTAAGCACGACTCACCCCCCCCCCCAAAGAGGCCGACTTTCATTTAGGAATCTAAGTCCCGGTCGAAGGTGCACGGTCGGGCGTACCCGGTTGGACGACCTAGGAGTCGCGCAATTAAGACCCCTTATCCCAAGATGCTGACTTTCAGTCGGGCATTCGAGCACCGGGCGGGAATTCCCGATCGGACGACCTGGAGGTCATGCATGTGGAGCTCGCCCCATTCTGAAACGTGACTTGTGGCTGATGACTGGTTGTCCGGTCGAGCCACCCAGTCATCCAATCGGGCTGTCAGGAGCCAAGAGCGGCTGGACCCACTCAGGCAACCTGCCCCATCCAAGGGTGATTGATTGTCGAGTGATCGATCCCCTCAGGATGACCCCTTGCGGCCGGTTGGCTAAGGTCGGACAAACTTACGGAGCTGCATGATAAGGCGAGCGAAGGTGATTCTACGATTAGAACCATTTAATGACGATTAGACTTCACCAGATACGAAAAGATATGTGAAATCCTCTCATTATGAGGAAGAGATATTCGCTGTAATCATGCCTCCCAGGACATTAGGCATTAATGCCGACAATAGATTGACAGCATAGATAAGCGAATGACCGTTTGGTAGCCCTGCTAGGCCCTCGGGAGGACTAAAGCTGCCACGAGGTCGAGTCTGTCAGAAGATGGAGCTTTTATGAGAAAAGATAGCCCAGACAAAACAGAGGGCCACCCCCTATATAAGGCTCACCCAAGGCTCTGAGAAAGGGGATTGGCTCTTCGCTGCTTCACCTCTTTGCCTCTTTACCCCTCATCTCGTTCCAGCTCCAAATACTCTGATCCTCCTACAGGCCCTCGGTCTGACCCTAGGTCCCCGGCGACTCGTCCGTCTCACTGCGTCACTTGAGCAAGACCCTTCTCCTCTTGTCGACAGGATCAAGTTCCAAGCTTTCACTAAAGTGCGTGCCAAAATTAACTCATAAACTTTGAATCTTGATCAAATGTGATAGTTTTGGAATACCATGAAACCTTATGATTTTTTGAAATAAAGATCATCTACATGTGTAGCATCCAAGGTCTTGGTGCAATGAACAAAATGTACATTTTGGAGAAAAGATCAATAACTACCACGATTGAATTCCTTTGAGTGTGAGGCAATCTAACCACAAAGTCCATACTTAAATCTTCCCATAGACCTACTGGTATAGGTAATGAGTGTATAATCTGGTGTTTTGGTCATGACTTTTGGCAATGTGATAAGTTCTATACTTTTCAATGCATTTTTTGACTTCTAGGTCAATAAAAACTTTTGTGAACAAGTGTAAGAGTCTTATCTCTATCAAAATGTCTAGCAAGACCTCCATTGTGAGCTTCATTGATGATTGCGTGCCTTAGGGAACAATTGGGAACACATAAACATTTATCTTTAAAGAGAATTCCATCATGAATCAAGAAGAGTCTTTTTTTTTTTAGTTTCAAGCAGTCTTCCCAAATTTTACCAAAATACATGTAGAGATCTTTGATAACCTCAAATCCAATTATGGTATAACCTTTCACTTTTAGTATTTTCCATTAAAATTTTAGTTTACCGGTTACTCCATGTGTCTCATCTACTAAAATAATATCATCTACAAACAACAAATACCACGGTACTTTATTTTGAATGTGTATTGTCACACCCCAAGGAGCTGCCCGTCCGATACTGACCGGACTGCCACTCCCTCGACCCGGCGGACAACTCAAAAAACTTAACCTCTACGATTACTTCAGCCAATTGTAATGCAGCCTATAGGGTTGGAACAACCGTCTGTAGTAAACAAAAACAAAAATGACAACAAAAGCAGCGTACCGGTACGACTTACGACAAAACAAAAGTACAACTATACCGCCGTATAAAATGACACAACCGAACACAAATAAAGCAGCGGAAATGTAAAGTATAAAGGAACAGAAAATGGGTACCAACATGTATCACCATCAAAATAGAAGAAAAATCCCGAAATCGTCTCGATGAATATGCGAACTGGGACAGGCTCCTAGGCACTCCAGACAATCATCCTGAAATGAAAACAACGAGCTAACGGGGTGAGTCATAGTACTCAACAGATATCTCATCAGATATGCAAGATAGTCTAAGCTAGCAATAGTGGTAACAAGCTATCGAAATAACACATGTACAGGCAGTGATAAGTACAACTGAAAGAGGGAATAGAATATACCATACCAATGTAGCGGAGTCGCCAAAACCAGACATAAAGGTCTCTTGTATGTGCATGTCAATCATATGTAGCATCCAAGTATAGCAAGCACAGGCAAATGCAAAATATGCGCATGCACATGGTGCAATGACATGGTCACCCCTACCATCGGTCAGACATCGTCACCTATGTACTGGAGAAAGCTGAGTGGAGGCCACCCTCCAACGTAGGGTTGTAACTGTCGTCAGTACTCTGCCATCACTACTCCTGAGTGATCGAGTAGACGGAATGCTGCCAGTGTAACACCCCTACTCCAAGCCCTATCCGGGGGACATCTCTATCTACCCTAGGCCATCTCTAGAGGATATCTCTATCTGAGTGTTACCCCTACCCTCATGCATATAAATGGGGGAGAGACCTCTCCCTCTCATCTCCTGGTATATGGACAACTCAAGGAGGGACCCCTGCTTGTTACCACGCTCTGATTCACTAACCCATGAGTGCATGATCGGAACATCACAGAGCACACTACCCATATTCTGTCAACCACTAACCCATGAGTGGTCGTATGGGTAGGTCAGTATGACTGTTGACCTGACTCACCCACAAGGGGTCCCCTGATCGATAGTGATGCACAGTGCACGATGATGCATGACACTGGTCAAACAACATCCATTATTTAGTCCACCTATATCAACATGATATGCAAGGATCATAGATAATGCACCATAGCCAAAGTCCTAAAGGTGTAGGTATTACATGCCAGATATAGCATAAACAATATCAACAAAACAAATAGAAGAGATATATAACAATCTATTACACTATTGCTAAACAAAGCATATCAAGCATATAAACTATGACTAATCTAGAAGATAAGTCAGAGGTACCGCCTCCAATATCGGTGCTCGTAACGAAGAAAATTCCCCGTCCAAAATAAACTCCGCAACGTCGATAATAACGCCAATGACCTGCATAGTAGCATCACAATTATTAGCCAACATCGCCTACGATACTGAGCTAATAAACTATCAAAATTAATGCAAGATTAATCCTAATTTCCATAATCACTATAACATTGGCCCAGAATTAGTGACCACTACCTAATCAAACATTCAACTCCACCCTAATCCAGCTAATAACATCCTAGCTCATTCCTCTCAGCAACACGAACTCAAGAACACATCCAAACACAGTTTCAACGCCAATCAAAATACTCCTTTACATCATCTACCATCCAAATCAAGAAAACCTAACATCCAACAAATCTCATGACAAAGAGTAGTAACACAAAAACAAACCAAAACCTCACTGCAACTTCACCTTCTCTTCTCACAGGTTGCAACTCACGGCAGAGCACAGAGTTGCTGCCATAACCTGAAATCAACAAGAAGAAAATCTACACTCCTATCACAATTACATCCTCAGATCAATTCCCAAAACCAATCCCATGGCACAGAGCTAAACTCACAACCCATTCCCAGATCTGAATTCAAAACCGTATCAAAATAGAAACCCAATTCAATCACAATACTCAAATCCAAGAGCATCATTATCAAGTTCTTACTCAGATCCTGCACTGATAGAACACTTCTGCTCCCATCCAGCAAGATCGGCCTTAGCAAGGAGCTCCACCACAATTGGCTCCAAACCCTAATTCCAGATCCAACCCTGTCAAGCCAAGAAACTTGCGATTCAAGATCGGGGTAAGAAAGAGGCTTGCGATCAACTCCATCCAATCTAACCTACTACAATCAAAGGGTAAACCACCAACCTGGTAGATCAGGATCAACTGATTGCCCTCGCCTGGCGAACTACCTAGGTCTCGCCCGATGTTTGCTGAGATCTTTCTGTGGTATCTGATCTTGGGTTTCATATGTGAGTTAGCATTCAAATTCAAGGTTTTGTGCATTGATCTCCCTACCGTGAGCTTTCTGCTCATGTATCTGTTTGAGATTGTCTTGGGATAATATGCTGGCTTGATTTCCCTCACTGTGTCGATCTTGTGATTGATCAGGAGATGAGTTGCCGTGTAATGGATTTTGCTTCCATGGTTCTGTGGAGTATGGGAATCTAATTTTGATCTTTTGATTATCACATGAGCTAATCTTGGAGTGTCTTGATGTAAAATTTAATTTAGATTTGTCAAGAGGAGGCCCTTATTCAAATTATACTTTGATTCATGGAATTAGCTTTGATCTTTGGTTGGGTTAAGTTGTGGCTAACTCTGAATTGGAATCTAAATGGGATAGCTCAAGCTGGTCATTTAATTAGGTTTAATTAAATGAGAATAGTAATTAGGATTAGTCTTGACCTAGTTTTGATATTTATTTAGCTAAATATCATGGGTGATTTTAGCTAAATAATTGTTACTCTTATATGCAGGACGTTGATTTGGTATGTTACCTTATTTCGGATATTATTTTGGACGGGAGGTTCTCGTCGCTCAAACTTCTTCTTATCGAGGCGGGTACTTTTTGATTATATCTGTATTAGATAAAATCACCTCTTATGCATAGATAGATATAGATAGCAGTAGGGATACCTGATACTTTTATTTCTGTACTCCTGCTTTAGGTAGTTGTTTCTGTTACCTTTACTGCTTACTATTCTGTACTTCTGTGTGGATTAGTTGTATGTATAGCTTACCTTATATCTTATGCTAGGGTTTAGGTTATGGTGCATACCGGTTATCTGAATTACTGCATATCATGTAGATGACAGTAGGGATAGATAGTGGATGATGCATGAGATAGTGACATGCATTATTGTTACACGCAGCATAGGTGGGCGACCTTTGACTCCCTGGAGGTTGAGATGGGTCGTCAGACTTGCCACATGACCTGTCGTGTAGTCCCGTTGGCGGCCCACGACGCTGTAGCAGGTCCCCTATTCTGTCTGGAGATAGTTAGGGATGAGGGAGCGTACTTTTCCCTAGAGCGAGGTACGTTCCGGTCTGAGACCCTACTTGTTCGGTTTAGCGTGATGCACGACAGTAGACGTCTGAGTGTAGGGAGGACCTGGTCAGAGCCCTACCCACTTAGTTTCGTGTGATACACGATGGTGGCCGACTGGCGTCAGGGGTGACCCATGTTGCATCATGAGCACGCTTTGCATCTCTGCATTTGGTTGTGTTTGCTGCACTTGGTTGCTGCATTTGGTTGACATGCATACTATTGGGGTTTAGATCGACGCGGGTAGGTATGTACTTCCTTTCTTTCTTATGGTTCAGTTCTGCATTTTTTCTTTTTACAACATTTATACTCAGTATTGTGATAGATGGTGACTTACTGCTAGTATAGCTTCCTATACATATTGGACTTTATTCGCTGAGTTCTTTGGACTCACCCCATTAGCCTTGTTTTTCTCCTTTCAGGATGATCGTCTAGATTGCCCAGCAGCCTGTCCCAGTTCGTGTGTCTCTGAGACGATTTCCGAGATTGTCTTTGTATTTTAATAGTGGTACATGATGGTACCCCATTTCCTTGTTTGTTTTGTCTTTTCATTTCCGCTACTATATTTTGTGCTCTGTTGTGTCGTCTATTTTCACGGCAGTATAGTTGTATTTTTGTGTGCCATGGAGGTCTTGTTTTCGTTTTATTTTGTCGTAAGTCGTACCGGTACGCAGCTTTCATCGTCGCCTTCGTTTTGTTTTTATTCAATCGCTTGCCGCAGTCCTATAGGCTGCGGTACAGGCGGGCTGAGAACATCATAAATGTAAGGTTTTCAAATTGTCCGCTAGGTCGAGGGTGAAGCTATCCAGTCGGTATCGGGCGAGCGCTCCTCGGGGCGTGACAAGTTGATCGATCAAGCTAAAAGTATAAATTGCGGCAATTTTAAATATAATTCTTATTTCTAATTTCTCCTAGGTGGAGAAACTTTACAGAAAAAAATTCTAAAAATTTAATTTAAGCATATTAAAACAAATGAAAATGTTACTCTACATGTTATTGATTAGAAATGAAGTGCGTGTTTCAGTGTGTCGCAACAGAGAAGGCAAATGAGCATTTAGAGCACGAGCATAAGAGATTAAGAGATAAGTAAATGAGTAATTTTTAGCTTCTATCTTGAAACTTCTTATATAGCACTCCTTTGGTCAATTGTAGCCTTCTCGGTTTCTTGTATCAATGCTGACGTGGTTACAATTTTTATCTATAAGATATCGTTAATGAATCTCTCCGATCACCCATACACCCTTCGACCGCCTGGGCAGGTGTCAAACTTCATCTTGAGTGCCTTGCTTAGATTGCTAATAACATCATCTCCTAGTCGCTTGGAAGCTGCTCTAGTCGCTCATATTCTCCAGTCGCATAGACCCAATACGGTCACTTAGACCCTCCGAAATCTCTCCGTCGAGAGTTCTCACCATTCAGTCGCCCCCGAACTCTATCTGATTTCCTTGAACCATCAAACATGATTCCCTATCGTTGTTACATGTAATGAGTTGGATACAAAATATTAAATTACTTATACTTATGTTGGATCTAGATGTTCATCCTCCAACTGACTAATCTAGACTAAGTTCCAAGTCACAACTCCCAGTTGCTTCCACTTAGATTTGTTTGTTAAGCCTTCAGCTCCCAGCTGACTCCACCTAGACTTGATTCATATAACATCCAGCTAGGAATTTGTCTAACAAGTCTCAATCACTTGGATTTGATTCTCCTAGTACCAACTACGAATTTGTCTGCTTAGTCTCAATCAAGACTTAGCTTATGTCTGACTCCCAATCAGGATCTCAGATGTCTAAATCCACTAGGACTTAGTCACTATCTAATTTACAACCAGGACTTTAACATCTGTCATGTATCCAACACCTGTAAATTTAACCTAACATGTTAGATCATAACTATTTTAACTTTAATCTTAATCATATATCAAAATTCTGAGTTAAATATTGTGCACCCCAACTCAACTGTGAGAAAATAATCCAGACGACATTATCATCACATTTTATTTTTATTTTATTTTGATAATTTTTATGGCTTAGTCTTTGGTTAGTCTTTCCTATTTTTGTGGTTCTTTCCTATTTTTGTGAATCCTTTCATATTTTTATGGCTAATCTCTTATCACTTATGGTATATAAATATAGCATAAGAGTATGTACAAGTCATCTCAATTTTTGTAAGAACTTCTCCATAGTTATTCTTCTCCTCGCCTTTCTTCCATCTTTGTGTGTGTGTGACGCCTAAGTGCTACTCATTATCCTAAGCCATCCTAACATTTGGTATCAGAGCGTTGGTCATATAGAACACCCAAGAATCCACGATTCCACAAAAATGTCAGGCATCCCACAAGCTGGTGTGAAGGAGAACGGCGGAGTACCATTTCCCTATCCGATGCTAAGCCCTCACAATTATACTGTGTGGGCAATAAAGACAGAGGCGATTCTTGATGCCCAGGGAGTCTGGGAGACGGTGGAGCCAGTGGAAGGAGCCCTAGTGGATTCAAAGAAGGACAAAAATGCACGTGTATACATCTTGCAGTGTGTCCCCGAAGACATCCTTCTCCAAGTCGCAACAAAGAAGACGATGAAAGAAGTCTGGGACAGCCTTAAGATGAGGTACCTAGGCAATAAACGAGTGAAGAAGGCTCACGTACAAACCTTGAAGAGCGAGTTTGACGCCCTCCGGATGAAGGAGACTGATACGATTAATGAGTTTGCTGGCAAACTCAGCACTATGAGCAGCAAGTTCTCCACTCTTGGTGCCACGCTTGAAGATTCCTCTTTGGTAAAGAAGTTGCTCGATTCTGTTCTTGATAAATTCTTCCCTATTATTGCCGGTATTGAGCAGTTCCACGACCTTGAGACTATACCATTTGAAGAGACTATTGGATGACTGAAGATGTACAAGGAACGAACACTACGATTACGTGGCAATACCAACGGCACTGAATGTGAGCTCCTACTTACTCATGCCGAATGACAAATGCGATAGAAGGGGAGTAACGTGGACACTTCGTCAGGAGGCAAGGGGCGTGGGTCGAGCAGCCCTAGTCGTGGCAAATGGCGTGGGCGTGGGCGAGGGCGCGGTCGTGGTCGTGGTACGCAGCGACAAGACAGTGCAAGAGGCACTAGCGGCAACAACAGTGACACTCGTGACAAGAACCATATAAAGTGTTTCAATTGTGAGAAAATGGGACATTATGTGTCCGAATGCTACAACAAGCATCATGATAATGAGGCTAACCTCACTTGCGCCACCGATGAAGAGCCGACACTGATGATGAGTGTGTCCCACGAGGAGTCTCATGCTAGGCGAGAGCAGCAGGATATCATTCTGCTCAGTGAAGAAAGGTTTCTATCAGAGATGTATCGTATCGTTAAGAAAGGGGAAGATAAAGACGTCTGGTACCTTGACAACGGTGCTAGCAACCACATGACGGGCCATCGCGAGAAGTTTCAAGAACTAGATGAAACCATCACTGGGAGGGTGAAGTTTGGCGATGGATTAACCATTGAGATCATGGGCAAGGGGACGGTTATGTTTGAATGCAAGAATGGTGATCAGAAGGCTCTCCATGAGGTATACTACAGAAACTGAGAACGAGGTGCACATGGAAGGAGATACCATGAAGGTGATTGATAGGAGCAGGAACCTCTTGATGTTGGTAAAGTGAACACAAAATTGCTTGTACAAGATAACCTTGAAGACATTCAAGCAAGTCTGTCTCCTAGCAAGCCTAGAAGACCCAACTTGGCTGTGGCATGCAAGGCTCGAGCATATCAATTTCCATGACTTGAAGTTGTTGGGGGAGAAGAAATTGGCGGTTGATATGCCACTACTGCCCCAGTTGAACAAGCTTTGCGAGGTGTGTGCAATCGCCATGCATGCAAGGCCGTCATTCCCGTACCAAGCAAACTTTAGAGCGGAGAAGCTGTTAGAACTTCTCCATGCTGATATTTGCGGGCCAATCACACCATGTACGCTAGCTGGTAACAACTATTTCCTTTTGATTGTTGATGATTTTACAAGGTGGATGTGGGTGTTTGTATTAGCATCAAAGAGTGATGCATTCCCAACATTCAAGAAGTTCAAATCCTTGATGGAGAACAAGACTGAATACAAGATAGAATACTTTGAACAGGCCGGGGCGGCGAGTTTCTATCCACGAAGTTCACTCGGTTCTGTGAAAATGAAGGAATCGAGCGGCACCTCACGACTCCCTACACACCCCAACAGAATGGTGTAGTGGAGCGCCATAATCGCACCGTGATGGCCATGGCAAGATCTCTTCTCAAGGGTACAAATATGTCGGCAAGATTCTGAGGAGAGGCGGTTAGGCATGTTGTCTATCTGCTGAACCGTCTCCCAACTAAGGCGCTAGGAGAGCGTACCCCATTTGAAGCTTGGATGCGGAGAAAGCCACATCACGCCCACTTGAGAGTGTTCGATTGTGTTGCATATATGAAAAACACAACCCCTCACCTTAAGCAACTTGACGACAGAAGCTCACCCATGGTATACTTGGGTGTCGAGGAAGGTTGCAAAGCTCATCGTCTATTTGATCCAAGGCATGACAAGCTACAAGTAAGTAGAGATGTAATGTTTCAAGAAAATGGTGAATGGAAATGGAATGCTGGTGCCAACAATGAAGAAAATTTACCGGAGTTTATGGTGGTGGATGCATTCGACACCGACGAGGTGGTTGTTGCTGCAGACATTGAGGCAGGGGTGGAAGATGTCACACCACCGGCAACAGCTGTGGTACCCATACCAAGAACGTCAAGTCCATCTACACCACCATCAAATGCCCATGCAGCTACCTCGCCTTCATTAACAAACGCACCTGAGTCTCAAGAAAGGCCAGTCCACTTTAGGTCCATTGTTGATATCTATGCCAACACTAAGGAAGTGGTTGGTATTGACGAAGAAGAGAATGAGGCAATGCTGGTGATGTTTGAAGAGCCGACATGTTACTAAGAGGCTGCAACCAAGGCTTGCTAGTAAGAAGCAATGGAGGAAGAACTGAGATCTATTGAGATGAACAAGACCTGGACCCTAACTGAGCTCCCATTAGGTCGCAAACCTATCGGTGTAAAGTGGGTGTTCAAATTAAAGAAAGATTCAGCGGGGAAAGTCGTCAAGCATAAAGCAAGATTAGTGGCTAAAGGATATGTACAAAGACAAGGCATCGACTTCGAAGAGGTATTTGCACCTGTCGCTAGACTTAACACTATTCGAGTTATTCTTGCGCTTGCAGTAAATCAAAGCTGGGAGGTACACCATCTAGATGTGAAGTCAGCATTTCTTAACGGAGAGTTAGAAGAAGAAATATATGTCACTCAACTGGAAGGGTTTGAGGTACAAAATCAGAAACATAAGGTGTACAGGTTGTCCAAGGCCCTCTATGGACTGCGGCAAGCTCCACGATCTTAGAACATGCGGCTGAATAAGAGTCTGGAAGAGCTTGGCCTCAAAAAATGTACTCAAGAACATGCAGTATATACAAGAGGTGAAGGAGAAGCAAGTATACTTGTTGGAGTGTATGTCGACGATCTCATCGTGACAGGAAGTAACACAGAAAAAATCAACAAGTTCAAACAACAAATGATGACAGAATTTGAGATGAATGATTTGGGTCTTCTCTCTTACTACTTAGGGATTGAAGTGGAGTAACAGAAGAGCCGAATTTTACATAAGCAATCAACTTATGCCAAGAAAATTCTATCTTAGTTCAAAATGGCAGACTGTAATGCCACAAAGCATCCAATGGAACCCAAGACACCGCTGCATAAAGACTTGGAAGGGACTCCAGTTGACGCCACAGAGTATAGGCGCATCATTGGCTATTTGAGATATTTGTTACACACACGGCCGGACCTAACATATTCTGTCGGAATGACGAGCAGATACATGGAGAGGCCTACAATCATGCATCAAAAGGTGGTCAAACAAATCCTCTGGTATTTAAAAGGTACAGTCCATTATGAACTTACTTACATAAAGGGACCCCAGGAAGTTGATGTATTCGGCTACTCGGGTAGTGATTTAGCCGGCGATCTCGATGGAAGGAAAAGCACAAGTGTAATGACTTTCTATTTTAATGAATGTTTGGTGTCTTGGAATTCACAGAAGCAGAAGACAGTGACACTTTCATCTTGTGAGGCAGAGTTCAAGGCAGCCACAACTGCAGCCTGCCATACCTTGTGGTTGAGGAGCCTTGCCAGCGAATTAAGCGGTGTAAAGCCAAAGTCGGTAACTTTGTTTGTTGACAACAAATCTGCTATAGCTCTCATGAAAAATCCGATATTCCATGGTCGAAGCAAGCACATAGATATAAAGTTTCATTTTATCAGAGAATGTATTGAGAAGGGACATATTGTGGTTAAATTCATTAATACCGGAGAACAACAAGCCGATATATTAACTAAAGCATTGCCAGGAGTAAAGTTAGCTATCATGCGACAAATACTCGGCGCCCGTGATTTATAGTCATATCTGGATTAGGGGGAGTAATGTGAGAAAATAATCCAGACGACATTATCATCACATTTTATTTTAATAATTTTTATGGCTTAGTCTTTGGTTAGTCTTTCCTATTTTTGTGGATCCTTTCATATTTTTATGACTAATCTTTTATCACTTATGGTGTATAAATACAGCATAAGAGTATGTAGAAGTCATCTCAATTTTTGTAAGAACTTCTCTATAGATATTCTTCTCCTCGCCTTTCTTCCATCTTTGTGTGTGTGTGAGACCGAAGTGCTACTCATTATTCTAAGCCGTCCTAACATCAACAACCAGGCCTTCTGACTCAGCCTTCCCTGCTTGAAGTTCAATAGGTTAAGCCATCTCGATGCCCGATAAGTATGAATTTTCTAATTTAATAATTTACAGAATCGATAAATTTTCATGTATACAATTTCTTCTCTTTCGATTCTTCTTTCTTGCGCTCATTCTAGCAGTGGATTTTGACCTATATATTTGTTGACAGTTCAAGTTATTAAAGAGGGGACAATCTTCCCATAACTTCAATTGCACATTATGAATGCGAACAAATTCATTAAGCCACAAAGAAAGCAACTTATCTATTCTTAGAGTGCCAAAATTCTCATTTGGTCCCACCGGCAACTATAGGTTAAAACAGAATTTGTGTTCGAGCTTGGATGTGCCAGCCTCTGTCACAGATATCTTCCATAGCTTATGCATCATCCCCTGGCTCCATGTCCTGTCTTAATTGCCTTCTTATGTGGCCATCTCTCTCCCAGCATATTCACTGTGATGGCGAACCTATATTTCCTTGATACACAAAATCCGCTCTTTAAGACTTGTCCAATACTTCTGTCTGTCGGCAGCAGAAATGAGAAACACAAAAAAAAAAACTGTCTTTATCCCAAGCTAGTGGTGGCACTTCTTCTCACAGCAACAAGTTCCAATCATGAACTGACCTTTTTCTGGATGTGTATGAACTACAGTCCTTAGTTTTATCATCAGGAAATCAGAATTAACGAGTTAAATTCCTTGGCATTTCAATTAATTCTTGGCCTCGTTCCATGTGAACTGAGCTCTCACGGTTATAATCGAAACTTGCAAATAACAACACGCAGATTTTCTTCCCTGCATGGTGCAAGTGCAATGAACCAGGATCTTTGTTTTCAAACTGATTTCGACGACCACCAAATATGACAAGTACTTGAGGTATCTTTACCACCCATAATGTACTCTAATATTATCATTTTGACTCTTAATTTGTATCTATCGTAATTTATTAAATCACATAATTATTTTTATAATACTCAAAATGTATATTTATTAAAACACAGTCCTTTCTATTATATCCTTCTTCATCAACCATCAATTATCATCAGACATTTAAGTGCATGAATCGATTTCTAAACTTACTGTACTCGAATTGCTCTAAAACTGACCAAACTGTAATCTACGGTAATTTATTGAATCACATAGTTAGATTCAAAATTAATATCTCTCCAACTTGTATATTTATCAAAATAGGACCATTATACAACTTTTAAAATATCTCAAAATATAAGATGATTACGGGTGAATGAATTAATATCTGTTTAGTTTGTTGGTCGAGCAGAAACTGTTCGCACATATATAATTGGAATGATTGGCGATACGAGTGGAACCAGTGGATCGACACTGGATCGAAAAGGCCGTCCTTTCAGTGTTGACCGAATCGAGGGGGAGATACGGGCGTGCCCCACCGGGCCTGCCGTTGCAGCGTTACGCGGTGCGATGATTGACCGAGGTCGGAAGGTGTGGAATGGCAACCAAATTTAATTCGCTCCAGTTATGAGCCCCGGTACGACTGACCGACTGCCTGACCGACCGACCGCCAGGCCCCACGCCTGTCCCGCCACCAGACCCTCTCCTCTCCACCGTTTCCAACCGTCACGCCATCTCACAACACGCGTAGCAAACTTGTAACGACCTTCCCTCCGTCGCCATTGATCGGATCATATTGGAAGACACACAAATTCAAGTCGTTCACGTAATGAGAATTAGAATGATTATATCAGTCTCTTTCTCAACTTTTCGGCTGGAGCAGAGAACCTGAAACAGGCATCGGTCGGCTTACGGCTGAGAGCGACTGCATTCCTAACGGTGTTTAATCAGTGCTCAGCAATAGAAAAGTTAATTAGTTTGAGAGTCTACATCGTGTTCAAATGGAATGGTAAATTTGAGTTCGATCGTCATCGGTAAATATTAACAATCTACTGATTTATTCACAAACATGGTGCAGATAGGCCATAAAAGAAGGCTACATCATGACTGCTGGGATATGAAACAAACACAGAAAGGAAGAAGAAGAAAGGAAGGGTGTGGAAGTGTTCCTGCAGGAACTCTTCGTCAAATCATAAATTAAACTCGCGGTGGATCGTCACTTAGAATGAATGATCGATATGCTGTACGGCAATCAGTCAATAATGATGCATGAATCCCTGTTCCTGGAGCTGGGACATGGCGTGGATGCAGGGGTAGCTGATTCCGGCCAACGGCAGCCCGTATGTGGCCGCCGGCAGCATCCCCTGTGTGACAGCAGCCCTCTCCAGGGATCGGACCTGGGTCTTCAAGTACTTGACGTACTGGATGGCCTCGTCGAGCATGGAGGCGGTGTCCATCTTGGTGCCGCCGGGGACCATGTGCTGCAGGATCCGCATCCGCTCGCTGATCCGCTCCCGTCGCAGCCGAGCCGCGACGCTCTGCGGGTCCTTGGACATCCTCACATTCCGCCGCTTCGCCGGCCGCACCGTCTCCGGGTCCGCCTGCTCCGGCTGCGCCGCCGCCACCCGGAATACCATCTCGCTCATCGAAAACCCTGCCCCGTCGCAAGCCGCCGCAACCGGGCTGGTCGTGATCGCCGGCGACGCCTCCGTACTCGCGTCGTATAAGCTGGGACCGTGGAGCGCGGCTGGAAACATGGGCGAGGCCGGGGAGGTGGGGGGAGAAGCGGCAGGGACAAGGGCCGGCTGCGGACGAGATGCGGCGAGATACTGGCCGTCCGGGAACAGGAGAAGTGATTCATCGGCCAATTGCAGCATCATGTTCATCCACTCCATCGGGGTCTCAGGCGAAGCGACCGAGAACTCTACGTCCATTTGCGAGATCGAGGAAGTGGCAGAAAATGGAGAGGTATAACAAACAGTAAGCCAGCAATGTGGAATCGAATGTATTGAGCAGGTGAAGGGAGTAGCAATCCAGTAGGGCGGGCTATTTATAGCAAGAAGGGTAGCAACAGAATCTAATTCTACCGCAGCCTAAATTTGTAGTAACTAATGATTAACTTCTTCTTTTCTGTAATTATTAGGATAGAGAAGAATGGTGGCGGGCCGTGGCTCACTAAGAAATCATTAATGTTCATGGATTTTGTTTATCTATATGCTGCCAATGGCGTCGCTGCCCATTATTGGGTCCGACATGCTGTGCGTGAACGTGGAATGATGTTAAGTAAGGAGGTTAAAAGAAGGCGCTGGTCCAAGTTTGATCGGCACATGTCACAATGACATCAATAGATGCTAGTTAATTTTAATTATTTACATAAAGAAAAGGTGAAATTATCTTGCAAGATGTATATAGCACGAAAAGGATGGAAGTGACTCTAATATGAGAGTTTTTAGTTTCGGGTTTTATGATTGTGAAATTGATTTATGTTGAATCATAACAATTAAAGTATTGGAGATAACTTGTTGGAGATAAATATGCTAAATCGAAATTACTCAATTTAATTTTAATTTATCTGTTGAGTCCTCTGAACTAACAATTTCAGACTGCCAAATAGGAAAAAAGTTGCTTGGAATAGTTGAATTGACTGGAAAGACTTGAGCTGTCTTGTATGTCAAAGTGCATACTCCTGAGTGCAGAGTCTAAGTTGCAGAGTTCAAGTGCAGAGTCCAAAAGCAAACTTTCAACTTGGAGGCTGATAAGCACCATTTTATTGATTATTTTCATTGCTAAAATCCATGTTTGACCCATATTTTTATTGCTTAATTCTGATTTTACCTTAGGTTTTGGAACTTTATTTTATTTTGGACTTAATTGCAAAATTACATTAAAATGGATTAATTGGCCACTAAATTTTGGATTTATTTTTGTAGGCACCAAAGGTTCAAGGACTTAGGGCATATTGGGTCAAACCTGAGTCGGATGTGAACCGGATCGAATTATCAAGCCTATGATCAATCCGGGCCGTCCGATTCAAGAGCGGCTAGATCTGAGCCATCCGGGACGATCTGAAGCAATCCGAGCTAGGGTTAGGGTTGATCAAGCTCTATGATCAAGATCTGAAGGTTTCATCCCAATCGGAGCTAAATCAACCGTTGGATCAAGCAAGGAGGGCTCTAGAGCGTCCATTCACTGATTGAGTTGATCTGGACCATCCGTTGCACATATGGAGGATCCGAGCTACCACAAGGCAGATCCTGACCCCAGATCATCATCATAAAAGTTTGGCTCCAATCAGAGCAAGATCAGCCGTTGGATCTCCTCCAATCAATCTGAGCCGTCCAATTCTAATTACTTAAGGAAATTTTTGCAGCAGCCTTCCTCGTCGCGTTTCCTCGCCGCTACAGTAGGTTCTTCGAGTTCTTAGCATCTTCTTCCATTTTTCTTTCAATCAAGGGGCGCGACCCCTTAATTCTTCATCGGGATCAAGGTTTGGATCGCTGGAGGATACTTTGTTGGAGATTTCAGATCAAATTCGCGCCGGACAGAGCTTGTTTGAGGGTTTCGACAGCTTTGTGGTCCGGGAGCTTAAATCTCAACCACAACCAATTTTCGACGACCTGGGCCACTTGTAGGGGTTCTCAGGTGAGCTCAGGTCCTCTCCAAATCACCATCGCAGCTCAACAACTGAGATCGAAGCTTTCGGATTGGAAATTTCCCCAACTGTGCAGTTTGAGCAGAGTTTACCAAGCGGAGCTGTTTTCCAGCGAATTGCTGAGCTTAGGGGTTCGAGGCCAGCCTTTGCGTGACGAACAAAGAAGTCTTGAGCTTGAGGGAGAGTTGAGGAGTAGTTTTCTGTAGTTAATTTCATGTCTTAAGCTGTAGTTTTATTTCTGAATCCTGTTCGTTACTGAAATTTTTGTATTAGCTGTTCAGTTTGGTTTACTTAATTGTTTCTGCTTAAATTAGTTCGATTCTGCAAGTTAAGTAGATTTATTTTCTTGTTAGTGAATCCTTTAGAATTAATCACAGTTTATTGTCTATTTTTAGCTTGCGTGCCATTTACTTCCCTTGCGTATCAAAGCTGTCCTGTTCTCCTTCTGTAATTTCAAGTTATGTCTGCTGCGTATCAGTCCTTGGGCTGCTGCGTATCAGACCTTCATTTGCATCAAGTTAGCTTAGTTTAATGTTTGGAAATTGCACCGCATTTTGTTTCATTTAAATAGCACTTTATTTCTGCATTTTGAATTAGCTGTTTTGAACCGATTACCATCCTGCACTTCATATTCTGATTTCTGCATTCATTTAGATTTCAACTCTGCAAATCAAATTACATTTCAGCAGCTTTAATCCTTTCTAAACTTTGGTTATGCGCATTTGATGTCAGTAACTCGATTTGTTATGCTTTTGGTTCGAAGTCTTACTTCTGAGTGATTGTTTCTGCATATCTGAATTCTGTTCTCTTCTGCAAATCATGCACATCTTGCGTGCCAGATTTCCTCTTTGTGTATCAAGTCCATGCCTGCAATTCAGCCTATTTTCTGCTCTTCTCAGTTGTAGTGCCCAAGTCTGTATCAGTAAAGTTTTCGGAAATGGAATTCCATTGCAATAGAAATTAGTGCTATTTGATCTTGCATCCAAATACAGTCTAACTGCCAGTTCATGCACATCAGTGGAGTGTTTCTGCATGTGGTATTTCTGAATTGGAGTCATCCCTTTCTGCACAATGATTTGTTTCTGACATTTGCATTTTAAGTGTTTACCTCACATCCACTTGGGTCACAGCAGTAGGTTGTTTGTCTTTGCATCTAACTTGCAGCCGAATTCCCCACTGCATTTCTGAAAATTCAGCAGTTTACTGCTGCAACATTGCAGTTTCTGCAATGCTTCAATGTTCCTGCAGATTACTGCAGTTTTGCAGTTGTGTTTGTGTCAAGTTAGCTGAAAATTCTTTCCAAGCATTGGTTTAGGTACATGAGTTCAGTTTGTCTTGGGAATTTCTGCATTTAACTTGTACCGGCCTAAATCAGTTTTCAAGTTCACATTTCTGCAAATGTTTACCTTGATCAGCCTTCCAAGCTGAATTAATCAGCTACACATTTCCTGCTCTTAACATCCTTTTGGCACATGGGTTTTTCTCCACTTGGTATCAAGTTGTTTTGATTTAATTGCTTGCATTTAGGTATCAAGTTAAGTTTCGGCTTGAGTGGTGATGTTTTAAGTTTAAATCAGTTTGGAGTGTATTTTGCAATGGAAATCAGAATTGTTTGTTTTCAAAATTGCTTAGGTGCCTTGATTGAGTTTTCCATTGATTGAGTTAACCATTGTTACCACTTGTTGAGTTTCATAGTAAGCTATCCTTTTGGTTGATCCTTTGCATCATGTTTTCCATTTTGAATTGAACCCAAACCCAAATCTTTATTTGAAACCCGAAAACATAAACGACACCTAAATACAAGCGCGAATCAAACAACGTCAACTAGCCCCGAGAAAAATACGACCTGTGGCCCCTATATTACATTTTCATACTTTTGATTGTAAAAGGGTTTCCAGCTTTCACTTTATAAATTCTAAATTTGAGACCCACATTCGTGACAGTCAATTTGGGTCCGTCAAATTTTTGGCGCCGTTGCCGGGGAAGCAACTAGTTGATTTGTTTGATTTTTGCTTGTATACTTTTTGATATATCATTGGGTTCTATTTTTTGTTGCTTATTCTTTTGTATACGGGTACTGCCATTTTTCTTGTTTGTTTTGTGACAGGGCTGAAGGATCAAAATGTTTTCATCTACTTATCAGCAGCCGTGTCCACATTTTCAGCAGAACCAACCTTTCAATCAGCAACCAAATCAATTGTTTCAGCCACCATTTCAACAATTCGAGCCACCACAACAAGATTTCCAACAATTTCAGCCAAATTCCAGCAATTTCCAGAATTTACAGAATTTTCAGAATTTCCATAATGGGCAGCCACAATTCCATAATTTTCAGCCCAGTTTCCAACAATTTCAGCCAAATTTTCAGCCACCTTATCAACAAGATCAAGCACCTTTTCAAGGAATTCAGCAAGGGTACCAAGATAATTTGAATTTCCAGCAACCATTTCAATTTTCACAGCAATTTGACCCTTGCAACCAGAATTTTCAGCCCACTCAATTTCAGTGTTCACCACCACAATTTCAACCTCAGATCCAAAATTTTCAGGGCTACAATTTTCAGCCATCTCCACCAACTTTTGAGCCAAGTTTTCAGCAGTTAAATCAGTCATTTCATCCAGTTGAGCAGCCCCAACAGTTTCCATTTCAGAATGCACAGCCTCCTCCTGGATTTCAGCAGCCCTATTTTCCATTTCCAGATCAACAGGGGTTCCACACTAACCAAGGAGGCTTTGATGATTCTGATTGGGATGAGGCTCTACATCAAAGGATTATGGAGATGTGTCAACAAATTCAACAACAACAGCAAACTTTTCGAGAACAACAACAACAATGGTTTCAAAACATACAAGATCGATTGAATCAGATAAAAGCCCAAGTATCAGAACAATCAGATGATTCTACAGGTGTAGGGGATTGCACTAAGCCCCAGGGACCACCTACAGTGATTGATACATCAGAAAATTCAGAGGATAGGATTGAAAGTGTAGGGGATTGCACTGAGCCCCAAGAATCACCCAGTCCTATTTCACAGGACCATTCTCATCTTTTATTGTGTGATTATAGTATTATGGAAGGTCCTAATTTTTCTAATTTGGTTGATACAGGAATGGTTGAGGAAGATGATTCCATAGGTGTAGGGGATTGCACTAAGCCCCAGGGACCACCACAATTATCAGAAAATGTAGGGACTTGCATGGTGGAAGCAAGCACCCAAGGATCACCAGTTGAATGTCCACCAGAGCCTGAGGCTGAAGAGGAGCATGAACTTGACCAGGAGGAGGCCACAATTACATCCACTTTTGTAGAACCTCCAGGTATTTTTCAGCATGATCAGGTAAATACTCCCCCAAATTTTTCTGAAAATTGCATAGAGGTACCTCACACTGATTTTATTGTTTGCGATATACTTAGGGATACATCTCTTGTAGAAAATAATTGTGAAAAATCCCTAGAGGTACCTAGTGTTGAATTGGTTGAAAATGAAGCATGTTGTGATACATTGGATGTAAATGCTGAGTGTGAATTTTTTTTAGAAGTGCCTAGTGTTGTTAATTGTGGTGATGAGTCTTTTGACATATCTCATGTTGAAAATAATTTTGAAAAATTCTTTGAGGCACCTGAGATTGATTTCATAGGCTGTGATACATTGTTTAATACGTGCTTGATAGAAAATAATTGTGATATTTTTATTGAAGTGCCAAAAATTGACTTTATTATTTGTGATGAATTTCAGGATGCAAATTTTGTAGGAAATAACTGTGAAAAATTTATTGAGACACCAAGCATTGATTTAATTGGACATGATGCAGATTTGGATTCAATTCATGCAGAAACTGATATTATTTTATTTCTTTCTGACCCTGAACGCTTGAGAGAGGTATTACATTGTTTTGCAGGGTCCAGAAGACTACAGGAGTGGGTACTCCAACTGAACAGACTTCAGCCTCCTGGAAGGACTTCTGAAGGGCATAAAGAAGGAGGAGAAGATTTTGCTTTAACTCGAAGAACTCCATTCCTTCAGTGGATTTTAAACCTGAATCGCCTTCGGCCACCAGAGCTAATTTTTGAAAAGTTCAAGTGTGGGGGAGTCAGACATCTCTCAGACACCCAGACACCTCCACTACCATGGTGGAGGCTTCTTCTGGATAGACTCCGCCCACCAGAATAAAGGGGAGTTTATTTTTTCTTGCATTTTCTTTTATCGCATTTCTCACTTTTATGTTTTCTAGAGTAAATTAAATAAATAGACATTGTAAATACCATGTCTTTTCTTTTAGCACTTTTTCTTGCATGATCAGGAATAAAAGTATCCCTCTAGGTTATCTCCATAGCATTTTAGAGTCTTTTGAAAATAAATTAAATTTGGTTGTTAAGACTTAAGGTTTGAGCTAATGGATGAATTCTTGGATGCTTGAGTACTACTTGCTTTAGATTCTTAATTGAGAACTTGAGATGAATTATTTTTACCTAGTGAGAATTAGCCTTACTTTTGTGATACACATATGTCAATGTGCTCTAGAACTTGCTTAGGTTCTTTCAAAATCATATTTCAATGATTGGATCACATCTATAGAGGCTAATCGCTTTGTTTACCTTTCCATTTCCATTTTAGAAAAAAAAAAAATCATGTTCATTCCATTTTTCTCTACTTATTTCTTACACTTACCCTCACTTTTCTTTGGACTTGTTGTTTGATTTGTTTCTAATGCTATTTTGCCCGAGACGGACAAAGTTTTAAGTGTGGGGGGAGTGATTAGTGATTTGGAAGCAATTTCATTCGAAAAAAAATTTTTTGCCCATTGAGTGGAGTTTAGTTACCAAGAACAAGTGGGAATTCAGTTGTGGATTGGAGGAGAAGTGTTTCTCTCATTGCAACCATCATTGAATCCGTTTGAAGGAATATTTCAGTGGACTTAAAAGAAAAGAAAAAAAAATGATGAAAAAGGGATCAATGCGCCAAGTTGAGTTGCAAGAAAGGGAGGTAGTTAAAAAGAGGAAAACCATTGAAGCATTGATACTCTTGACCATAATGTNGATTCTACAGGTGTAGGGGATTGCACTAAGCCCCAGGGACCACCTACAGTGATTGATACATCAGAAAATTCAGAGGATAGGATTGAAAGTGTAGGGGATTGCACTGAGCCCCAAGAATCACCCAGTCCTATTTCACAGGACCATTCTCATCTTTTATTGTGTGATTATAGTATTATGGAAGGTCCTAATTTTTCTAATTTGGTTGATACAGGAATGGTTGAGGAAGATGATTCCATAGGTGTAGGGGATTGCACTAAGCCCCAGGGACCACCACAATTATCAGAAAATGTAGGGACTTGCATGGTGGAAGCAAGCACCCAAGGATCACCAGTTGAATGTCCACCAGAGCCTGAGGCTGAAGAGGAGCATGAACTTGACCAGGAGGAGGCCACAATTACATCCACTTTTGTAGAACCTCCAGGTATTTTTCAGCATGATCAGGTAAATACTCCCCCAAATTTTTTCTGAAAATTGCATAGAGGTACCTCAACTGATTTTATTGTTTGCGATATACTTAGGGATACATCTCTTGTAGAAAATAATTGTGAAAAATCCCTAGAGGTACCTAGTGTTGAATTGGTTGAAAATGAAGCATGTTGTGATACATTGGATGTAAATGCTGAGTGTGAATTTTTTTTAGAAGTGCCTAGTGTTGTTAATTGTGGTGATGAGTCTTTTGACATATCTCATGTTGAAAATAATTTTGAAAAATTCTTTGAGGCACCTGAGATTGATTTCATAGGCTGTGATACATTGTTTAATACGTGCTTGATAGAAAATAATTGTGATATTTTTATTGAAGTGCCAAAAATTGACTTTATTATTTGTGATGAATTTCAGGATGCAAATTTTGTAGGAAATAACTGTGAAAAATTTATTGAGACACCAAGCATTGATTTAATTGGACATGATGCAGATTTGGATTCAATTCATGCAGAAACTGATATTATTTTATTTCTTTCTGACCCTGAACGCTTGAGAGAGGTATTACATTGTTTTGCAGGGTCCAGAAGACTACAGGAGTGGGTACTCCAACTGAACAGACTTCAGCCTCCTGGAAGGACTTCTGAAGGGCATAAAGAAGGAGGAGAAGATTTTGCTTTAACTCGAAGAACTCCATTCCTTCAGTGGATTTTAAACCTGAATCGCCTTCGGCCACCAGAGCTAATTTTTGAAAAGTTCAAGTGTGGGGGAGTCAGACATCTCTCAGACACCCAGACACCTCCACTACCATGGTGGAGGCTTCTTCTGGATAGACTCCGCCCACCAGAATAAAGGGGAGTTTATTTTTTCTTGCATTTTCTTTTATCGCATTTCTCACTTTTATGTTTTCTAGAGTAAATTAAATAAATAGACATTGTAAATACCATGTCTTTTCTTTTAGCACTTTTTCTTGCATGATCAGGAATAAAAGTATCCCTCTAGGTTATCTCCATAGCATTTTAGAGTCTTTTGAAAATAAATTAAATTTGGTTGTTAAGACTTAAGGTTTGAGCTAATGGATGAATTCTTGGATGCTTGAGTACTACTTGCTTTAGATTCTTAATTGAGAACTTGAGATGAATTATTTTTACCTAGTGAGAATTAGCCTTACTTTTGTGATACACATATGTCAATGTGCTCTAGAACTTGCTTAGGTTCTTTCAAAATCATATTTCAATGATTGGATCACATCTATAGAGGCTAATCGCTTTGTTTACCTTTCCATTTCCATTTTAGAAAAAAAATCATGTTCATTCCATTTTTCTCTACTTATTTCTTACACTTACCCTCACTTTTCTTTGGACTTGTTGTTTGATTTGTTTCTAATGCTATTTTGCCCGAGACGGACAAAGTTTTAAGTGTGGGGGGAGTGATTAGTGATTTGGAAGCAATTTCATTCGAAAAAAAATTTTTTGCCCATTGAGTGGAGTTTAGTTACCAAGAACAAGTGGGAATTCAGTTGTGGATTGGAGGAGAAGTGTTTCTCTCATTGCAACCATCATTGAATCCGTTTGAAGGAATATTTCAGTGGACTTAAAAGAAAAGAAAAAAAATGATGAAAAAGGGATCAATGCGCCAAGTTGAGTTGCAAGAAAGGGAGGTAGTTAAAAAGAGGAAAACCATTGAAGCATTGATACTCTTGACCATAATGTGAAGATCCAAACTGTTGTATCAAATTGAATTTGGACTAAAGAATGAGAAATCTGTGCCAAAGCTGAAATCAAGGAAGTTTGGATCATAATCGGTTTAGATCGAGATTTGAGAAGTTGGAATGGAAGCTAAATTGAGTCTGTGCAGAATTTTCAATTTGCAATTGAAATTGTGACAAAACAGAAATTTTTTGTACAGAACTTGTTGTGCAAACAGGAAATTTCGTGCAGGGTAGTAAACATGTGGTGCTAACTGATGGAAATAGAAGCTAAATACAAGCTGAACAGAAGCTGGACAGATCAGAGTTTAAGTGCAAGAAAAAAAAAAAATTTGTTTTGCAGTTTGAATCAACAATGTGTAACAATTCAGAAACAACTTGCAGAATGGCAGCTGAAGGAAGCTGAAAACTGCACTGCATTGCATGGAGAGTGTAATCTGCCAAGGGACTTGTAGCTGCTGAAATGCTACAATTTGAATTGAAGCCGAACCAAGCTAGAAATGCAGTAAGGTTGAGAAGGCAAGCTGAGAATGCAGCTGAGGAAGAAAAGAATGCAACCGAATTGGACACAAAACAGAAATGCAGTGAGACAATTTTTGTACCAAGTTGAAACTGAATTTGTTTGTTTAGGCTATATTTGTTGAACTCATCCACAGCTGATTAGAACAAGAAAGAGTTCCAGATCAGAAACAGAATGCATTAGGTCTGAACACAAGCTGAACACAAAAGAAAAAAAAAAAATTTTCAGAGGGTTGCATGCCATTAAAGCAGTTTTGGCATAAGTGTGTATCGACTTGAGCCGAATTGGATTCTCTAGGAGCTGTGAATCAAGGAATGAAGCACACAAAGGTGTCACAAAGTGTTGAGAGCAACCACTGCTGGACAAAACAGAAGAAAAGTTCAGCTAAGAAGAAAAGAAAAGAAGATAGAAACAAAGGAGAAGAAAAATGGCACATGCATTTGGAGTTTCGGCACCTTGAATTCATTGGAGTTTTCTCATCCAAATTACAGCCTTGTATCAATACATTCTGAGCTCCACTAGAGAGAAAGAAAGAGAAAGAAAAAGATTTGATGAAAGAAGATGAAAGAAAAAAAATGGCACAGAAAAGGAAGAGTTGGCACATTGAAACCAAGAAAGAGTTTTTCATCCAAACCAAAGGAATTTATTCAAGTTTCACTCACCCATACTTTTGATATTATTAGAGGACTGTCAAGATGGGGCAAAGCACATTGGAAACATACTTGAGCAACCAAGTCTCCCACTTAATCCATTTTTCCATTTTCTTTGCTTTTATTCCATTTTTCATCATTTTCCATGTTTTCACTTGTTTTTATAGATATTGATTCCAATCATGATTAATGGTGGAGATTAGATAATAAGCAAGCCTATGGTAGTGCAAGAAGCATGTGTGATAGAGTGAGCTCCACTTCCATCATCCACTTAGAACTTAAGAAGAGAGCCACCAAAACTTCCCTTGAAAGGCTAGTGATTTAAATTCATCGCAATGACTCATGATAGATGAAAAAGTTAAGTTGTTGATTTAAGGACAAGATAGTAATCCATAGAGCTTAGATTTATGAGAATTGACAACCTTAGGTAATTTCTTTTCATTTGCTTCTAATTATGCTTTAGAAAACCTAAGGGATACTTATTTAGTTGTTTCGCGAGACGCTCAAGGTTAAGTATGGGGGAGTTGATAAGCACCATTTTATTGATTATTTTCATTGCTAAAATCCATGTTTGACCCATATTTTTATTGCTTAATTCTGATTTTACCCTAGGTTTTGGAACTTTATTTTATTTTGGACTTAATTGCAAAATTACATTAAAATGGATTAATTGGCCACTAAATTTTGGATTTATTTTTGTAGGCACCAAAGGTTCAAGGACTTAGGGCATATTGGGTCAAACCTGAGTCGGATGTGAACCGGATCGAATTATCAAGCCTATGATCAATCCGGGCCGTCCGATTCAAGAGCGGCTAGATCTGAGCCATCCGGGACGATCTGAAGCAATCCGAGCTAGGGTTAGGGTTGATCAAGCTCTATGATCAAGATCTGAAGGTTTCATCCCAATCGGAGCTAAATCAACCGTTGGATCAAGCAAGGAGGGCTCTAGAGCGTCCATTCACTGATTGAGTTGATCTGGACCATCCGTTGCACATATGGAGGATCCGAGCTACCACAAGGCAGATCCTGACCCCAGATCATCATCATAAAAGTTTGGCTCCAATCAGAGCAAGATCAGCCGTTGGATCTCCTCCAATCAATCTGAGCCGTCCAATTCTAATTACTTAAGGAAATTTTTGCAGCAGCCTTCCTCATCGCGTTTCCTCGCCGCTACAGTAGGTTCTTCGAGTTCTTAGCATCTTCTTCCATTTTTCTTTCAATCAAGGGGCGCGACCCCTTAATTCTTCATCGGGATCAAGGTTTGGATCGCTGGAGGATACTTTGTTGGAGATTTCAGATCAAATTCGCGCCGGACAGAGCTTGTTTGAGGGTTTCGACAGCTTTGTGGTCCGGGAGCTTAAATCTCAACCACAACCAATTTTCGACGACCTGGGCCACTTGTAGGGGTTCTCAGGTGAGCTCAGGTCGTCTCCAAATCACCATCGCAGCTCAACAACTGAGATCGAAGCTTTCGGATTGGAAATTTCCCCAACTGTGCAGTTTGAGCAGAGTTTACCAAGCGGAGCTGTTTTCCAGCGAATTGCTGAGCTTAGGGGTTCGAGGCCAGCCTTTGCGTGACGAACAAAGAAGTCTTGAGCTTGAGGGAGAGTTGAGGAGTAGTTTTCTGTAGTTAATTTCATGTCTTAAGCTGTAGTTTTATTTCTGAATCCTGTTCGTTACTGAAATTTTTGTATTAGCTGTTCAGTTTGGTTTACTTAATTGTTTCTGCTTAAATTAGTTCGATTCTGCAAGTTAAGTAGATTTATTTTCTTGTTAGTGAATCCTTTAGAATTAATCACAGTTTATTGTCTATTTTTAGCTTGCGTGCCATTTACTTCCCTTGCGTATCAAAGCTGTCCTGTTCTCCTTCTGTAATTTCAAGTTATGTCTGCTGCGTATCAGTCCTTGGGCTGCTGCGTATCAGACCTTCATTTGCATCAAGTTAGCTTAGTTTAATGTTTGGAAATTGCACCGCATTTTGTTTCATTTAAATAGCACTTTATTTCTGCATTTTGAATTAGCTGTTTTGAACCGATTACCATCCTGCACTTCATATTCTGATTTCTGCATTCATTTAGATTTCAACTCTGCAAATCAAATTACATTTCAGCAGCTTTAATCCTTTCTAAACTTTGGTTATGCGCATTTGATGTCAGTAACTCGATTTGTTATGCTTTTGGTTCGAAGTCTTACTTCTGAGTGATTGTTTCTGCATATCTGAATTCTGTTCTCTTCTGCAAATCATGCACATCTTGCGTGCCAGATTTCCTCTTTGTGTATCAAGTCCATGCCTGCAATTCAGCCTATTTTCTGCTCTTCTCAGTTGTAGTGCCCAAGTCTGTATCAGTAAAGTTTTCGGAAATGGAATTCCATTGCAATAGAAATTAGTGCTATTTGATCTTGCATCCAAATACAGTCTAACTGCCAGTTCATGCACATCAGTGGAGTGTTTCTGCATGTGGTATTTCTGAATTGGAGTCATCCCTTTCTGCACAATGATTTGTTTCTGACATTTGCATTTTAAGTGTTTACCTCACATCCACTTGGGTCACAGCAGTAGGTTGTTTGTCTTTGCATCTAACTTGCAGCCGAATTCCCCACTGCATTTCTGAAAATTCAGCAGTTTACTGCTGCAACATTGCAGTTTCTGCAATGCTTCAATGTTCCTGCAGATTACTGCAGTTTTGCAGTTGTGTTTGTGTCAAGTTAGCTGAAAATTCTTTCCAAGCATTGGTTTAGGTACATGAGTTCAGTTTGTCTTGGGAATTTCTGCATTTAACTTGTACCGGCCTAAATCAGTTTTCAAGTTCACATTTCTGCAAATGTTTACCTTGATCAGCCTTCCAAGCTGAATTAATCAGCTACACATTTCCTGCTCTTAACATCCTTTTGGCACATGGGTTTTTCTCCACTTGGTATCAAGTTGTTTTGATTTAATTGCTTGCATTTAGGTATCAAGTTAAGTTTCGGCTTGAGTGGTGATGTTTTAAGTTTAAATCAGTTTGGAGTGTATTTTGCAATGGAAATCAGAATTGTTTGTTTTCAAAATTGCTTAGGTGCCTTGATTGAGTTTTCCATTGATTGAGTTAACCATTGTTACCACTTGTTGAGTTTCATAGTAAGCTATCCTTTTGGTTGATCCTTTGCATCATGTTTTCCATTTTGAATTGAACCCAAACCCAAATCTTTATTTGAAACCCGAAAACATAAACGACACCTAAATACAAGCGCGAATCAAACAACGTCAACTAGCCCCGAGAAAAATACGACCTGTGGCCCCTATATTACATTTTCATACTTTTGATTGTAAAAGGGTTTCCAGCTTTCACTTTATAAATTCTAAATTTGAGACCCACATTCGTGACAGTCAATTTGGGTCCGTCAGAGGCTCCCGAGTTTGACTTCCGAGTGTAGACTCTCGATTTTGAGACGCTCGAGTGCAGAGTCCTGAGTTGCAGAGTCCAAGACTTGGAGGCTCCCGAGTTCGACTCTCGAGTGCAGACTCCCAACTTGAGGCTCTTGAGTGCAGAGTCTAAGTACAGATTTCTTACTTGAGGCTCCCGATTTCGAGTGGAAGAGAGAATTACTAATGTTGTAATGCAATTTCCTTAAAACAGATTCGTCCTCCTCTGATCGTGCTTTGAGGTTATGATAAACGTATGTTTCCCAAGATATAATTGCGGAACCACGCACACAATCAAGCACTAGTTGCTTGTAGCAAACTGAGAAATTATCTGATTGCTACCACAGATAATCCTCTAGGCGGAACGAGCGATGGAGAAAGATTTGAGAGAACGAAGGTGGAAGAATTCTCTTTTGCTCTTAGTCACAACCTCATTGATTTTTTTCATTAATCATCGATTAATATGTCTCTTACATCCGAGTAACAAGCAAAAATTCTTCAGGTGGCAAAATATTGGTTCATTTACTTGGATAAATTTTTCCCCAACCGGTGTTAAATACCAAAAAAATTTCGAGGGCTTAAAAACATAAAATCCCTAAAGTTGAGGGCTTAGTTTTGATTAACCAGATTTGAAGGGCTAAACTACAAAAAGACCACCACATATATCGCTTTCTTCCCTTCTTCTCTTCACAACCCACGCCCGAGCAATTCCTTTTCATCCCTTCACACACCGACGCCCTCCCTATCTCAAAATCTTCCTTATCTCTCGACTTCTCTCACTCGAACTCTGACACATTGCCCCTCTACCCTTTCCGCCCGTGTGTTTCTTCCCCGATCAGGAGCTCTTCCCATGATCCTTGATCGCTGACAGTCATTCTAGTCTGCGAGAGTCGCCTTGCTGATTTGCCCTAACTCTTCATTGCTCCTCCATGGCGTCGTCGATCAGCCGCACCATGGGTCACGCTCTCCATCCCCAACCACAAGTGGGTAAGCAATGTCATTTTCATTGGTTGCCTTGCTTCCTGATTGCGGAAGGGGATTGTCGTTGATCAATGATCATTGTGCCCTAATCGATACAAGTGGCAACCCCTCCATTGGTCTTTAGCGGATGCCTGTTTGATTGAGCCCTTGAGTCAAATTCGGACCAGTGCCCGTTGATACTTCTACCTCGATGGCCGATCTTGCTGGAACATAAACAGGGCAGTGCCGACGGATCTCAGGTAAGGCATTGGTGGTTTAGTTTTCATCCTGTAGGCAATTCGGTAATGGGGTGGCTCTGATTGGTGGGTGGATAGATCTTGTTTTGCTTGGATTGCAGATCTTGATACTAATTTTGGTTGGGCTAAGTGTTAGTTTAGATTCTTGTAATCTTGTTTTGTATGATCAGCGAAGGGATTGTGTTTTTGGTTTGGTATTGTGGCTGATAGGGAATGGAATTGTTCCTTAGTGTTGTCTGTTGAATTGAGGGTGAGGTTCATGACTTCATGTGCTTGTTCATTTTGGTTGAAATTGATGTAGGGGTTGTGTCATGTGGTGGTGTTGGTGTTAACAAGGACTTTCGATCTTGTAATGGTGATGGTGTAGTTCTGTGTTTTGCTAGTATGATGGCCGGTCTGAATTGTCTTGTTATTGTGAGTTAGTTTAATTAGGCTAGGTTCATGATTTAGTCTTGTTTGGATTTTTGGATTTTTGCTTTACTTTTTCTGGTCGTAAGATGAACTATGGGACTTTTGGGTGTAGCTATAATTTGATCATAGAGTTGAGTAATTTTGTGTTAGCTTGGCTTGATGGGATTTGTATATTTGTAGTGGATCTTAGATGGTTGTCGTGTATACTTGGGAAGCTTTGTGTTGGTGTGATTTATGGTTGTAATCTTGTAATCTTTGGAGTTAGATGTTAGCTTATGGATTTGGCGTTGATAACAATATTAGGTATTATGGATTAACTTTGGATAATAGGCCCGAGGATAGGATTGTTGATCGATTTCTTCTTAATTAGGGTTTGATCATAATTATGCTTAGTATATAGTTTAGCTAATTTATTTAATTATATAAATAGTTAAACTTTGTTCTTGATACATGACTTTGATTTTGGATACATACATTTAGTGTGAGGAGGTTCTCTCCGATACGTATACGTTATTTACAAGGCAGATACTTCTTCTTTGTAATATGTAGTTTATTGAACTTAAATTCATGACTTGTTTTATTTCTGAGTATGTACTTTTATCTTATCCTTGTTCCTTTTGATATCATCCTTTAAAACTTTCGTTGCTTGATCTTTGAGCTAATCAAAATTTATGTCGATATAGTCTCACTTGTTGAATTCCTAATTTGTAAAGTACCACTCGTGTGTGAGTATTTAGTAATGATCATTAAAAATAACTTGGGCTTGGTTGACGTTAGATATACCCTACCTAATCGATTAGTTGCATATTTATTGATTCTGATATTTATATATCATACTGTTGCATAATTGTGACTTGATTGAAATTGTGCATATTAGTAACATGTACCATATTTGTATAGTTGCATGCTGGCGAACATCGGTTCCCTTATGGTTAAACCCATCATCAGTCATATAGTTTCTGCCCACTTAACCACTCAAGGGTAGTGATAGTTATTAGAGTGCGAGCATCCGTCCTGTTGTGTCACACTTGACCACTAATGGGTAGTGGATGTTGGAGTTGTAGACAAGCAGTTGACTCCCTCTCTGTTATTTCCGAGGGATAGCAAAGTTGTTGGTGGCTCCCCATTTTCTTGGGATTTTAAAGTACTTGACTCCCCAGCATCCTGTCCACTGAACCACTTATAGTAGTGGTAGTTGTTGGAGTGCATACAATTGTCATAGCCCTACCCACTTGGTCTCACAGATGTGATGTGATGGTGGCTTGACTGGCCTCAGGGGTGACATATGTCATTGCATTATGTGTATTTATTGCATCTTGTATTTTCTTGTGGTTACTGCATTTGTGTGAGCTAAAGCTGTCAGACGGGTCAACCCGTGGTGGGGCGGGTTGGCCCATAGAGGGTTGGCCATTTAGCGGGGCAGGTCGACCCTTCATCTTAGCGGGTTGGGAAATGCCCAACCTAATCCAAGGCGGGTCGCGAGTTAGGCGAGCCAATCCGCAGACCCATCAAAAATTAAAAAAAAATAAAATAAAATAAATCGTATATTCAACATTTTACTTCAGAAAGATTTTATTATTCAATGTATCAAGAAATATATATTTTAAATGTAAATGAATACAAACGAGTACTCATGTTTGATAAAAAGTATTATTTTTTATTTCAAAATTATAATAAATAAAGATAATAAATTGACATAAAACTTGACTAATATATGATTCGCAACTCGCGAGTCAACCCAAGCCAGTCATGAGCGCGACCCGCACGGGTTGGCCCACAGCGGGCTTGGGTTGCTAAAATTCTAACCCAACCCACTTAAATTATTTGGCAGGGTGGGCCGCAGGCCAACGATATATTTTTCTATTTCTGATATTTATTATTTCACTAGACTTATGTTTAGTTATTATGTGAGTTTGTATGTATAAATATTCCAGATTGTCTGCAAGGGAGATGTTGTTCATTTTTCGAACAAGCATATGAGCCCTGGGGGCGTGTATTCGTGCTCGCACATGAGTTAATTTGGTTCAGTACAAATCCGACCCTGGATTTGCACCCTCCCCTGCCCACTCATGCATGAGAAATAGTCTCTCCCCATGTATTTGTTCACAATTAACATTTTTGTGAATTAATATAAACCAACCAATATTTCTTGAAACTTTCAATGTGGGACTAAAGTCTCATTCATAATGGAGTCTCTTTCTTCTCCACCTCTTTTCCATTCACTTGTATCCAACATAAAATAGTGAACATGTATAAGGAGAGGCTTTCTCTCATGAATGCAAATCCATAGCTTAGATTACACTGAATCTAAGTGACTTATGTGTGAGCATAATCTATGTGTGTTGAATATTAGATCTCTTTACATTTTTTCCATTCACTTGTATCTAACATAAAGTCGTGAACATTATAAGGAGAGACTTTCTCTCAAGTGCAAATCCATAGCTTAGATTACATTGAATCTAGGTGACTTATGTGTGAACGTAATCTATGTGTGTCCAATATTAGATTGACTGGTACAAAATTTGTCCAAGTAGATTAACCTATGTTTTACCATTTGAATCCATTTTTCTATCTGCTAAAGTGTGTAACAGATGCATTAATGGTCGAACCTGAAACGATAGACATTAATATTGTATATGTAACCGCCCTAATAGAAATTGTCGATCAATGATGACTGTCAACTGACATTTCGAGTCGAATAGTTTAAGGTAGTAAATGACCTTTATTTAGTCATTTGGTGTTTTCAAGGGTCGAAGCTCCTATATAATGAGGTTGTGACATCGGGCAGAGACAAAGATGCAGACAAGTAGCGATATTCCATCCACTTTCATCCCTTGAAATCTCCTCTTTTTTATTGTGCATTTTGCTTGGTGGCCTTTTCATGATATCGTTCGGTACATGCTCGATTTGCCACAAACAATTTGTACATGGTTGTGTATGTGGTCATGTCGCTATATCCTTGGGAAATGAACATTGAACATGATCTTGAAGCACCATTTGAGGATAGGAATTTGTTTTAAGAAAAATTATATCTAACACAAGCCTCACTTGTGCTCATCTCTTTTCTTGCTTGACAATCTTGCCTCTAGTTTAGTAGCCTTGCTTCCTACCTGGCAACCCAACATGTTGGATGATAATGCCTACTCGCCAATGCCATTCGGCGGCTCAACCCACTCGGGTCACTCAAGAGATAGACCCACTCTGGCCACTCAAGTACTACTCAGCAGTTTAGTCCACTTGGGCTATTCAACAACTTAACCAGCTCGAGGCACTTGGCAGCTTGGCCTAACCAACTCAACTTGGCACTTTGAGTTTAGCACATGAGGTCATCTCAATAGATAAGTCTGAATTATGTTTTCTATATTTTCAAATTTAGTCTATTCCCTTTAACTTTGATAACAATCTTAGAAATAAGATTAAGTAACAATCTTAAGACAAAATTGATATATTGAGATAACTATAGAAAGTATTGAGAAGCAAGATGCTCAACACATTATGGCCCGCTCCGCCCAATTAAAAATGTTCCAATCAACCATGAGGAGAAGATAGAGAAATTCATTGAGTTTGAAGTTCAAGTAGTGGCAACAAAAGATTCTCTTCTACCTGAACATGCTAAATCTGACTTTGTTCTTGACAGAGAAACCTCCCAAGTTGGCTAAGGATGCCACTGATGTCTAGATCATCAATATAGTGGAAGCATAAAACCATTAAGAGTTCCTATGTTGAAACGACATTCTTAACTACCTTATCAACTCAATGTACAATGTGTATAGCACGAAGAGAATGATTAAGGAGCCACGGAAGTCCTTGGATCAAAAATACCAAATGGAGGATGAAGGTGCCAAAATATTTTTTGTGGGTTGATTCCTAGATTTCACGGGAGTTGACACCAAGATGGTAATCAACCAATCCAAGAGTTTCAAGTGATTCCACATGAGGTTCACTCAGAAGACACTTTTCAAGTGGCCCCCATCATTAAGAAGTTGCTACCTGGATGGAAGGACTTCAAAAATTAACTGAAACAAAAGAGGAAATAGTTAAACATCGTGGAACTCATTGTCAGACTCTAAATTGAGGAAGACAATCGGAGCCCCGACAGAAAGATGTTCACTCCAACGACTATTAAAGCCAATGTGATCGAGCACAATACAAGTTTGAAATAGAAGAATCCCAAATTTCCGAAGTGAGACCTAGACGAGGCGTAAACTAGGAAAAAATTTCTAGGAAGTGCTTCAACTATGATCGAGTCGATCACAAGTCTTTGAAATAAAGAAGTCAAAGAAGAAGTAAGAGACCAACTTGAATGATAGACCAAACATGGACCTCTACGTCATAGTCTCCAAAGTGAACCTAGTAGGCTCAAACTCACAATAATGGTGGATAGATACTAGTACCACTAGATATGTGTGTTATAACAAGGGGTTGCTCCATAACTTTGAAGAAGATAAAGTTGGGGGATAAGACATTTATAGAGAACACAACAATCTTAGACATCGAGGGCTAAGAAGTTGACCCCGAGCAATGTGCTTTATATTTTGGAGATTCAAAAGAATTTGATATCGAGATCACTTCTGAGCAAGCATGACTTTTGTATTATTTTGAGTCGGACAAAGTTATTCTATTCAAAAATAGAATGTTTGTAGGGAAGTATAATGTTACTGATGGATTATTTAAGCTCAATGTAATAACCATTATGTCAAAAATTAAAAAAAAAAGTTCTTTCATTTATATGTTTGAGTTTTTCTTTTTATGACATGATAGACTAGAATATGTTAACTATGATGTACTATGTAAATTAATTAAATGTAAAACATACCTACATTCTACCTTAACTTGAACACAAGTATGAGATTTGTGTTAAAGTGAAAATGACATGATCATCATTTCAACAAGTTGAAAAAAATGATGAATCACTCGACCTAACCCACATAGACGCGTGCTACCTAAAAGGGTATTGACATGTGGTGGGAATAAGTAATTCATCACTTTTTGTTAATAATAATACAAAATATTATTATATGTATCTTTTCAAAAGTAAGGATGAAATTATAGACAAATTTATTCTCTATAAGAATAAGGTTCAAAACCATCTTAATAAGAAGATTATGATGGTGTGGAGTGACTGAGGTGATAAGTATGTATCACCGTTCGCTATGTTAAGTGTTGAATATGAGATCAAACACACACACCAAAAAAAAAAAGCTTTCTGTATTCCTTAGAAAAATTGTGTTGTTGAGCAAAAGAATTGTACTATGAAAGAGATGATGAATTCTCTTTTGTTGAGCTCTAGACTACAAGAGAACATGTATGAACAAGCTATATTAATACCTAATTATCTTTTAAATAAGGTATCACAGGTGAAAATAGATTATGAGTTGTTGAACAAAAAAAAAATCCTTATAAATACATACAAGTGTGAAGATGTCTTATAAAGGTTTTTGTGCTTAATCAAAAAAGGATTAAGATTGGATCAAAAATTATTAATCGCATATTAATTTATTGGATATACACATAGCAACAATACTTACAATTTCTTATGTGTCAATCTCAAATCCATGAGATACACAAGAACTCGATTATTAAATTGAGAAATATCTCATTCTTTGAACATATATTTCCTTATAAGACCCGAGAGGAAATAATTTTTTCAAAATGGGCATTTGAACTACAAGAAGAATAAGAAGAAGATGAATCAGTTAAGCTTGAGTTTAGAAAAAGTAAAAGATCTCGGGTGGGAAAATCCTTCAAAACAGATTTTTTTTATGTTGAAAAGTGATCCCAAAGTTATTAGAAGCTATAAACTCTTTTGGGAGACCTCACTGTAAAGATACAGTTGCATCTGACATTGGTTCAATCTTGAAAATTCATATTTGAGAACTTTTGAATCTTTCTCCAAGAAGTAAACTACTAGGTTAAAAGTTAATTTTCAAGAGGAAAATTAAATCAGATGATACAAATGATAAGTACAAGGCTAGACTGGTAATTACAAGTTACTAACAACATGAAGGTCTTGATTACTTTGATATATATGATCCGCTATCAAGAATAATGTCTACTAAAATGTTGTCATCTATTGCAGCTCTATGGAATATGAAAATACGTCAAATAGATGTAAAAATTGACTTTTCTAAATAAGGATTTAGTAGAGGAAATGTACATGGAACAACTTGAAGGGTTTGTTTGTGTAAGATAGGAAAATAAAATTTGTAAATTGGTGAAGTCGTTATACACCTTGAAACAAGTACCAAAGTCGTGACATGAAAAATTTAATAATGTCATAAAGAAAATGGATTTAAAATCAATGAATTGTAGAATTGAACTCGATGCTAGAGGGGGGGATGACGTGAATTGTGTTGTGAATTTTTAAATGAGCAGATAGTAAAATAAAAACAATTGAATTAATCAGTGCAACACAGCGGAAATAAAAAAAAATCCTTAGACTAATTCAATCAAGTAAGACAAGGTAATATAAGCATGCAATTGATTTAACTAACAATTAAGTATGCAATCAGTTGATCAATCAAACCAAAGATATAGACGCAAGCAATAATAATAAAAATATGATTCTTATTTCTAATTTATCCTTTCTAGAAAGCCTCTGGAGATGAAAAAATCTTACAAAAAAAAAATAAAATTAAGCACAATTATAATCAATATGGCAAATACAAAAATAAATGAAAAAGTTACCAAGTGTTGCTGATTAGAAATGAAACACAACTTATAGCGTGTCATAGTACAGAAGACGAGAGACCACTTACAGCACGAGAACAAAAGTAAGTTATATGTAGATGAGTGATTTTCAAGATTTACCTTGAAACTCCTTATATCGTACTTTCCCGGTCGCTTGGAGCCTTCTTGGTTGCCTATAATTAATAGTGCTAATGCGACTATAACTTTTATCCGTGAGATAATATTAATGAAGCTCTCCGTTGCCCCTAAGCCCTCCTATTACCTGGAGAGCGGTTAACCCTAATCTTAACTCAACTTGATCGAATTGTTAATAATGTCTTCTCCAATGACAGAGCTAGAAAACAGAATCTATCTCGACTAATATTGACTCAATGATCTACTCGGGTTGATAGTTTCTCTGTGTGAGACCCGATTGCTGGTGAAAAATTTATCTGTGTGGGTCTATATGAGACCTATTCATAAAGAATTTAAATGAGATACATACCTTACTATTGCATGTAAAAAAATTTATTGGACTCGTGCTAAAGCCCAGGTAAACCAATACTAGGCTCCGCCCTTGGCCTTCTCATAGTTTAGGAAGATCATAAATGTAAACGACAAAGTGATCAAAGGAGGATATTTATTATGAATGCATTATTGATAATAGAAAGGTTCTAAGAAAGATAATTAAGCATAACAAGGGCCAATACATATGCATGATAAACAAGGCCAATTACCATAACCACAAATGCCCTACTTGACCCCTAACTAATGAGTTAGCTAGGTTTACTGAGGAAGCTTGTTCAGCTTGCAGTAAGCATAGTCCTTGTACGTCTTAGTCTTATACTTTGTAGGAGTTTCATGACTCATTAGTTGTGGCAGCGGACCGATCTCCATCTCCGGGGGAGGGCTACAAAACACCGGCCACGACATCCTTGCCTTCTCTTTGTTCACAGTTGTCCTATGCAAAACACTCTTGTAATATCCATTGCTTAGTATCTGCATAAACACATCGTAAATGTTCGCGGAAGCTCGGGTAATTAACTAGACACAAATTGAAACTTGGCAAGGATATTCGAAAACAATAAGGGTATTTATATTATATATACCTCGATTTGGTCTCCTATGTGAACGATAATGGCATTAGGAATGTGTTTAGCGTCGAACCAGTGATCATCTTTGAAGACTTGAAGGCCAGGAACATCATTAGGCACCAAGATTGTGATAGCAGACATGTCGGTGTGGGACACGACCCCTAAGGCTAGGTCCGGGCGCGGGCATGGAGGGTAGTAGTTGATCTTAAGTAGGTATTCCAAGTTTTGTCCTCCAATAGACTGCATAAGCACATGATCTTCTAGTCCTAATCCCTTTGATAGCATTACAAGAATTTTGTTCACCAAAATACACAAGTATTTTCTGTATTCCTCGTTCGCCTTCCTGTACAAGTCAATGATGGTTATATCTAACTATGTCACATATTTGTGTATACTGCTACACCATAAAAAAATAATTATTTCATTTTATAGTTGCTATTGTATTAACTATTACGTGATATAATAATTATTTCAAAAAAGTAACATTTTTTGATGATTTATATAATTTAAAACATTCTTTTATTTTTACCAAAAATAAATAAAAATTATAACCAAGGATATTACTAAAAAAATGAGGTTTTGTTTGATTAAAATACAGAAGCATGCTAAACCCCGATTACGAAGAGGTAAAAGAAGAAATATGATCCATGCATGCAGGAAACGTGAAGCTTTCCATGCCAACCACCTCCTGTCGCACTCACGCATGCATGTATTAGATCTAGGCCGTGTGATACGATGAGGAAGAAGACGACTCCACCAGCTATATGTAATTCTTAATTATCGGAAATATATATAATTTATATAATATATTTAGAGATCCATCTTTAAAATATTATTTAAGCTCTAATTTTATTTTTAAATATTTTGTCACCGTACCAACCTGGCAACCTGTGCATATTCGAATTATTTACCTGTATTCTCGAGGAATGTTTGGCCAGAAGGCGTAATTGATCGCGGCGGGCGGCCAGATGTTGTGGAAGAGGAAGTCGACCCATGCCTTCTTCCCCTCCACATCCTTCTGCAGCTTGGTGCCGTAGCCCTCTATTCTCCCCGGCTTGCCCGCGTACTTCTCCTTCTCCTCCGGCGGCAGCTCGAAGAAGGCCTTCCCCACCCGCTGCAGCTCGCGCACCACTTCCGCCGGGATGCCGTGGTTGACCACCTGGAAGATCCCCCACTCCCTGGCCGCCGCCGAAACGCGGCTGGCCAGCGCCCCCTGGTCGGCCTCGCCGGCGAGGTCGACCACGGGGATCTCCAAGGCCGGGCCGCAGTGCGTGGTGAAGCCCGGCTGCTCGTGCTCCGGCCGCACGAACTCCGCCGGGATGTCCTTGGCCGCCGCGCTCAGCGACGCGATCGTCTGAACACGCACCGCCTCCATTGAGCTTCGATCGATCGAGCTGCGTGCGTGAGAAGGGCGAAGGGGGGGAGCAAAGGTATAAAAGGGCCACGAATTGAACTAACTAAGGCGGCGGGTGTGGGTTTCATTTGCTAATAAAGCTCGGCGTTTTAAATGCGCGGGCACGGCGATCCCTTGTTGCAACTACCCCCGTCGCATACGCGCGCCGATGGCGTACACTCGTTGCAACCGCCAGGGTCGAGGTGGGCCAGCGGTGCCCAAAGTAGACTGCGTTTTCAAAAGTAATGTGGGTGGGGACCACTGGCCACGTGGCAGATCTCGGATTTGATCAGCGCATTCGGATCGATTTATGATAATTCGGATCGAGTCGATTAACTCAGACCCGATTTTGAGTCGTGTCCGAGTTCAATTCAATCGATCAAATTTATGATTAGATTCGGTTCAAATTTCTATTGAAAAGTGTAAACGACGATTCATTTGTTTTAGTACCTCGTTAGTCCATCTAAGATCAACATGAAAATAATAAATCATGAAAATTACTAATCCTGGTGTTATGACTAACACGTGAGAAGAACAAACATATTAATTTTATCAGATTTTGATCCTAAATTTTAAAATGATAATACAAAGCCGGCCTTAGGATGGTCATCTTGGAGTTGATGCACAGGACCGCACATTAGGTGGGGATTTTTTTTAATTATATATATATCAAATGTAAATACTAACAAAATAATATATAAAATTAAATTAAAAAGAATATAAATATAAATTTTAAAATATTATATATTTTTTAAAGATATTTTCTCCTTCACCAACTTATGTTAATGAAATTTTTTTTATAACACCATTTTATTATTTTTATACAAATATAAAAAAAAATTAAATATCGGGCTCTTCAAAATCTAAGACCGGCCCTACGATAATACCACATGTATCAATTTATTTCCTAAAGATATAGGATTAAATTTCTATTGAGCTCTAAAGCAATACGACAATTATAATGGCATCAACTGGATAGGAGCCTATTCGATAGGCAAAAAGAGTTCGATCATGAATACACTAAGACGTCTCCCATACTGGTCCTCCTTTCTAGAAGGGCCGTACGTTGTGTTTGAATCCAGATCCACACTCGAACAATCCCGCGTGATGGTCTAGAAGCAATACTTGAAATTAAACTGCCAACGTGCCAAAAGTAGACTGCGTGCATGGCGTTCACTCGTTGTATCTACTAACGTTGAGGCGGTAAATTATAAAAAATTCTCTATATAAAGGATCCTCGACCAAGACTTCAAGACACAATTTTCAATCAACACTTCTACGCTCTTCTGTGTCTGAGTCTGAGTCTGAGTTAGACTCGGGTTCAGGTTCAGGCTTCTTCTTTGTTGTCCTTCCAGTTTTACCTGCAACGAGAGCAATACCTTTCTCGACCATATTGGTGTTAGTTTGTTCGTGCAGTTCTAGTTCGGAAAACAATTCGTCTAATTTTATTTTTGAAAGATCCCTTGAGACCTTGTATGCATCTACCATAGATGCCCACAAGGTGTTTCTAGGGAAAGCGTTTAAGGCATACCTTATTAAGTCACGGTTTTCAACCTTGTGACCTATAGTGTGAAGACCGTTCATCAACTCTTGGATTCGTGCGTGGAGCTGGGCTGCTGTTTCGTTGTCGGCCATCTTGATGGTGTAGAGTTTGTTCAGAAGCAGATCCCTCTTACTGATCCGAGTATCTGATGTCCCTTCGTGCAGCTCGATCAGTTTTGCCCAAAGCTCCTTGGCACTGTTGAAGGGGCCCACTCGGTTCAGCTCCTCTTTTGTCAATCTGCATTGCAGAGTCTGAGTTGCTTTTGCGTCGGCTTCTATTTTGCGCTTAAGAGCAGCGTCCCATTCTGAGTAACTTTGAGGTAGTCCTTCGGAGTTTTTGGGGATCTCCAGGCCGGACTGGATGATGATCCACATGTCCACCTGAGTTTTCAGGTGGACTTCCATACGACTTTTCCAGTAAGAAAAGTCTTCTCCACTGAAAAGTGGAGGTCTTGCGGTGCTAAATCCCTCTTGCATGACCATTTAATCTGAAACAGAAAACTTAACAGTAACTTACTTAGCTAACATTTTGAAAACAAGTTTCTCTTAAAAATTTCAACTTTTGCACTCATAGAGAAATTTTGTGCATTAAAAATCATTTTTACTCGGAAAAACATTTAAATAGACAAGTTTTTGCTGACACACAGATTTGTTTACTGAGAAAGTCTTACTTAGAAACATTTGCCAAAAATTTCAAGGGGTTTTTGCTCAGACAAACTTTGTTTACTAAGAATACTTTTTCTTAGAAATATTTTCAAAAATAAATGCACTTAGTGCTTTAGAGATTTTGAAAGTACTTTGAATATGCTTAGACCAATTTTAAGGTACTTAAAAATACTTAGTGAAAACAAGACAAGATTTAAAATTTTCTCTCTCTTGGCCATATACCAATAAGGAACTTTTTGAAATAAAATTTAAGGAAAAATGTGTGTATACACTATAAACCTTCCCCTTGTACCCAAATGTATGTTAACACAATTAGAACAATCAAACCTCTGGCATAGGAGATTAGGTCATACCAATCTGAGAACTATCTCAAAAATTACCCAACTTGGCTTAATCAAAGGTATTCCCAAAATTAAAAATAATGAAAACCTAATATGTGAATCTTGTAATCAAGGTAAACAAACCAAATCCAATCACAAACTAACCCAATCTGATTTAACTCAAACTACACTTGAGCTCCTACACCTTGACCTGTTTGATTCACATGGAGCCAAGTCACTAAGCGGGAACCGATACTGCTTAGTAATAGTTGATGATTACTCTAGGTTTACCTGAGTTAGGTTTCTAAAAACTAAAGATGAAACCCTAAACCTATTTAATGAATTCTGTAAACTAATTGAAAATTAAAACGACACTAAAATTAAAAGACTTAGGAGTGATCACGGGGGAGAGTTTGAAAATCAACAATTCGAGGAATTCTGTAAGATAAATGGGTACTTACATGAATTTTCATGTCCTAGAACCCCCCAATAAAATGGGATAGTCGAGCGAAGGAATAGAACATTACAAGAAGCCGCTAGGGCTATGCTCAACGAATTTAATCTAGCAAACCAATTTTGGGCAGAAGGATTAGTACGACCTGTTATATCCAAAATAGGGTTTTGGTTAACAAGCGACACAACAAAACCCCTTATGAACTGTACTACCATAGACTCCCAAAGCTACACTACCTAAGGGTCTTTGGATGCAAAGTCCATATCCTAAACACCAAAGACTATTTAGGAAAATTTCAGTTTAAGTCAAACCCAGGTATCTTCCTAGGATACTCAACCACAAGTAGAGCCTATAGAGTTTACAACAAACAAACTAAGAAAATTGAAGAAATAACAAACTTAATTTTTGATGAAGAAATCAACTCAACATCTAATAATCCAGAATTAACTTCATCAAACTCTGACCAAGAAAATAATGAACAAACTATTGAACCCTTAAACGACCTAACCATTGAACCAATTAATGAGTCAACTGAACCAAGTATCGAACCAACAAATGAACCAGCCTAAAGAGTCGAATCAAATAGTGAACCAAACCGACCAGCCGGACCTGAGGCTGAACCAAGCTCTAGAAGAACCAAGAACCCAGACTCAGTTACCCAACCGATCAAATTGTGGGTGATCTAACTCTAGGAGTCAGGACTCGATCCTCCTATAGAAACCTTAGTCAAATAGCTATGATATCGAAAATAGAACCTAAAACTATAGATGAAGCTCTACCTGATCCGGATTGGATCATAGCTATGCAAGAAGAGTTAGCCCAATTTGAGAGGAACCAAGTCTGGGAACTAGTGCCTAAACCTGAGAGCAAATCTGTCATTGACACTAAGTGGGTCTTTAGGAATAAGTTGAATGATCAAGGAGAAATAGTCAGAAATAAAGCCCGCTTAGTAGCAAAGGGTTTCAGCCAAGTAGAGGGATTAGACTACGATGAAACATATGCCCCAGTAGCTAGACTTGAGTCCATTAGAATGTTGTTAGCCTTTGCATCCCATAAAGGATTTAAATTATATCAAATGGATGTAAAGTCAGCCTTTTTAAATGGATTCATTAAAGAAGAAGTTTATGTAGGACAACCCCCAGGGTTTGAGGACTTAGACAAACCTAACCACGTTTACAAACTAACCAAAGCATTATATGGGCTAAAACAAACACCTAGGGCCTGGTATGAACGGTTATCAACCTATTTAACTTCTAAAGAATTTAAACAAGACCAAATTGACTCAACTTTATTTATTAAAACCCTAGAAAAAGATATATTTATTACCCAAATTTACGTAGATGACATAATCTTTGGATCCACCAACACAAACTTCCTAAAAGAGTTTGTCAAAATAATGGAAAATGAATTTGAAATGAGCTTAGTTGGTGAGCTTAACTTTTTCCTAGGGTTACAAATTAAACAAACTAGGGATGGTAACTACGTTCATCAATTCAAATATGCTAAAGAGTTAATAAAGAAATTTAAAATGGATAACTCTAAAAGCATAAGTACCCCCATGGCCACTAATGTAAAAATAGATAGTGACCCTGATGGTAAACCAGTGGACCTTAAACTCTATAGGAGTATGATAGGTAGTCTACTGTACCTTACAGCCAGCAGACCTGATATTCTTTTTGCTGTAGGGATATATGGTAGATACCAAACCTGTGCTAAGGAAACGCACTTAGCAGCCCTAAAAAGAATACTAAGATATGTAAAGGGCATCCTAAATGTAGAGATTTGGTATCCTAGGACTTCAACTTTTGATTTGACAGGATACTCAGATTCTGACTATGCTGGCTGTAAATTAGATAGAAAAAACACAAGTGGAAGCTGCCAACTATTAGGTCAGAGTCTAGTTAGTTGGTGCAGTAGAAAATAACACTGTGTAGCTCTATCCACAACTGAAGCTGAGTATGTGGCCTTAGGAGAGTGTGTTGCTCAACTTTTATGGATGATGCACACACTTAAGGACTTCCAGCTCAACTACACTCAAACTCAAGTATTTATTGACAATATAAGTTCAATTAATTTAACTAAGAACCCAATCCAACACTCCAGAACCAAATATATAGAAGTCAAACATCATTTTGTAAGAGACCATGTAGCCAGGAGTAAAATAGTACTCAAGCATATTGACTCTAAATCCAACTTAGCTGATATATTCACAAAACCCTTACCTGAATCTGAGTTCAGTTCACTAAGAAGGCAGTTAGGATTGTGCTCTGTAGAATAGATTAATTTACTGCTCTACTTGATTTAAAAATTTGTTTCTAAAAATAGAATTTGAAAAATGGTTTTACTTAATTTCAAAATCAGTTTTCATCTTCGACATAGTTTTATTTTTTTTTCAAAACTACCCCTTTCAAAACTAGGGCTTTTTCGAAAATGGACTTAGCCTAGGCCCTAACCCTAGAACTGCATGCACCTATAGACTTAGAAGCCAGCATCTCACAAGCACCTTAGGGTACTTTTGGTTGATAATCTAGAAAGGGTTGAGATGCTTAGGTCTTTGCCTTAATTCAAGATGCTTTAAGTCAGTGCATCTGCAGTAATTGGGGCACTAAATACAACTTACACAGCAATCAAGTTAAGTGTCAAGTTTAGAAAATCTAACTTGAACAGAAACACTTAACTTGACTAACCCTAGCAAAAACTACTGTTTATAACAGTTAGTAAGTAGCTAATTGGGTTAGACAGGTCCCTACAGAGAAAATTGACTGAGTTAGTTTAAGTCTAATTATGAATTGGTTCAGTACAGCAAAATCTTACTTATTTCCTTTATGCAATCTTATTTCTGCTATATTTATCTGTTTTGATATATGAAAAAGGGGGAGAGATAGGAAAGGAGAGAGTAAAATTAATTCTTTTTACTCTATCCTTTATTCAAAAAGTTTTCAAAAGTTTTCTTATCCTTTATTCAAAAAAAAAATTTCAAAAATATTTAAGCTTTTCAAAATTGACTAAAGTACTTAAGTTGTTAAAGCTTTCAAAATTTTTACTTAAGCTTTCAAAATTTTGCTAAATACTCAAGCCTTTCAAAATTTTCTAACTTAAGCTTGTCAAAAATTTTTTAAAACTTCTATAAGTACTTTAAGCTTAAGTTTCTCAAAACTGTATAAGTACAATGTTACTAAGCACTTAGTTTTTTATTTATTAAGTACTCAAGTTTTTAAAATTATTAAGTACTTAAGTTTACCAAATGTACTTTATTAAGTACTTAAGTTTTCAAAATTATTAAGTACTTAAGTTTTCCAAATGTACTTTATTAAGTACTTAAGTTTTCAAAATGATTAAGTACTTAAGTTTTCCAAATGTACTAAAGTGCTTCAAAAGTTTACTAAGTACTTAAGCTTTTCAAATCCTACTAAGTACTTAAGCTAACACTTTCAAAACTTTTGAGTGCCTTAAAACTTAAAGCTTCAAACTTTTTAAGTACTCTAAAATCATGCTTCAAAAACTCTCCTATGCACTTTTAAATTAAGAAGATTTCTAAGTACCTAAAACTTAAGTTTTCGAAGTACAAGTAAAGTTGTTTAAACCCACGAATTTTTGAAAAATCTAGGGGGAGATTCCTTCCAGGGGGAGGGAACAATATTTAACCTTTTTATGCTTGCTTAAACTTAACTTTTTGAACTAGGGTTGCCATAAATCAAAAGGGGGGAGATTGTTGGTGCAGAATGCACCTAAGTCAAACCTGTGTTTTGATAATGGCAACAGAAGTCAAAAGTTAAGTCTTACTTGTTTTCTAACAAGTGACTCTAGTGTGCAGAGACAAAGCCCTAGCGAAGGACTGCTAGGCACCTGGCGAAGAACTGCCAGTATCCAAGCCCTAGCGAAGGACTGCTAGGCAACTGGCGAAGGACTGCCAGAATCAAAGCCCTAGCAAAGGACTGCTAGGCAACTGGCGATGGACTGCCAGTATCAAAGCCCTAGCGAAGGACTGCTGGGCAACTGGCGAAGGACTGCCAGTATCCAAGACCTGGCAAAGGACCGTCAGGTAAAAGTCCAACCAAAGGAGCGGTTGGCATCAGGTACATTCTCCCGAGAGGAGTAGGTAAGGGCGCGTTCCCCGTCGAGGGAACAGTAGGCGTCGGTTCGACCTAGGGTTCCATATTGGAGACCCAAAGTCAGAACCAAGACAGCTAAGGCTGTATAAATAAATATTTTATTGTTTCAGTGTGTTTTGGACTAACCTTGGATGCAGGACCGAAGGAACGTGTGTCTGCAGCTCAGAGAGCCTCAAAGGAATGAGGCAACAGCTAACCAGGGCGCCCGGAGTGTCCCGGGCACCCCCATGGTGAACACAAAACACAAGTTACAAAAAATAGGCTTCGACAGTACAACTCCCGGGCGCCTCCGTGCTCCCGGGTGCCTCCGTGCTCCCGGGTGCCCCCGCTGCTCCCGGGCGCCCCCAGCGTCCCGGGCGCCCCCATGCGCAAGCCTCGAACCAGAAGCCAGCGAAGTGAAGGGATGAGATTTGACCCGGTCAACCCGGGTGCCCCGAGCGCTCCGGGCGCCCCGAGCGCTCCGGGCGCCCCGGTCAAAGCGGATCCCGAAGATAAAGGGATCAGACGCTGACCGAGGAGTTGGCGGATCAAAGGCCACGTGGGGGCGCCCCCGACGTCCCGGGCGCCCCCAGGCCCTATATAAAGGACCCTCGACCAAGGCTTCAAGACACAACTTCCAATCAACGCTTCTACGCTCTTCTGCACTCGCGCTTCGCCTCGGAATCCTTCCAACTCGAGCCGACGACGTCCCGCTGCTCCGAAAAAGTCGATCTACCCCGGACGTCGGTAAAAGAGCTATTTAAAGTTTATTGTACTTAATTATGTAATAATTATTTGTAAACTATTTTGCACACTATATAGAATTGCCCAAAGTAAACGGTCAACGACCGTGAGCCTTGGAGTAGGAGTCGACACAGGCTCCGAACCAAGTAAAATCGACTGTGTCTCTGTGTTGTGATTTTTAATTTCCGCTGCGTACTTGCTCTAAGTTTTTCCGAAAAATGATTTTCGATATTCACCCCCCTCTATCGGTTTTCTCGATCCAACAGCGCCTTCTCCCAGGGCCTGCAGGAGGGAGAGTTTTTTCGCACTCTGATTCGGAAACCTCCGAAGGATTTTGACAACCTTTTGGGTAAAGCCGACAAGTACATTAATGTCGAAGAAGCGCAAGCAGCTCGGTGCCGGGAATCCGTGGCTCCAGCACCGGCCCCTCCTGTTCAGGGGGCCAGACCCTCAGGAGGGCCCATTCGTAGTCCGCGGGGCCCCGCCGAGCCTGCGGGCATGGAAAGGCGCCACGTACAGCAAGTGGCCCAGGGATGCCTTCCTGCCCGGTGGATGCCATACTGCAGCTACCACCAAAGTCATGGGCACGCCACTGAGGAGTGTCGACAAGCTGGTCGGGGTCGAACTCAAGTCCCCAGAGGACGAGGACGACAAACACCTCCCGGACGGGGAGCGGGCCGAGGCGGCCCGAATGCCGACCTGATGGCTGGGGAACTGCGGGAAAACCCTTCGGCCGCTCGGAATATATTCCCTCAAGGGGACCGAGCTGTGGGAGAGGAGACGGACGAAGAGCGGGCCAACTAGCAAAACGTCGTTCGCGGAGGTGTGCACGTCATCTCGGGCGGCCCGACAGGAGGAGATTCCCACCGGGCCCGGAAAGCCCAGGTGCGTCGACTAGAGATCCATCAGGTTGGCACTAGTTTGGCCCAAGCCGAAGGGCCGCAAATTAGCTTTGGGAACCAAGATCTTCAGGGGCTGGAAGTCCCCCACGAGGATGCGCTGGTCATCTCCGTCGTCATCGCTAATTACTAGGTCCACCGCACCATTGTGGACACAGGCAGCTCGGTCAACATACTCTACAAGGGAGCATTTGACCAGCTTCAGATCGAGAAGTCCCAGCTGGAGCTGGTGGCAACCCCGTTGTTTGGTTTCACGGGGAATACAATGCATCCCATCGGCCAGATTCGGTTGGTCATCTCCCTGGGAGAGGAGCCGCTGAAGAGGACCCGGTGGTCCACTTTTCTGGTGGTGGACGCTCCTTCGTCCTACAACGCCATACTGGGTCGAGCAGCGCTCAACTAGTTCCGGATTGTCGCCTCCACCTTCTACCTGAAGGTCAAATTCCCGGTCGGGGATCAGGTAGGTGAGGTTAGGGGTGACCAGAAGGTAGCCCAGAGATGCTACATGAACGATGTTCACGAAGAAAGTCGCAAAGCCCCGCGCCCCTTCCCTGATTGCAACATGGTCCAAGCCTCCCCTTGGTCCGAGCTGCACGAAGACAAGGAGGAGGTGCAACTCCTTCCCGACCGGGAGGAATCCCGAGTCAGGATCGCCCCAGGATTGCCAGAAGAACTGAAGGAGTCCCTACTGGAGTGCTTGGCTCGCAATCAAGACGTCTTTGCCTGATCCGTTAAGGAGCTAAAGGGCGTCCGACCGGAGGTTGCAGAGCATCGCCTCCACGTCTACCCCCAGGCTCGGCCCGTGAAGTAGAGAAAGCGGGACTTTAGCACCAAGCAGAATAAGGCGATCAGGGCAGAGATCGAGAGGTTGACAGAGGCAGGGCACATCAGAGAGGTGCAGTTTCCTTCCTGGCTGGCCAATGTGGTGCTGGTGCCTAAGCCAGACAACAGATGGCGGATCTGCATAGACTTTCGGGACCTCAACAAGGCTTGCCCGAAAGATTGCTATCCCCTGCCCTGAATTGATCAGATGGTGGACTCGACGGCAGGTAGCGAGTTCATTTCAATGTTGGACGCCTACCAGGGATATCATCAAGTACCCCTGGCAGTGCAAGACCAAGAAAAGGTTAGCTTCATAACGGCAGATGGTACTTATTGCTATACTGTTATGCCGTTCGGATTGAAGAACGCTGGAGCCACCTACCAGCGTATGATGAATAAGGTCTTCCGGTCCCAGATCGGGAGGAACGTGGAAGTATATGTTGATGACATCCTCATCAAATCTGCTCGTGCTGAAGATTTGGTGTCGGACGTTGAGGAGACTTGCCGGACATTGCGGGGGTATGGGCTCAAGCTGAACCCGGCTAAGTGCCTCTTTGGTGCTCGGAGGGGGAAGTTCCTGGGCTACATTGTGACTGAGCGGGGCATAGAAGCTAACCCGAGGAAGGTCAAGGCCCTGCTGGATATGCGACTCGCGGGGCGGATCACGGCCCTATCTCGATTCATTTCCCGATCGGCAGAGAGAGGGTTGCCCTTCTTCAAAATCCTTCGCAAAGCTACCAAGTTCCAGTGGGATGCTGACTGTGACAAGGCATTTGAAGAGCTGAAGACTTACCTCGCTGAATTGCCCGTGCTGGCAAAACCGGAAGTGGGAGAGACTCTCTATGTGTATCTGGCTGCATCGGCTGACTCGGTCAGCCTAGTCTTGGTTAAACAGGAAGTGGCTGAGCAACGGCCAGTGTACTTTTTCGCCCATTTATTGAAAGGAGCTGAGTGCCGTTATACGACACTCGAAAGGTTGATGTATGTGCTATTGTTGGGTGCCCGAAGGCTTCGTCCCTATTTCTTGGCGCACCCTATCGTGGTATTGACGAACAGCAATCTGGGTCGGGTGGCCTCCAATCCTGAAGCGTCAGGACAACTGATCAAGTGGACCACTGAGCTGAGCGAGTATGATATTCAATACCAACCTCAACCGGCTATCAAGGCTCAGTCTTTAGCGGATTTCTTAATTGAGCTGCATTCAGACGAGATTGAAGAAGCATGGCAAATATACGTGGATGGCTCGTCCGCCAGGTCGGGGAGCGGGATTGGTGTTCTGATGGTCTCCCCCAGCGGAGAAAAGATGCATTTGTCTGTGCGGTTGGAGTATCAAGCCACCAACAATGAGGCCGAGTACGAAGCCCTCATAGCTTGGTTGCAAGCTGCTAAGCATGTAGGGGCTGCCCGAGTAATACTCTACTCAGATTCTCAACTAGTCACACAGCAAGTGACCGGAAAGTTTTAAGTCAACAGTGATCGGCTGCAGGCTTTCATAGAAATCTATGAGAAGCTCAAAGCCGAATTTAAAGAGGTGCAAGTGAGGAAGATCCCACAGGAAGAGAACTTCAAGGCGGATGAGCTGGCCAAGCTGGCCAGTTCGGTCGGCTCGTGGGTGCTCCCGCCGGCGGGCGGCCTAGCTCTGCTAATCATGCAGATAGAGAGACAAGCTGATCTAGAGCTGGAGTCTGACTGGCGAGCCCCGGTCATAACCTACCTTACTCGGGGAACCCTCCCAACTAACCATGATGAAGCTCGGTGGCTCAAGAAGCATGCGTCCAGGTTTACTATGGTCGGTGATACCCTCTACAAGAGGTCGTTTTCTCGACCCCTCCTCAGGTGCCTGAATGCAGAAGATGCTGACTATGTCTTGAGGGAAATTCATCTGGGGATTTGTGGACATCACGCTGGTGCTCGCGCGACGGTGCGGAAGGCGATCCTGTCGGGATATTATTGGCCCACCTTGCAAGAAGATGCCAATGAGCTAGTGGCTAAGTGTCTATCCTGCCAGAAACATCAATGCCTACCGCATCGGCCCCCAGAAGCTATGAAGGCGTCAATTGTCTCTTGCCCTTTCGACCAATGGGGCATGGATATCGTGGGGCCATTCCCTACTGCCGCTGCCTAGAAGAAATACCTGCTGGTGGCGGTCGATTATTTCTCCAAGTGGATAGAGGCGGAAGCTCTGGCGCGCATCACCGAGCAGGCGGTAGAGAAGTTCTTGTGGCAAAACATACTATGTCGGTATGGAATCCTGCATAAGATTGTGTCAGATAATGAGAGACAATTTCAGGGCAGAAGAATACGGGAATGGTGCGCCAAATCCGACATCAAGCAGGCGTTCACTTCTGTAGCCTACCCGCAGAGCAATGGCCAGGCCGAGGTGGCCAATAGGGAAATTCTCAGGGGGTTGAAAACCAAGCTCGATCATGTTGGCACAACCTGGGTGGAAGAGCTCCCCAGCGTCCTATGGGCCTTGCGGACTACTATCAAAGAAACAACCGGATGCACGCCTTTCCAGTTAGTGTATGGAACTGAGGCCTTGATCCCAGTCGAGGTCGGGTGTGAATCGGAACGAAGGGCGGCGTACGATGAAGATAACCCGGAGAGGCGGCGGTTGGAGCTGGACCTGGTCAATGAAATCCGGGACAATGCAGCGGCTCGGATGTTTGCGTATAGGCAGAAGATGAAGCAGAGGTATGATCGAAGAGTGCTGCCTAAAACATTTCAAGTGGGGGATCTCGTCTGGAAAAGAGTCAAGCCTGTAGGAGACGTAAGCAAGCTGGAACCACAATGGGGAGGACCCTTCAAGATTGTGCAAAAGCTTTCTTCGGGGGCATACTACTTGGAGAATGAGAAAGGAAAAAGGTTGGATCGACCCTGGAGTGCGGTCCACCTTCAACCTTATCGAGCTGCTGAATGACAAATGAGAGTGTAAATGTAAAACACGTCTGGCAAGTGAAGGCATATGGTCCTTACCTCGCTTGCAGATATACTAGGCTCTCGAGCCATACTTCCCGCAGCTCGGCTGCTCAGTAAGACGCGTGGCGTCCCACGCTCCCTGAGTCCTGCCCGACTGTGTGCGCTATTATCCCGCGGCTCAGCCTGCCTGACCGTGTGTGCTTTCCCGCAGCTCGGCTGCTCAGTAAGACGCGTGGCGTCCCACGCTCCCTGAGTCCTGCCCGACTGTGTGCGCTATTATCCCGCGGCTCAGCCTGCCTGACCGTGTGTGCTTTCCCGCAGCTCGGCTGCTCAGTAAGACGCCTGGCGTCCCCCGCTCCCTGAGCCCTGCCCGACTGTGTCGCTATTTCCCGCGGCTCAGCCTGCCTGACCGTGTGTGCTTTCCCGCAGCTCGGCTGCTCAGTAAGACGCATGGCGTCCCACGTTCACTAAGTCCTGCTCGACTATGTGTGCTATTATCCCGCGGCTCAGCCTGCCTGACCGTGTGTGCTTTCCCGCAGCTCGGCTGCTCAGTAAGACGCGTGGCGTCCCACGCTCCCTGAGTCCTGCCCGACTGTGTGCGCTATTATCCCGCGGCTCAGCCTGCCTGACCGTGTGTGCTTTCCCGCAGCTCGGCTGCTCAGTAAGACGCGTGGCGTCCCACGCTCCCTGAGTCCTGCCCGACTGTGTGCGCTATTATCCCGCGGCTCAGCCTGCCTGACCGTGTGTGCTTTCCCGCAGCTCGGCTGCTCAGTAAGACGCGTGGCGTCCCACGCTCCCTGAGTCCTGCCCGACTGTGTGCGCTATTATCCCGCGGCTCAGCCTGCCTGACCGTGTGTGCTTTCCCGCAGCTCGGCTGCTCAGTAAGACGCGTGACGTCCCACGCTCCCTGAGTCCTGCCCGACTGTGTGCGCTATTATCTCGCGGCTCAGCCTGCCTGACCGTGTGTGCTTTCCCGCAGCTCGGCTGCTCAGTAAGACGCGTGGCGTCCCACGCTCCCTGAGTCCTGCCCGACTGTGTGCGCTATTATCCCGCGGCTCAGCCTGCCTGACCGTGTGTGCTTTCCCGCAGCTCGGCTGCTCAGTAAGACGCGTGGCGTCCCACGCTCCCTGAGTCCTGCCTGACTGTGTGCGCTATTATCCCGCGGCTCAGCCTGCCTGACCGTGTGTGCTTTCCCGCAGCTCGGCCCGTCCGGCTGTGTGTGCCACAATTCCCGTGGCTCGGCTGCTCGGTGAGAGGTGTGGCGTCCCATACTCCCTGAGTTCCACCCGACCGCGCGTGCAGATTCTTGCCTTGAGTCGCAAACGCGTCAGTTTCCATGCCCCATCTGACTTAGTGGCTCCGATCGGGCGCGTGACTGCCCACGCTCCTGCGAATCGGCCTAAGTTGGTGATTGGAATCCCATCTCTTAACAAGGCGCGTTACTCCCCCTCCGATCGGTCCTTAACCCAACGCAGGGCAATCAGGCTCCCCTCCTATTAACCAACCAAGGGGGCAAAATTCTTGAAGTTCAAAGGCAAGAAACTCTCTGTAAACGTCTCTCCAGCTCGGGTGCTGCAGAGGTCAAACGTAATCGTAAGATGCAAGGCGCGACAAGACCGCTTGAAATCTGCAGCCCGGTTATAACGTTGCAAATGGCCGCGGATAATGGTTATCCGCCTCAACTAACACTTGGGTGTTCCCCTTGCCTCGAACCACGCCCCTAACGGCGCTGGAAGCAGGTGAGACTCAGGTATGGAAGGCCCTCACGACGGTTATTAACGTCGTTCGGATTACTGACTCACAAACATCGCACATATACGGAAAAGTAGCATTTCATTATCCGGGGCAATTACAAAGTAGAGGCTTAGTCTCTCTGTGGCTAAGTAGAATAAAATCGATCGGGCCTCAGTAAGGCCCGACCCAAGCTCACGGAGCTCGGCTGGTCTTCTTCGGGGCTCGACCCTGGAGCTAAGAGTCAGGGTAACACTTGAGGTGTCGGCTGTGCCGCTGGATGGCCTTCAGCGGGGACATTTGAACCTCGTACTTCTGCTTCAGCTCGCTGTGCTATCGGCTAGCTCTGCCTCTTTGGCCTTCAGAGCGGCTCATAAGACAGAGATGAGGTGTTGCGCTTCGAAAGGTTGCGCGCGGAGCGCCGACTACTCCCCCGAAACCCATAGTTTGCAAAGGGGCAAGGAGCCTGTAAACAATAAGCCTCCCCAGCCTAGCTTCTGCTTTGATAGGAGGCATATGGTAGTACCCCCTCCAGCATTCGGCTAGCCAGCATGGGCAGCCAGTCGGCATATAGAACTACGACGAGTTGAATGACGAAGGGCAGGGCGAACCCTTCCCTTCGCACTCCTTGCTGGCATACCCCTCCAAACCCTCCTCAAGAGAGTAGCAGAAGAGAACGCCCCGGATAGGGAAGCTGAACAAGGGGCGGCAAGCTCTGGAGGCGCTGGGGAAAGCGATACCTCGTGGCCGAGCGGAGGGGGAGTGCGCCCAGGAAGGGGGGTCTCCCGGGCAGATGAAGATGCCGCGGCGGCAGGTTTTTAGTGGAAAGCCACTCGTATCAGGGACTCCCCTGCGGAGGGAGAGGCATGTCTTCATTGGCTCTTTCCCCTTACGTGGAGTACCTTCACGCGACGAAAGGGGTGAGTTGGGAGGAAGTATCATCTCAGAATATTCCTGGTCAATCCCTTCCGAAGGAGAAGATTGCGAGTCATCTGAAATAGCATATGGTCCTCCTGGAGAAGAAACTCCTTCAGAGGAGTCGGTAGACATAAGGGAGGATGGACAAAGAGTTAGGTCTCGCGAGTTTCTCTGGGAGCAAAGGTGGCCGAGGGCGCCCACATATAGGCGGAGGAAACATATCGCAGCCGTTCACAAGGGACCTCGGTAAGCCGAATGATCGAACGGTCAGGCGCACGAGAGGAAGGCGGGGAAAGGTGGTAGATCCAGAGTAAATGAAAAAGGGCTGCTCGGTACCCGAGGTGCTTATGACTAGCGACGGACATGTCGCTGACCGATATATCACATCGTTCAAGCCTTGTTCCGTCACTCATTAAAGCAGGCGTCAGAGATTGGGATACGAATCGCCCCGATGGGACGGGCGCGCAGAGGCTCTCATAAATAAGCAAGCTCCCTCCCATCCATGGGTTTTGGGGCTGGGCCATGACATGACGAACCACGTTTCTCGGTTTCCGGCTCGACCAAGTGGTCAAGCGCTTTGCGCAGGGAGGCAGTACCCCGATTGAGATACTTCATTCGGCGACCTTGGTGATCGTTATTAGTCTTAAGAAGGAAACAGGCCTTGAATACTTTGAAAGGGAAATAAAGAAATTCCAGTCAGCAGGGTGCGGATGTTACATCACTCCGAACCCTTCACCCGCTCAAGAGGGCGATGAGGAGGAACAAAAGATACAAACGGTTTAACCTTCACTTGAAGGGCTCGTCGGTCACGTTGGGAAGGTCCTCGCACATGTCCTTAAGGTTCACGGCCGTGGGAGGAACATTGGGAGACAGATATCCACCAAACCTAAGTCGGCGGACTATGTTTAGCCCTTGCGGCTCCATGACATCCATAAACCGTCTTGCAATTTCGACTTTGTGGGCAGAGTCGTTGATGCACTCAAGCCTGTATTGCTCCCGGCGGGATTCTTCAGTCTCCTTGTAGGCTCGGAGCGTCATCAGCTCGGACTTAGCTGTTTCCCATTCGGCTTGTTCGGTCTCCCTGCGGGAGCGCAGCTCTGCCAACTCTGAACGAACGGTTTCCCACTCCGACCTCTCCTTTCGCAGCCGCTCGAGCTCCTCCTTTTGAGCATGCAGCAATTGCTCTTGGGAAGAGCGCTCCTCAGATAGCTCAAGTATCCTCTGCGACTGGGCCAGAGCAGTAGCCTCTTCGATGCCCAGTTGGGCCCGAAGAGACTCAATAGTAGTGGATGCCTTCTGAAGGTCAGACTTCGTCCGGGTCGACTCGGCCTGAGCATCCGCTTGAAGAGCCCGCGCTTTTCGCTCGGCGTGCTTCAGAGTAGAAAGCCTGACATTTGCTTGGGAAGCGGTCTTCTGCGCCGTCTCAAGCTGGCCGCGCGCCACTTCGAGTTGCTCCCTCGACCGAGCCAGCTGATCCTGCAGCTTTTGAACCTCTTCCCATAGGTGGTGTTGGAGCAATCGGCCCTAAGATAGTCCGGTGTGACCATGAGTGGGGGGGGGGGAAAGGTATGTTGAGGGGGTGTACGTTGATTGATGGGGGGGGGGGTGGCAGGGAGCGGAGGCTGTGGGAGGGGGGGAGGGAGAGGTGGGGGGGGGGCGGGGGGGCATGGGGCTGGAGGTGCGTGGCCGGGGAGGGGGGGAGGGGCGGGCTAGGGGGGGGGGTCAGTCGGTCAGGGCGGTGCGGTGGATCGGGGGAGCTAGGGAAGTCGAGTGGGGGCGGCGGAGGTGTGGTGAGCTGGCTTCGGACGTGGGGTGTCGGCGATTGCTGCACCAGTCGACTCCCTGGGCAGGACTGTAGCGGATCAGCCCGATCCTTTTGACACGTCGTGGTGGCTGAGTTTTTGACGAATTTGTCTGGTTAGGCGTAGATCTCGTTCAGAGCTGGGGTGGTGAGGTTCTCCACCAGGCGACACGTGATAGCTGGGTATCGGGAGTGATCCACGACGGATTGTTGATTAGTCAGCGTGGATCCTATCGATTTTTGCTTGTTATTTTTTTTTTATTTTTTCGCTCTCTTGTGGAAGGGTTGCACGCTTCATCTAGCGTACAGCATCATCACATTTGGGAGTGCTTCAGCTGCGTTCGCAAGCGTTGCACCTCCCTCTTGGCCTCAGCCCGAGCCGAGTCCTGGGCTAGGAGCGACATAGAGACACCGTGGCAATCTCCGAAAAACTGCCAGAGAAACGTCATTCCACAGGGCCAGAAGGGAAAAAACGCAGTATAAGGCCTAAGCCGGCTGTACATACCTGAGTGGCCTTAAGGAAAAATGTATCGGCTTTGTTGCAGGAGTCCTGAAAGTAGGACTCCTCGAGTCCTTGGGCATAGAGATCAGCCGCAGACCCGTACTAGCGCAGATCCTGGTGGTGTTCGAGCAGATCGCCCGGGGGCATTTCGAGGCGATGGTTCGCCCGGGAGGGCACCAAGAGATGCATCACTTGGCCCTCCGTCGGACCCTCTGCGGAAGGGGCACTGGAAGGGTCAGACATTAGGGCGTCCGAAGTAGGGGAAGTGGCAGAAGGGTTGACAGGTGACACGCTGGCGGGAGGATCTACCAAGGCCTCGGGGTGGGGGCGACGGCGCCTACGGTGGCCGGCAGGCAAGCTGGGGAATTTCCAACGGGGATGGCGGGCAAAAAGTCCGCGGTAGGGGCCACGTATGGAACAACAGCCCAAGAAGCAGAGCAAGCCTCTGGCTCCAGAGCTGCTCTCCTTCTCTTTCTCTTCCCTTGCTTCCCCCGAGAAGCAGAGTGTGCTTCTGACTCGGGAGCCACCCTCTTTTTCTTCTTCTCCAGGTGTTTACTGGAAGAGGGGCGGCACAGGCCCCCTACGGGCGAGCAGGCTCGCCGGCGCGGGGGAGAAGGGCGTGGTTGGACAGTTGTGGAAGGAGCGGCTTTGGAGGTAGTAGGAACCGACCCCTGTGCAATCGGGGTCGGGTCACCATGGGTAATCTCTGCCATCGTGCCTTCTCTAGCAGTTAACGCAAAGCAACCCGCGCCCGTAGCTCGGCCCGCTCTAGCTGGAAACCTTTCTTCAGGGCCGTAGCTAGCAATAGGGAGACTGCGGAAGCAAAATGGGCTCATGCATGTCTAAGGGATATACTTGACGGACATCGGAAGACTTACCAGCGTTAGGTAAAGGTGGAGCGGGGCTCGGGCTAAGACCGAACGTGGAAAGAATCTCCTCCTTTAGCAAAAGGTCGCCGTGGAAGTGTCTGTCCTCTAGTTCGGTGACGACCTCCAAGTAAGCGGGGAAGGTACGATAATGTCGGGGGAGAGTTGCCGAAACGGGAAGCCCCTCAACCCAGGTGGTAGGCCAGCTCGGGTCGGCAATCGGCCCAGCGAAGAAGTACCGCTCTTTCCAGCCCTTGTTTGAAGTAGGCAGGTTCAGGAGGAAGGAGGTTTTAGCTCGAGCCTGGAAAAAGAAGTCACCCACTTCCTGTTGTTTGGGGTAAAAGAAGTAGTGAAAGTTCTCTGGTACCAGGAGAATCTCGAGAAGGGAGAAAACGATGGTCGAGCCACATATCATGCGTATGGCATTGGGAGCTAGCTGAGATAGGGGAATTTGGAAGTATTCGCAAGCTGCAGCAATGAAGGGATGGACGGGGAAACGGAGGCCAGCTTGGAGATGGTCCCGAGACAAAGTAATGTAGCCCAAGGGGGCAGAGTTCGGGCGCTCGTGTGATTTGGGAAGAAGCAGGTGGAGTTCGGCAGGAAGCAGGAAGTCCGATTGAATCTGGAGAAGGTCATGGGTAGTAAGAGTCGTAATCAGGGTGGAGTACCAAGGCCGGGGCGGAGATGGAGACGAAGAAGAGGAGGCCATTGAAGAAGGTAGAAGAGAGAGGTTAACCGGTGAGAAGGAGCCGTCGAGGGAAAGTCAAGACGAGGCCGCAACCCTAAGGATACTTAAGTCGGCGGAGGACTAGGGACGGCTTCGAACTAGTGAAGAAGAAGCGGGCAAGCGAAGGGTTCCGCTTTAAGGAAGTAGGCGAGAAGTGCCAGTCGTCTGATGAGCGATTGGAGGAAGCGTGTGATCTAGCGGAAGCCATCCGATCAGACTTGGATGATACTCGAGGTAGCGGGATACAGACGCGTTGGAAATGTCGCAATAAATGACGGTCAGCCCTCCCGATGGGAGCACCAGGCTTGGACCAGACTTGAGGTCTAGTCAGTCGGACTACGTACCTCCTTCGACTAGACTTGAGGGGGATGCTTATGATCCCGGGCCAGCTTACGTGGAGCATGGCCCGGCAGCCTGGCGCTCAGTCAGGGAAAGTGGCTAGTGATCTGGACAGTCCCGCTCGACAAGGGGCGTGCACGCTTAGGCCCCTTGGGTTTCCGTGTCGAGGCCCATACAGGCCCATAATGGCTTGCTATTGAGTCAGATAGGACCGGGCCGAAGGAGTTATCCTTTTGGTGCCCCCAGTCGGCACCTTCCTATGCCCTCAGCCGACCTCCTTACCTCTGTGCCCCCAGTCGGCCCAACTACTCCTTGACATCGGGTTACCAGAAGCTGTACGGGGTCGGCGCGAGACCCTGGTCGTCCTGGCCGCCAGCGGCGGATATCTCGCTGAGGCATTAATAGGCCTGACATATCTCGTCCCCCGTACCCCGACCACATGCCTTGATGTCAGACCGAGCGACGTCCAACGACGCCAACTCTTAAGTTGACAGGGCCTCTTTCCTTAAGACATCATGTGCCACTTTGCCCTGCCACCCCTGGGACGCACATTACCCTGTCCTCACTACGCGACAGCGGGTGGCAGGCGAGACAAAACCTGTCAGCTTCCCCGGCTACATATACTTCTCACTCCGCATTTTCCAGGTACGCGCGATAGTGCAATTTCGCTACTGTTCTATTGCTTTCCATCGCCACCGTCGTGTACTGACTTGACCGTCGGAGTGCCTAGCCGGGGACTTTTCCCGGCGGGTTCTAACTGTCCCTGTCTTGCAGGTTGGAAGCGATCTGGCTCATCACGCCACTTCAGCGACCTCCCCCTCCTCGGATACTCGTTCAGCTGTAAGGACGTCCGACTCACTTCGCGACAGGATGAACCCCATTCCTACACTCGCACATAGGTGGTCTTTAACTCCATAATATTTACAGAAAAATAATTGATGTAATACGATAGCATAATGTTGGTGTAATAAATTAAATGATAGAGATCCTCCTAGTAAGTTTTCATGTCATTACCATGCAATAAATAGATTGAACAATAATGATGAAAATCTTCAAATAAAGCATTCTCATCGTCGTTTCAAATGACTTCTGTGATAAAACTTGTAATTACAGAAGATGCGTGTAAAGTTCCGTACCATCTACATATGGATTGTGGCTCACACCGTTATGATTGCCCCATGATGGTGTGGAGTGACCATTTGAAATGGTTTAGCGTAATGTAGAGAGTTGATGTGCAGGAGGAAATTACGGCTTTAATTGCAACCAAAATTTGAAAGGCTAGGGGTATTTTGGTCATATAATAAATAACTCATACTTTTATCCTTATCATAAAAATCATACCAAACAAAAATAATTTTATCATATTTTACTAAATATCCTCGTCTTAAACATTATTATTATTTAAATTTATAATGTTTAGGCATTATATATATATATATATATATATATATATATATATATATGTTGCTTGAATGGTGTTGGATGGTTTAACTCAAAGTGGGAGAGCTCTAAATAGTCATTGGTGAATGGACCGGGGTGATGGATTTAGCTAGGTCTATTCACGGGCTAAATTTGATTCTCATAATTAGATCAATGGGTCAATTATTTGTTGGCCCAAGTTAACAGATCGGATTCAGATCCTCAATTAGCATCTAGTTCGATATTTTTTTAAATTTTTTATATGTTATAATATTTAAGTTGTATTAGTGGTATGATTCAAATAACATATTGTACTTTTCTATTTAAATCAATTTTTAATCTATTTGTCTTTAAATTGATTATTTTATTTTTAACTTATTAAATTTATTAATATTAATATTTATTTATTTATTTTTATTTTTATTTTTATTATTATTTTATAAAATATAAAAATAATTTAATTTGTATATTAATTTATATGAAAAAAGAAATATGTATATATATATGAATTATAAATTTATAACAAAAATTAATGATCGACATTAATCATTGATTCGAATCCGGATAATTGATTTTTTTTATAAATTTATAATTCTTAAATATCTTTTATAAAATAATAATAATTTTGAATATTCCTAAATGTGATTTTAATTGTCGAATTGACGATTCCAATTCGTGATCGAAATTAATTCTACACCATCAAAGATTTTTATTTTTAAGGATTATAAAATTAAATTTATTCATACACATGACAAATTTTATTTATTTAGGGGGAGTGTGTACGATGCATTTTGACACCCGAATAGATTCCTCCAATAAGGTATTTTTAAAATTTCTTTAAATTTTAACAAGTTAGAGATTAATTACTTAGTTCTTTTATTGGGATAAAAAATAGGTATATGATACTTTAGTACTTATTAAGTTGGATTTTTTATATGGTAAATTTCGGATATGAAATTAATTAAAATAATAGGATTCATGAGTTACAATTATATTTCACTCATTTAAATCAGGATTTATCATTCAAAATTAATTATATATAAATAACATGATCTAATTATTATCTATATTTAAAGCTAAAGTTGAAAATCAAAAGAATGATGACTAATTTAAATCTATCACAAAATAGATTAATATAAAATTATTACAAAAGTTATTAATCTTAATTATCGTCAGAATTTCTACAAATATAGAATGATCTTTTACGAGACTACATGAGTGTATGACATTCCATACTCTTTCTCATTGGGAAAGAGAGGAGGAAGAAAAGCTAAATCTAAAATTCAAAATGTCCAAATCAAGGAACTTCTTCCCTATATATTTTAGTCCATCCTCAACCACATAAAAGCCCATTCCTCATAAATAACCGACAAATGTTAATAAAACGGATTAACAAACTTCCTGTATTTTATTTTTTCTGTATTTTTTTTGCTTGCGATTACTCCTAGAGTTTAGTCTTCCTATTTAGGTTATAGTATTAAGTATAAAAAAAATTTTAAACTAAAAAAAATAATTAAGGTTTGCACAGAATTTATGAGTAATAATCAATTGATCCAAATCTGGATCGAGAGAATATATATATAATATATATATATATATAATATATATATATATATATATATATATATATATATATATAATATATATATATATATATATATATATATATATATATATAATCCGGATTCGAGTCAATAGATTAATGTTAATCATTAATTTTTTTTATAAATTTATAATTCTTAAATATTTTTTATAAAAATAATAATAATTTTGAATTTCGCTATTCGTGAACCCGCGATTTTTAATCGTCAAATTGACGATTCTGAGTTGTGAAGGGAATTAATTCTACCCATCAAAGATCTTCATTTTCAAGGATTATAAAACTAGATTTATGATGCGTTATATGTATTTTATTTGTATGGTATATTTAGGTATTTTAATTGTCTGGGGAGAGCGTATGATTCGTTTTGACACTAGAATAAATTCCTTCGATAAGGTATTTTTAAATTGTCTTTAAATTGTAGCAAGTTAGAGATTAATTACTTGATTAGAAGAGTTCTTTTGTTGGAATAAAAAAATAAGTATATAATACATTAATAATTATTAAGTTGGATATGTAATCAAAAGTGTTTTTTATAGTTAGAATCTAAAAAATAGCTAACAGTCATCTATGTGTTTTTTATAGTTAGAATCAAAAGTGTTTTAAGTTGGTAAAAGTGTTTTTTTACCAAACCCTTACTAGAGTCTGAGTTTAGCTCACTAAGAAGGCAGTTAGGGTTGTGCTTAGTAGAATAGGACTGATCTATATTGTTTTCTTAAAAATCTTCCTATTTTTCTTTTTTTTTTTAAAAATTTGCAAATTTATCATTTCATTTATCATGTTTTTGAAATTTAAAATGATTTTCCGACTTAGTTTTCTTTCAAAAACTACCCCCTTCAAAACTAGGGGTTTTTCGCAAATGGACTTAGCTTAGGCCCTAACCCTAGAACTGCATGCACCTATAGATTTAGAAACCAACATCTCACAAGCACCTTAGGGTACTTTTGATTGATAACCTAGACTGGGTTGAGATGCTTAGGTCTATGCCTTGATTCAAGATGCTTTAAGTCAGTGCATCTGCAGTGATTGGGGCAATAAATACAAGTTGAACAACAATCAGGTTAAGTGTCAAGCTTAGAAAATCTAACTTGATCAAATTACTTAACTTGACTAACTCTAGCGAAAGCTACTGTTTATAACAGTTAGTAAGTAGCTAACATGATTAGACAGGTCTCGAATAAGATTTGTTTAATTTGGTTTGGTCCAGTTTTTTTAATCATTAGATTTGGTTCAATACAGAACTTCAATTTCTTACTAGCTCGAATTTATTTGCTGTAATTAGTATCAAATTTTTTTGATATATATATTGCAAAGGGTGAGAGAAACAAAAGAAAGAGGGAAATTTTTTTCAAATTTTTCATTAGGCGAGTGGAGTAGGTGAGGACGCGTTCCCCGTAGAGGGATCATTAGGAGTCGGTTCGACCTAGGGTTCCATTTGGGAGACCCAAAGTTAGAATCAAGACAGCTTAGGTTGTAAAGAATGTCTAACATATCATACATTTGCTTCTTGTGTTTTGGAACTAACCCTGGTTGCAGGAAACGAAGGGACGGTGTTTCTGCAGCTCAGGCGCCTCATTAGAAGGAGGCACCTCACTGGGCTAGGCGCCAGTAAGGATATAGGCGCCCCAGTGCAAGGCCAAACCGAGACCATCGAAGCAAACTGTCACGAAAGCCTTTGAACCAAGTCAAGCTAGGCGCCCCAGTCAGATCAGGCACCTCAATGAAGGGGATAAGCGCTAACTGAGCCTGCGGATTAGAGTTTAGGGTTTAGGGATTAGATCACCCCCTCTATCGATTTACTTCGATCCAACAGAACCTCGCTAAGTGTTTGTTCAGGGTAGAGAGCGACTGGTTCCTGGTTTACATGGTGGCAGAGAGGGGGATTGAGGCCAATTCAGAAAAAGTAAAAGCAATTCTGAATATGCCGCCCTCTCGCAACTTCAAGGAGCTGCAACGACTGAATGGAAGAATCATGGTGCTGTCCAGATTCATCTCCAAATCCGCAGATAAGACCCTGCCATTTTTCAAGATTCTGAGAAAGGCAGCCAAGTTCGAGTGGGATGAACAGTGTGAGAAAGCTTTTGCAGATTTGAAGACTTATCTCGCCGCCCTCCCCATCCTCTACAAACCGGTGGAAGGGGAGACCTTGTTTATTTACCTGTCGGCCGTAGAGCAAGCGGTAGGCTCGCCGCTCGTTCGAGAACAAACCAGGGTGCAATATCCCATATATTTCTTCGGACATCTCCTAAAATATGTCAAAACACGATACATCACGATGGAGAAACTAGCTTATGCCTTGGTCTTAATGGTCCGGAGGTTGAGGCCATATTTCTTAGCACACCCCATCATGGTCCTCACCAACAGCCCGCTCGCACGAGTCCTCACCAATCCCGAAGCTTCGAGCCGGTTGATCAAATGGACGACGAAGCTAAGTGAATGCGACATTGGGTATCGGCCCCGTGTCACTATCAAGGCGCAAGCCCTCTCAGACTTCATGCTGGAAACCATCCCGGAAGTCGAGGCTGAAGGGATGTGGAAGATCTATGTGGATGAGTCTTCCAACAACCAGCACAACGGGGTTGGAGTGTTAATGATTTCCCCTCGGGGAGACACATTACATTTGTCCATCCAGCTCCACTCCAAAGCTACCAACAATGAAGCTGAGTACGAGGCGATCCTGGTGGGCCTGCAAGCAGCTAAGCACATGGGGGCTAGTCGGGTTACTGTTGGACCGGTGCAGTCGATAGAAGGGGGGGGGTGAATATCGATCGTGAAAACTTTCGTAAATCTTTCGTAAGACTTCTGGACTCAGAGCGTTAGTGCAGCGGAAACATAAAAATAAAATAAAAGAAAACAAAACAGGGGACACGGCAGGTTTATTTACTTGGTTCCCAACCCCCCAGGGTCAGTACGTCCAAGGCCTATGTACTCGGCGTTGAGTCCACTAATAGTCTCCTTTCCGGAATTTCTGGAGGCGGAGAAACCCGACTTACAGTGCAATATTACAAGCAATAATATGGAAAAATAAATACTGTAATTAATTGCAAACCAAACACAAAGTGTGAAGTTCCGCCGATCTGGACCTCCGAAGTGCCGCGCACTTCCTCCTGGAGCCTCCCGGTCGCAGAACCTCATCTTTAGCGCGTTGTCGTCAGTCGGAATGAACAGATTCGAAGTTGGAAAGTGTGTCTGAAGTTGAGGGGTCGAGGCCCCTTATAAAGGCTTCCTGGGGGCGCCCCGGACGCTGGGGGCGCCCCGGAAGACTCGGTCAACTCTTATCTTCGCGTCTACTTCGCCGCAGGTGATAAAAACTTTGACCAGGGCACCCCGGATGACCCGGGTGCCCCCTTGAGGGCTTATCCTCTGTTCTGGCTTCGAAACAGCAAAACAGCTACTAATCAGGGCGCCCCGGACGCTCCGGGCGCCCCGGTTGACACCTGTTCTGCAAATACACGTTTGCTGCATGTATAGTACTGCCTGGGGGCGCCCCGGACGCTCCGGGCGCCCCGGTTGACACCTGTTTTGACTTCATCACGAAACTGCATGTTTTAGTACTACCTGGGGGCGCCCCGGTTGCATGGGGGCGCCCCCCTTAAGGCCTGCAAACCTAGTTTACCTGCTTTATCTTCGTTTCTTGATACCTGCAAGATACACAAACACAAAGCATAGATACATATAATGTTAGCCTTAAGGACTTGGTTCGGACTTTGGATTGGCACGCAATCCTAGGTCGAACCGACGCAAACTCCTACCCCCGAGAAAGCGCCTTTCACCTACTCCTTTCAGGAGATGGTTGCCGCCCGGTCCTTCGGGTGGACTTTTGCCTAGCCGCTCTTCGCTAGATCTTGGATACCAAGCATCCCTTCGCTTGGTGCCTAGCAGCCCTTCGCTAGGTCTTGTTTCCCTGACAGCCCTTCGTCAGGTGCCTAGCAGCCCTTTGCTAGGACTTGTTCCCCTGACAGCCCTTCGTCAGGTGCCTAACAGCCCTTCGCTAGGACTTATTTTCCTGACAACCCTTCGTCAGGTGCCTAGCAGCCCTTCGCTAGGTCTTTTCTTTCTGGCAGCCCTTCGCCAGAGCCTAGCGGCCCTTCGCTAGGTCTTTTTCGTTCTGGCAGCCCTTCGCCAGAGCCTAGCGGCCCTTCGCTAGGTCTTAGGGTTTCCATGCCTAGCTTAACTAGGACTTTTCTCAGGCTTAGGTTACTTCTCCTTCGCTCCCCTTTGTCTGTTCAACATATTACTGACTTAAGTACATTGTCAAACATTAAAACACATAAAGGAGAACATCATTGATGCAACTTGCACCAACAATCTTTCCCTTTTTGATGTTTGATAATAACTTAAGTTAGATTGGTTTAAGGGGCTAAATTACTATCCTTGGGATAGAAAAACTAAAAGGTATAGGTTTTGGGAGAGTAAAAAAATTTTCTAACTGAAAAAAAATTCTAACTTAAGCACTCTCTCCCCCTTTGTCATGCATCAAAAAAACTTGCATCAACAATAAAAAACTTTGAATTTTTGTTTTGAAAATACTTAGTGCAATTTTTTTAAAAAAAATTGCATAAATTTGAAAAATGCTCTAGGTTTAAAATATAAGTACTTTGAAAAGATGATTTGTAAGGAGTGCAAGTACTTTTAAAAGATTATTTAAATCCCTTTTTGAAAAAATATAAGTATATTTTTTGAGAAATTAAGTACTTAACAATACATTTGAAAATATTTTTTTTTTCAAAATTAAGAATATTGGTTTTGAAAGACATAAGTACTTTTTTTTTGAAAATATTTTACTTGATTGAGTTTCTTTTCCAGTCTGACACCATCCTAGGAAACCTTGTTGACCTACAAGGGCATTTCCTAAGTGTCCTGGAAAGTTTTCAAACAAGTAAATATTATTATAAATTTTTAAGAAAAATGATAATATTTCACAAAGTATGTGCTGAAAAACTGTGTGAATTTTGAAGATCTAATATTTTACTTAACTTGGTCTATTTTCCAGTCTGACACTATCCTAGGAAACCTTGTTGACCACAAGGACATTTCCTAAGTGTCCTGGGAATTTTCCAACCTAAGTAACTATTATTTCAAAATCATTTCATAAGTCACACAAATTTTAACAAGTGGTATTTTGAAAAACATAGATTTTTAGTATTTTAAAAGCATGTAATTGAATAATTCTTTTAATTTGACCTCCCCCTAAACTTGACTCAGTCCTGGGAAGCTTGTTGATCACAAGTACTCTTCCTTTGAGTCTTAAGGTTTGATTCAAATCAAAGGAATTTTCTAATAATAAAAAAATAGTTTAAGACTTGAAAAAAATTTGACTCAGACTCCCCCTAAATCTGACACATCCTAGGAGTCCTTTTTAGATTATGAAGTGGACCTTCCTCTGTGTCTTTAGGGTTTATCAGAATCAAAAGAACAGGTAAACATTTGATTTTTGCAATAGGTAAAATCTTTTTCGAAAAGCCACAAGTGATAACGATTAAAGCATGATTTTCGAAAAGATATTTTCAAATAATAGTAATGTTTTTAAAGTGCAGTTTGAAAAATATGAAAAGCACTCCCCCTGCATCAATGCCGTTTGACTCTATCTAAGTGCCCTAAGGAACTTTAGTGCTGTCCTAAGAGGCTTGTGTCTAATTGCGTGAGTCAATCAATTTTTGAAAACAATATACCTTTTTGAAAAATGTGTAATATATATAATCAATCAGACAAGCATGAATTCCATAAAAACATTATTATGTTAAAGCTCTATTTTGAAAAATATATTTTTAGGAAAATATTCTAACAATTTTGAAAAACAATTTTGAAAAATATTTTTCAATTCATTAGTCCTTAACATCTCACCCATTTTAGATGTATCAATACAACAAGCATGATTGCCTTATAGGTGTATTGTGAGATGCTTGAATCATTTTCCATTATTAAATCTAAGATTTAATTGAAATTTGTGTTAGATTCGAATTTGACAAAAGATAATTTGAATTTGAATTTCAGAAATTGGCTTCCAGGTCTTGGCGAGGCATTAGGCCTTCTTTGGCCGTAGCCTTATGGGATCATCCACCCTTTCCTTGACAAAGCCTTTTAATGAAATTTCATTTTCAAATTAAATTAGGTCATTTTCTGGTCTAACTAGCTTGGGTCTTGGATCGGTAGCTTCGGCTGGTTTCACCAGTCTAAAGAGACCAAGTAGACTTGATCTTATTAGAGTTGGTTTCCCCAACGTACTATCATCTCACCTCCTCCCAATACTATGTTGCCAAATTTCAATTATCTTTTTCTTATGACCTTTCTAAATTATGCATAAAAATTAAATATGAATGACATGTCATATATTTTAAAGGAAAATAGCAAATGCATGGCATGACAATTATGCATGAGTCAAACAAGTCAAGACATTTTATTTTTGTTTCTAAGAATGTATCAAATTCTCGATTTGATACATATCGTGTGAACCTGCGAATATGTCAACCCGACATATTTGATTTTATTGAATTAATTATTGCGGTTTGGGTAAGGTTTTAGTTTGGTTTAGGTTTAAGTGATTTAAGATTTTAATTGTATTTAGTTGAATTAAAATTGAGTTAATTTGAATTTACTGAATTAAAGTGAATTTAATTAAATTAATTTGAATTAAAGTGAATTAATTGAATTAATTTGAATTTAATTGAATTTAAGTGGATTAATTTGAATTTAATTGAATTTAAGTGGATTAATTTGAATTATTTGAATTTAATTGAATTTAATTGAATTTAAGTGGATTAATTCGAATTATTTGAATTTAATTGAATTTAAGTGGATTAATTCGAATTATTTGAATTTAATTGAATTTAATTGAATTTAAGTGGATTAATTCGAATTATTTGAATTTAATTGAATTTAATTGAATTTAAGTGGATTAATTCGAATTTAATTGATTTTAAGTGGATTAATTCGAATTATTTGTATTTAATTGAATTTAATTTAAGTGGATTAAATCGAATTTAATTGATTTTAAGTGGATTAATTCGAATTATTTGTTGCTTTAATTGAAGTTTAATTGAATTAAATTGATTTAATTGAGGTTTAATTGAATTAAATTGATTTAATTGAAGTTTAATTGAATTAAATTGATTTAATTGAAGTTTATTTGAATTAAATTGATTTAATTGAAGTTTAATTGAATTAAATTGATTTAATTGAAGTTTAATTGAATTAAATTAATTAATTAAAGTTAATTAGATTAATTAAAGTTTAATTGAATTGATTAGTATAATTGAATTAATTAAGATTTATTTGAATTAATTAAGATTTAATTGATTTAATTAAGATTTAATTGAATTAATTAAGATTTAACTGAATTAATTTGATTAATTAAGATTTAAATGAATTAATTTGATTAATTAAGATTTAATTGAATTAATTTGATTAATTAAGATTTAATTGAATTAATTTGATTAATTAAGGTTTAATTGATTTAATTAATTAAGATTTATTTGAATTAATTAAGATTTAATTGATTTAATTAAGATTTAATTGAATTAATTAAGATTTAATTGATTTAACTGAATTAATTAAGATTTAACTAAGGTTTAATTAACAGTTGTGAGTTTAAATTCATCATTTTCATTATTTCGAAAATTTCTTCTTCGTTTTTATTTTTCTTTCCGAATTTTTCTATTAATTTTGATTTATTTGATCCTTTGTAATTTTCATTAATTATGGCCCTAATCTTAGAAAATTCCATTTCCTCCTCAAAATCAATATCCTCAAAGTGTGTGGAGTAAAATGGGCCACTAGTTAATGTTTTATAGTAGTCTTCAGGATTATCTATAATTAAATTATTATCAAGAATAAAATCATTTTTATCCTCAGAATAATTTTCAATTAAATCATGTTTATCCTCAGAATAATTTTCAATAAAATCATGTTTATCCTCAGAATTATCCTTAAGGTTTTCAAATTCAAATTCGGAGTTATCCTTAGGATTAACTTTTTCTGAATTAAAATTGTCAGTAATATTATCAGAATTGATTTTATCAGAATTAAGCTTATCAGAATAATTTTCAGAATTAATTTTATCAGAAAGATTATCAGAATTAATTCAATTGATTAAATTATCAGAATTAATTTTATTAATTTCTAAATTGATATTCTGAATTAAATAATTAATTTCTGATATTTTAGTCGTATCTTTATTTTCTAACTTATCATGCAAGAGGCTAATTTTATTATGCAGTAATTCTAATTTATCAGAAAAATTTACTAAATTATCACAAAATATTGTAGGAAAAATTTTCGGAACATAAATTTTCCGTACCTTCGTCGGACACTTGTTTTTGTAGTGTCCGTACTTCTCGCATTTGAAGCATTGTACATGTTCCTTGTTCTTCCGGACTCCTGGCGCTGGTACCTCCTTCGCCGCTGGTGGTGTAGACCGAGTCTTACGAGTAGGGCACTGATTTTTATAGTGCCCTCTCTCCCTGCACGTGAAACAAATAATATGCAATTTAAAATTAGACATTAAAAAAAATTGTACCTGATTCACCCCTGGGCTCCCCCTCAACTCCTGGCGTCGTTGCTCCGTCGGCGGTTAGTCCGGTGAAGAGCGGCTCGGCTCTGATACCACTTGTTGGACCGGTGCAGTCGATAGAGGGGGGGGGTGAATATCGATCGTGAAAACTTTCGTAAATCTTTCGTAAATCTTTCGTAAGACTTCTGGACTCAGAGCATTAGTGCAGAGGAAACATAAAAATAAAATAAAATAAAACAAAACAGGGGACACGGCAGGTTTATTTACTTGGTTCCCAACCCCCCAGGGTCAGTACGTCCAAGGCCTATGTACTCGGCGTTGAGTCCGCTAATAGTCTCCTTTCCGGAATTTTCGGAGGCGGAGAAACCCGACTTACAGTGCAATATTACAAGCAATAATATGGAAAAATAAATACTGTAATTAATTGCAAACCAAACACAAAGTGTGAAGTTCGACCGATCTGGACCTCCGAAGTGCCGCGCACTTCCTCCTGGAGCCTCCCGGTCGCAGAACCTCGTCTTTAGCACGTTGTCGTCAGTCGGAATGAACAGATTCGAAGTTGAAAAGTGTGTCTGAAGCTGAGGGGTCGAGGCTCCTTATAAAGGCCTCCTGGGGGCGCCCCGGACGCTGGGGGCACCCCGGAAGACTCGGTCAACTCTTATCTTCGCGTCTACATCGCCGCAGGTGATAAAAACTTTGACCAGGGCGCCCCGGATGACCCGGGCGCCCCTTGAGGGCTTATCCTGTGTTCTGGCTTCGAAACAGCAAAACAGCTACTAATCAGGGCGCCCCGGACGCTCCGGGTGCCCCGGTTGACACCTGTTCTGCAAATACACATTTGCTGCATGTATAGTACTGCCTGGGGGCGCCCCGGACGCTCCGGGCGCCCCGGTTGACACCTGTTTTGACTTCATCACGAAACTGCATGTTTTAGTACTACCTGGGGGCGCCCCGGTTGCATGGGGGCGCCCCCCTTAAGGCCTGCAAACCTAGTTTACCTGCTTTGTCTTCGTTTCTTGATACCTGCAAGATACACAAACACAAAGCATAGATACATATAATGTTAGCCTTAAGGACTTGGTTCGGACTTCGGATTGGCACGCAATCCTAGGTCGAACCGACGCAAACTCCTACCCCCGAGAAAGCGCCTTTCACCTACTCCTTTCAGGAGATGGTTGCCGCCCGGTCCTTCGGGTGGACTTTTGCCTAGCTGCCCTTCGCTAGGTCTTGGATACCAAGCATCCCTTCGCTTGGTGCCTAGCAGCCCTTCGCTAGGTCTTGTTTCCCTGACAGCCCTTCGTCAGGTGCCTAGCAGCCCTTTGCTAGGACTTGTTCCCCTGACAGCCCTTCGTCAGGTGCCTAGCAGCCCTTCGCTAGGACTTATTTTCCTGACAACCCTTCGTCAGGTGCCTAGCAGCCCTTCGCTAGGTCTTTTCTTTCTGGCAGCCCTTCGCCAGAGCCTAGCGGCCCTTCGCTAGGTCTTTTTCGTTCTGGCAGCCCTTCGCCAGAGCCTAGCGGCCCTTCGCTAGGTCTTGATACCACTTGTTGGATCGAGAAATGCGAGAGAGGGGGGGGGGGGTGAATGTCGCAAATCGTTCGGATTAAAAAAAGAGTAAGTGCGCGGCGGAAATAGAGACAAAGCAACACAACGCTAATAAGGTCGTTTTACTTGGTTCGGAGCCTGGGTCGACTCCTACTCCAAGGCCCACGGTCGTTGACCGTTTACTTTGGGCAATTCTATAATGCGTAGAATGAATACAGAAGAAAAGTACAGTTTGCAATAAGAAAGATTACACTTCTGTATTTACCAACTCCCGGGTTAGGCTCGAGTTTCGGTGCAGCGGGAGGTCGACGGCGCTTCGGACTTGAGTCGGGAAGTTCCTGGAGCAGAGCGCGGTCGTCGGAGCGTTTGGATGCGTTGAATGAAAGCAGTAGAGCGTGGAAGCGTCGCAGTAATTGATGCTTTGAAGAAGGAGGTCGAGGGCCCTTTATATAGGGCCTGGGGGCGCCCTGGTCGACGGGGGCGCCCCCCCACGTGGCAGCAGATCCGGTTGTAGCTCGGTCGCCGTCTGATCCCCTTATCCTCGGGATCCGGTTTGACCGGGGCGCCCGGAGGGTTCGGGGCGCCCAGATTGACCGGTCAAAGCCTCATCTCCTCGGCTTCGCAGGGATGCGCTTCGGCAGCTGGCAGTGGGGGCGCCCGCGACACGCGGGGCGAAGCGCGTTGAGGTTCTTACAGACTTGGGTTGACCTTGGGGGCGCCCGGATCGTCCGGGGCACCCTGCTCAGCTTCTGCCTCACTCCTTTGAGGCTCTCTGAGCTGCAGATACTCAGTCCTTCGATCCTGCATCCAGGGTTAGTCCAAATAACAATCATATTATTATTTTATACAGCCTTAGCTGTCTTGGTTCTGACTTTGGTCTACAAAATGGAGCCCTAGGTCGAACCGACGCCTAATGTTCCCTCAAGGGGAACGCGTCCTCACCTACTCCTCTCGGGAGAGTTTACCTGGTGCCAACCGGATCCTCCAGTTGGACTTTTGCCCGGCAGTCCTTCGCCAGGTCTTGAGTACCACGCAGCCCTTCGCTTGGTGCCTAGCAGCCCTTCGCTAGGTCTTTTCTTCTGGCAGCCCTTTGCCAGTGCCTAGCATTCCTTCGCTAGGGCTTTTCCTGTACACTCAAGAAACCTATTAGACAACAACTAACCCTTAACTTTTGAACCCTTTTGCCAATATCAAAACACAGGATTGACTTGGGTGCATTCTGCACCAACAATCTCCCCCTTTTTGATATATGGCAACCTAGTTCAAAAAGTTAAGGAAAAAAATGCTGAAATTGAAATCCTAAGTTAGATTCCCTCCTCCTGGAAGAAATCTCCCCCTAGGTTTTTCAAAAAATAGGTGGTGTGAGTTAAGTACTTAGAAGATTTCATGTTTTGATAATAAGTTGGGAAATCTTCTAAAGTTTTTTGCTAAGTTTTTCAAAAAGATGTTCTAAGTTTGGAAAACTTTGAAAAATTTAGACAAATTTTCAGTTTTAGGAACATTTCACACTTTGGAAAATTTTCAGTTTTGGAAAAATTTCAGACTTAGAAAATTTTCAGTTTTGGAAAATTTCAGGCACTACGTTAAGCTTAAACATAATTTCAAAACACATAGTCCAGAGTTGGAGATTTTTAAAGAGAATTTTAAAACCTTTAAGCTTAACAATAATTTTAAGCAAAAACATTAAGTTTCAAAATAATTCAGAGTTTAGAAATAAAACTAACTTTGATTCACCAAAATTTTTAAAGAGAATTTTAAAACCTTTAAGCTTAATAATAATTTTAAGCAAAAACATTAAGTTTCAAAATAATTCAGAGTTTAGAAATAAAACTAACTTTGATTCACCAAAATTTTTATTTTTTTCAGTTCAACTTTTTGAAGAAGACGATGGGAAAAAATTTAAAAAATTTTTTGTTCCCTGTTTCCTTTCCAACTCTCCCCCTTTGACATATATCAAAAATGCAGAAAAATTTTGCAATAATTAAAGCATTTGCTGTACTGAATCAAACTGGAACCTAAGTCTGGTTAAATCTTTAGGGACGTGTCTAACCCAATTAGCTACTTACCAACTGTTATAAACAGTAGTTTTCGCTAGGGTTATAAACAGTATCACTCAAAGTACCCTAAGGTGCTTGTGAGATGCTGGCTTCTAGATCTATAGGTGCATGCAATTCTAGGGTTAGAGCCTAGGCTAAGTCCATTTCGAAGAAAAACCCTAGTTTTGAAGGGGGTAGTTTTTGAAATAAAACTAAGTCAAGGAAAAAATTTTAAAACCAAAGTAAAACTTTTTAAGATTAAGTTAGAAAAACTTTTAAAATAAACATCATTTTAAAATCAATTTAAATCATTTTAAAATTAAAGTAAAAACCAAATGATTCTATTCTACTAAGCATAATCCTAACTGCCTTCTCAGTGAGCTGAACTCAGATTCAGGTAGGGGTTTAGTGAATATGTCAGCTAGGTTGGACTTGGATTGAAACTTTCCAAGATAGTCTTTGGTATTAAGAATATGGACTTTGCATCCAAAGACTCTAAGATAGTGTAGGTTTGGAAGTCTATGGTAGTAAATTTCATAGGGTGTTTTATTTATCTTTTTATTAGGTAGAATCCTATTTTGAATATAGCAAGCTGTGCTGATTGCTTCTGCCCAATAGTGGTTAGGTAGGTCAAATTCATTGAGCATAGCCCTAGCAGCTTCCTGTAGGGTTCTATTTTTTCTTTCTATTATGCCATTTTGTTGGGGGGTTCTGGGACACGAAAATTCGTGTTTATATCCATTTACTTTACAGAATTCTTCGAATCTTTGATTCTCGAATTCTCCCCCGTGGTCAGACCTAAGTCTTTTGATTTTGGTATCATTTTGATTTTCAATCAATTTACAAAAGTTGTTAAATAGGTTCAGGGTTTCATCTTTGGTCTTTAGAAACCTGACCCAGGTGAACCTAGAGTAGTCATCAATTATCACTAAGCAGTATCGGTTTCCACTTAGTGACTTGACTCCATGTGAATCAAATAGGTCAAGGTGTAGGAGCTCAAGTGTGGTTTGGGTTTGATCAGATTGGATCAATTTGTGACTAGACTTGGTTTGTTTGCCTTGATTACAAGATTCACATATTAGGTTTTCATTATTCTTAATTTTAGGGACACCTTTGATTAAGCCAAGTTGGGTAATTTTTGAGATAGTTCTTAGATTGGTATGACCTAATCTCCTATGCCAGAGTTTTGATTGTTCTAATTGTGTTAACATGCATTTGGGTATAAGGGGAAGATTTATAGTGTATACATTGTTTTTCCTAGTGCCCTTAAGCATAATTTCTGAGTCTTGTGCATTTCTAATCAGGCAATTAGAATTGTTGAAAGTAACTAAATAACCAGAATCACATAACTGACTTATGCTAAGTAAGTTAAAATTGAAGTTTTCCACCAATAGAACTTTCTTAATAATGAAATTGGATTTAAGTTCAATATTACCTGACCCAATTACCTTGAGTGTAGCATTGTTACCAAATGCCACTGAGCCCAGGTTTTTGAACTTAAGTTTGGTGAACTTCAATTTGTCCCCAGTCATATGTCTGGAGCACCCGCTATCTAACATCCATTGGTCCAAATCTTTATGTTCCTACACATAAAGAATTTTTGATGATTTGGATCCAATTTAAGTTAGAGATAGCTTAAATTGAGTTTCACTTCCTAGTCTGTCTCACCCCAGTCTAGGGTTTTCAATCATGTTAACCTTAAAGTTTTTGTGAGACAGGTTTGAGGGTAAAAATTTGTTTTGAGAAGAAATTTCAATTTATTTTCGAAAAAGTTCTTTATTTTTGAAAACAGATTTTTAAACAAATAAGTTTAGAAATTTTGAAAAATAGATTAAGTGATTTTTGAAAAAGAAATAAGTTTAAGAAGTAGAAATTTTGAAAACAGATTAAGAGTTTTTCGAAAAAGAGATAGGTTTTAAGAAATAGAGATTTTGAAAACAGATTAAAATCTATAATTATTTGAATGAGGACGCGTTCCCCTTGAGGGAACATTAGGCGTCGGTTCGACCTAGGGCTCCATTTTGGAGACCAAAGTCAGAACCAAGACAGCTAAGGCTGTATAAAATAATAATATGATTGTTATTTGGACTAACCCTGGATGCAGGATCGAAGGACTGAGTATCTGCAGCTCAGAGAGCCTCAAAGGAGTGAGGCAGAAGCTGAGCAGGGCGCCCCGGACGATCTGGGCGCCCCCAAGGTCAACCCAAGTCTGTAAGAACCTCAACGTGCTTCGCCCCGCTTGTCGCGGGCGCCCCGCGTGTCGCGGGCGCCCCCACTGCCAGCTGCCGAAGCGCATCCCTGCGAAGCCGAGGAGATGAGGCTTTGACCGGTCAATCTGGGCGCCCCGAGCCCTCCGGGCGCCCCGGTCAAACCGGATCCCGAGGATAAGGGGATCAGACGGCGACCGAGCTACAACCGGATCTGCTGCCACGTGGGGGGGGCGCCCCCGTCGACCAGGGCGCCCCCAGGCCCTATATAAAGGGCCCTCGACCTCCTTCTTCAGAGCATCAATTACTGCGACGCTTCCACGCTCTACTGCTTTCATTCAACGCATCCAAACGCTAGGTCTTAGGGTTTCCATGCCTAGCTTAACTAGGACTTTTCTCATGCTTAGGTTACTTCTCCTTCGCTCCCCTTTGTCTGTTCAACATATTACTGACTTAAGTACATTGTCAAACATTAAAACACATAAAGGAGAATATCATTGATGCAACTTGCACCAACAGTTACTGTATATTCAGACTCCAAGCCTGTGGCGCAGCAAATAAAGGGCGACTTTGAAGTCAGCTGTGAGCGCCTGCAGAAGTATATAGCTCTTTACGAACGACTGAAGGCCTCCTTCATGGAGGTTATCTTGCAAAAGATCTCCAGGGCTGACATTGTTCGGGCCGACGAGCAAGCCAAATTGGCTAGCTCTATTTCCACCTGGCAGCTAGATGAACCTAGTGCCATGGAGGCGACGGTAGCGCAAATTGGAGAAGCTGGGGGCGACACCCGAACTGATTGGAGGGATCTATATGTCGCGTTCCTACGTAGTGAGATCGTTCCAAACCGGGACCAAGAAAGCCGTCCAGGAAGATCATTTTGGCAGGGTACTTTTGGCCTATCCTACAGGCCGATGCTCTCAAGTTTGTGGCCGGGTGTGAAGCCTGTCAAAGACATCAACATGTGACTCACCGCCCGGCTGAGCCCTTGCGGGCCTCTACAGTGACCTGCCCTTTTGATCAGTGGGGGATGGACATTGTGGGCCCCTTCCCCATTGGGCCACAACAGAAGTTTTTATTGGTCCTTGTCGATTATTTCTCCAAATGGGTAGAAGCGGAACCCCTGGCAAACATTACGGAGGCGGCGATGATGAAAGTCCAATGGAGGGACATCGTCTACAGATACGACATCCCCCACAAGCTGGTATCGGACAACGGAAGACAGTTTTCGGGATGCAAGCTAAAAGAATGGTGCGAGGGGTTGGACATCCGACAGGCCTTCACCTTAGTAGCCTACCCGCACGGCAATGGACAGGCTGAGGTCGTTAATCGCGAAATCTTGCGGGGACTCTAGATAAAGCTAGATCACCTCGGGAGCAGCTAGGTCGATGAACTCCCTACCGACCTGTGGTCCTACTGTACCACCCCCGGGAAGGAACAGGCGAGAGCCCTTTCCAACTGGTATACGGGGCTGAGGCCGTCATCCCAGTGGAGGTATGGGAGGAGTCTACCTGACGGCAACACTAACACAAGGAGGATAACAATCAAGAGAGTCTGATTGACCTTGACCTCATCACTGAGGTGCGAGATAGAGCAGTGGCTTGACTGGAAGCATATCGACGAAGGATGCAGCAAGCCTATAATCGCCGGGTGATCGTACGCAGCTTTGAAGTTGGTGACAAGGTCTGGAAGAGGATCAAGCCAGTCAGCGACCCTGGGAAACTGGAGCCACAGTGGGACGGACCGTATGTAATTATCAAAAAGCTCACTGGGAGTAGCTATTATCTAAAAGACGATAAAGGCAAGGAGCTAGAAAGGCCATGGCACGCCAACCATCTCCGCCCCTATCGTACTCGGTGAGGTATTGAGTTGTTTGTTTGCCTGTTGTAATCATTATTTACACTGCCTTACAGTTCAATAAATAAAAAGAGTAAACGAAGTGTTGCGCGGAGAGTGTTGAATCTTTACCTGTGCAAAACACTACTGCCTCTCGATGAGTAGGCTTGGCCTCGGTACTGCACATGCCCGGCCAAGAGCTGTAAAACCCTACTGCCTATCGGTGAGTAGGCTTGGCCTCGGTGCTGCACATGCCCGACCAAGAGTTGTAAAACCCTACTGCCTTTCGGTAAGTAAGCTTGGCCTCAGTGCTGCACATGCCCGACCAAGAGCTGCAAAACCCTACTGTCTCTCGGTGAGTAGGCTTGGCCTCGGTGCTGCACATCCCGGTCAAGAGCTGCAAAACCCTACTATCTCTCGGTGAGTAGGCTTGGCCTCGGTGCTGCACATGCCCGGCCAAGAGCTGCAAAACCCTACTACCCCCGTGAAACCCTTGTTTCTGCAGACGTGGCTATTTGCTCCCTAGCCACTTAGGGCAGAAGGGAACCTTAGCTCTCACTTGGAAATAGGGCACTGGCCGGAGACAAAACATTTTATGAGGGGCATGAAATTACTCAAAACATAAGAAGTCCAGGGATGCTTGCATTCAAGGCTGAAACGATTATATCCTACGAGAAAAAACTGAAAAGGAAGAAGAAGGTGCAATAGGCAAGGAGCGACCAGAGAGCCAGGGCCCAAGTCAGGGAGGATCCTATAGTTCCTGCTCTTCAAGAGTGAGCTCGTTCCAGACTCAACGGACAGTTATAGCGCTCAAGTAGGATCCTGGTTTTAGCAGTTGATCCTTCTCCAACAGACGGATAGCACCATAGAAGCCCTGTTTGAGGCGCTTCAATGCCTGCCCGGCTAAAATCTGAGCGTGCTCCTCCGATTATAGGAACTTAGCTTTGGATTCCGCCTCGGCCTTGGATAATTGGGCTGTATGATCACTCTGCTGCTGCTGTAGCTTGGCCTCAACCTCCTCCTTGGCTGTCTTCAGCGTCGCCACCTCCCGAAGAAGACAATCCTGAGCCTCCGACATTTCTTGGAGCTTCTGGGTAGCGGCGGAAGCTTGGGCCTGGGCCTGGGTAACCTGCTCCTAGAGGTCGGCAGCATTAGAGGTTGATAGCTCTAAGTCGTATTCTTTCAAAGTCATTAGGCGCTCCCGTTTCTCATTCCGATCCTCCAAGGCTTTCTTTGTGGATTCTAGGAGTCTGACATTATCGGGCAGCTCCTTCGTCTGAGTCTGAAGCCACTCTCGCTCTTGGGATAGTTTCTGCAAGTCCTCCATGAGGGCTTGGTTCTTCTCGGACTCGAGGTGTTTCCGAAGTCTATAACCATGTAGAGGATCCTCAGAAGCTATTAGGGTGCTGAGACAATGCTCTATCTTCACCCGGAGAGCTCGGCTAACCTCCAACTGCATGAGGCCGGCCTCGTGGGCCCGGCCAGCCTCTGCCTCTGCTGCGCCACTCACTGGAGAAGGTCTTTAATGACTCATCCGGAGCACAATTAGCAACATAAAGCCTCTGCCTCCGCTGACTTCAATTCTTGCATTGTTTCCCACATATATCCACTTATTGCCAGCTGGTACCCGACGGTACTCTACGTACGTAGCTCGATCACGAGCTACATAGTTCGTTGCTCCTGAATCTATAATCCACAAAGGATAAGAATCAGCTAACAACACCGAACTAGCAACATAAAGCTCATGAAAAGAAGACAAACATGGATTTACCTTTTTCGGCTCTGTACACTCCCGAGCAAAATGGCCCTTCTTGCCACAGTTATAGCAAGTTAGCTTGCCTTTAGGTTTCTTTTCATTCTTCTTTCCTTTCTTCTTGATTGGGTCTTGCACAGTAGTAGCACCAGCTTCTTTTCCCTTACCCTACCCTTTCTTAAACCATTTTTTCTTATTCTTGGATCCAGAACCTTCAGCTATAAAAGCTTGCTCAGAAATCCTTGCGGATTCTATTCTCTCCGCCTCCAGTTCAATATGGCGTGAGACATCAATGAAATTCCTGATACTCTCACTGTGAGTAAGGTTCTGCTTCATTGTTTCCCAAGAATCAGGAAGGGAACGAATAACTGCTTGAACCTGTTGTTCGTCGGTCAACTCATGACCAGCAGTCTTAAGCTCCCGAATCATATTACCCATTTCTCTCAGATGTTGGGTCATCGTCACATTCGGGCACTTTTTACAACTGTCAAACTTGATTGTCAGTTGACGAAGCTTGCTTACACTAACTCCACTGTATCTCTCTCTCAGGGCAACCCAGACAGCATGAGCTGATGGTAGTGGCTCATACTCAAATACCATGTCATTTACCATTGAACTAATCAATATCCCCTTTGCAGTGGAGTCCTTTTTCTTCCATGCCCTATAGGCATCTAGATCAAGTATGTACTGTGCAGTTGAACCAACAGCAGGTTCTACCATGAAATGATTACAGCCTCCAGAACTTCTTGTTCCTCAAGAACATATTGTATCTTGAGATGCCATATTTTATAGTTGTCCCCATACAATTTCTCTCCCTTGTTCAGTTCAGCTATGATGTTCTTAGTTGCCATGATCTATCATGAATAAACATATTATTAATTAATTCAGTGTATAACATATGTACATAATTTTTTATTGACTCAATGTAAACTTGACTTGGTTTACGAAATCAAGTGATAACTACGTTTCCACTCATCATTCGTATAATCCAATCTAATTAACATTGATCAATTATATTACATACATCCCATTAAACGAACTAATCATTTGTCTTAAATATGAACTAATCATATAATGAACTAATCATTGAATATGAACTAATCATATAATGAACTAATCATTGACAAGTCAGTTAACACATAGCATAACTTTATTTAATAGGCTTAATAAGTTCGTATAACAACCAGAATTTAATGAACTAGATAAGTTGACATCATTCCCATAATAAAAAATATTATGGATGTGGCTATCACTCTCTCGTTCATCTCTAATCGGCCAGTCTGATCAGGCTCAGGATTTTCTACAGATTCTATCGGATCTTCCTCAAATATTTCAGGATCTTCCTTGATCATTTCAATATCAGGATCTTCCTCAAATATTTCAGGATTTTCCCTAGACATTTCGGGATCTTCCTCGAACATTTCGGGACCAGGCATTTCGGGATCTTCCTCAAACATTTTGGGATCTTCCTCGAACATTTCGGGATATTCCTCGAACATTTCAAGATCGTCCTCGAACATTTCTGGCTCTTCCTCGAACATTTCGGGATCGTCCTCGAACATTTCAGGATCTTCCTCTGGGTCCTCCTCAGAATCTCCTAGATCCTCTGGAAACTCATGGCGAAGTAGTTGCTTACATAACTCAGTATATAAGATGCGACATTCATGATGCCCCCATATCTGGTGTGCAACTTCTCTCGCACGCTTTGGCAATGAACGAATCAATGCTCCAATCCTATAGTCATCCAAGATTGGAAACTCTTCCTGCTCGAGTTTCCAAAATAATCGATCCAATTTTCCTATATTGTCTTGGATCCCGAGAATGGGACTATAGTAAACTTCTTCTATCTGCTCCATTATCTCACGACTTCGCTCATAGCAACGCATCGTGGTGCATATCTCATGCGACATCTAGAATTGAAAAATGACATAGTCAGTACAAAACTGACAAAACCAGTAACAAAACCAGTTTTTTTTCCCAATTCACACATATGCATAGAAAGAAGCACACAAATAAATAAAAGCATATAAGTTTCCTTTACGTTTGTAGCTACAATTAAGCCTATTTAAATTTGAGATTCAACATAGTGATCTAATCAGTCTATTTAGTTCAGATTATTTGATCAAACTGGTTTGGTTAAACCAACTAATGGTTTGAACCAAAACGGTTAGACCAACTTAATCTCGTTAAATTAAACTCGAGTTTAATTTAAATTAATTGAACCAAAAATTAAACAAACAATTGATCAAAACTTCTGGTTGAGCTCTTTCCTTTCAATAGCAAGGTTAGCGGTTCAAATCCCCTCTCAACCATTCTGTTGCTGGTTTAATCAAATTTTTTTTTAATTAAAACTTCTCCCCTGCCTGATAGGTCACTGGTCCGATCAGGCAGTGACCGATCAGGACAGATTCTGATCGGTCCGGAAGATAGTAGACCGATTAGACCACAGCCAAATCGGTCTCTGTGACCGATCAGGCCTGCCTGATCTTCTTCTTCTCCACGCCGACGAAACTTTTCTTTTCGCCATTACCAGCGCAATGAACAGAAGAGAAGAATCGATGATTGTTTTTCATGCTCTTAGAATCTAAGTGCTCTGATACCACTGTTAGATCTCGAGCATGAGTACATTTTAATGAAACGAATACCATTCTATTAGATTGCGAAATACAAAAACTTACAGTGATCGGATCTCCTTCTTCTCTTCTTCTTCTGCTTGCTGTCACGAGAACGTCACCGAGGATTCCTTCTCCTCTGCTTTCTTCTTCTGCTTGCTGTCACGAGAACGTCACTGAGGACCGATCCCAATTAGCCACAAACCAAATCCCTCGTGTAATGCTCCTTCGTCTGCTCGCCTCACTGATCGTGTGCCTTGGATTGCATTTGGACGGAGCTTATATAAGAGGAAGATGTCTCTTCCTCTACCTTAATCAATACCTTCATCAATGGAGGTTTATGAAGGCTTTGAATGTTTTAAGCGTTGGAAGCTAAAGAGGAGGAAGCATTTCTTCCTCTTCCGTAACTTCCCGTAACGCTAACAGGTATGACCCGCGACATGTATCGCGGAGATATCGCCGCACAAAGGGGGAGGAGGCACGTGGCGAGGCAACATTCGCTGGGCGATCGTGTCGCCATTACAAGACCTCACGCACATATAAAGGGCCGGGGATATCCGTCAGAGCGTCGCCACAACATTTACGGGAATGCTGGATGTATTCAAAAAATCACTCGGGGTCCTGGGTTGCATGGACTGCTTCCTCGGACCCAGAATGCCACCAGCGAAGTAGCAGAAGGTGGAGAGACTATCTGGGCACAACTTCTTCATCACACTACCAGTCTAATCAGTTAGACACACTTTCTTCAAATTTTTTATAAATTTATAATTCTTAAATATCTTTTATAAAATAATAATAATTTTGAATATTCCTGAATGTGGTTTTTAATTGTCGAATTGACGATTCCAATTCGTGATCGAAATTAATTCTACACCATCAAAGATTTTCATTTTTAAGGATTATAAAATTAAATTTATTCATACACATGAATAATTTTATTTATTTAGGCAAAGTATGACAAACTTTATTTATTTAGGCGGAGTGTGTACGATGCATTTCGACACCCGAATAAATTCCTCCAATAAGGTATTTTTAAAATTTCTTTAAATTTTAGCAAGTTAGAGAATAATTACTTAGTTCTTTTATTGGGATCAAAAATAGGTATATGATACATTAGTACTTTTTAAGTTGGATTTTTTATATGGTAAATTTCGGATATGAAATTAATTAAAATAATAGGATTCATGAGTTACAATTATATTTCACTCATTTAAATCAGGATTTATCATTCAAAATTAATTATATATAAATAACATGATCTAATTATTATCTATATTTAAAGCTAAAGTTGAAAATCAAAAGAATGACTAACAATGACTAATTTAAATCCATCACAAAATAGACTAATCTAAAATTATTACAAAAGTTATTACTCTTATTTATCGTCGGAATTTCTACAAATATAGAATGATCTTTTACGAGACTACATGAGTGTATGACATTCCATATTCTTTCTCATTGGGAAAGAAAGGAGGATGAAAAGCTAAATCTAAAATTCAAAATGTCCAAATCAAGGAACCTCTTCCCTATATATTTTAGTCCATCCTAAACCACATAAAAGCGCATTCCTCATAAATAACCGATAAATGTTAATAAAACGGATTAACAAACCTACTGTATTTTATTTTTTTTGTATTTTTTTTTTGCTTGCGATTACTCCTAGAGTTTAGTCTTCCTATTTAAGTTATAGTATTAAGTACCAAATCTAGATCGAGAGAATATATATATAAAATCCGGATTCGAGTCAATAGATTAATGTTAATCATTGATTTTTTTTATAAATTTATAATTCTTAAATATTTTTTATAAAAATAATAATAATTTTGAATTTCGCTATTCGTGAACCCGCTATTTTTAATCCGATTCTGAGTTGTGATCGGAATTAATTCTACCCATCAAAGGTCTTCATTTTCAAGGATTATAAAACTAGATTTATGATGCGTTATATGTATTTTATTTGTATGGTATATTTAGGTATTTTAATTGTCTGGGGAGAGCGTATGATTCGTTTTGACACTAGAATAAATTCCTTCGATAAGGTATTTTTAAATTTTCTTTAAATTGTAGCAAGTTAGAGATTAATTACTTGATTAGAAGAGTTCTTTTGTTGGAATAAAAAAATAAGTATATAATACATTAATAATTATTAAGTTGGATTTGTAATCAAAAGTGTTTTTGAATAGTTAGAATCTAAAAAATAGCTAACTTCCAAACACTCCCTCCTAAAAGTCCGGGCTAGTCATCCATCTATGTGTGTGTTTGTGGGTATCGAAAGAGCAGAGCTAAACTCACCAACAAAAAGTAGTATCATGAGCGCAACCACTGCAACGCCCTAATCCACACAAAAAGTAGTACCAATCTGCCAGGACATTAATGAAACGGAACAGCTAACAATTGCCTAATCAAACAAACCAAGAACATGCATGCGGCAATCAGATCTAGAGAAGAATGTGAACAAAAAAAAAAGGGAAGCAATTTGATACTTGGTTTTGGTCCCAGAGATCCCTGAGGAACAAGGGCTCTCCAGTGCCCGCCCGCCGCGTAGACGCGGACGCCATCAAGGGCATCCCATCCCAGGTGGCGGTCGCATCGACGACGCCGGTAGTGACTGCTGCGGAGGACGAGGCGACGCAGCTCCAAGGATCGGCATCTGAAGCCGATTAGTGACGAGCCGAGCGAATCGGGGGATCAAACCCATAGACGAATTCGATCCGCTTACGGGGGAGGGAGCGAGGCGGAGACAGGGTGAGCTGAGCGACGGAGGGGAGGCGATCGGCGCCATTCCTGCTCACCGACGCAGCTGCAGCGGCGAATCGACAAAACCCTAACTGCCTCCACAACAAAATTGCAAGCGACAGTGATGAAATGAAAGAGTGAACCTTTCTATTTCCGAGGCCTCGGAGAAGACGTGGGCGGCGAAGCTAGATCCCGGTTTGTACTCTCGCCTCGCTTAGACTCGCCTCTTCTGGAAAAATTAACGCTAATAGATGACATGGAGTCTAGATATTAGGATTTAAAATTTAGGGTTTAATCCCACAATGTTTATTCTGGCTTAAACGAATGGAATTGACGATATAAAAGAAGAGGTCATGACAATTGCAAAAGCATACCTTTCTCGCCTTTTGGCTAAGATCAAGTGTAGTATCTGTTCTTATCAGTTTAATATCTGATACGTAGATCATTGATCTACTATGATATTAAATTAATTTTTTATTGGGGAGGATCCAATACAGTAGCTTGCTACTGGGCTCCTCGCGCGTCGCCTGTGTGTTGCACTATTGCAAAGGCCTGGCGCACCCAGCCAAGTCATATTAAATTTATTTAGTATTTATTATTTAATAGTATATTAAAGTTAAATTTCTTGAATCTATTAAAATATAATAATGTATTAATTGTAGGAGAATATGCTTAACATACTATACAACAAAACAAAATAACTAAATAATATATATATTAAATATATAAAATTATAATAATTTAAATTAATATAATAAATAATTAATAAGAAAATAAATTTATATGATTATATCAAATTTTTTAGATTTTTTTGAATTTTATTATATTTTAATATGATATACCAATTAGAATATAAAACTATGTGACATGCCCGTCCCGTGAGTTGCCTGATCTGACCACGTCGGAATCACCGTTCCATTGACGTTATAATGTCAAAAAACACTCCCATAGCAATCGACGTTTTGTATCAGAAAATTGAAATGACATGAGGTGTTCCCATGCAGGAATCGTTCCGACGAACCATGAATTCCATGTATCCTAGCTCGACTTCAGATGCACTACTACAGGCTACAAGTCTTTTTGGCAACGCTCAGTTGGGGATACATATGCTTCTTGATGAACTCGAACCAATTTCATGAATCCAATCCGAGTGCAAGTGCAGTAGAGTACAGGGTGTAAGTCTTTCGCCTTTCGAGCAATACTTAGTTGGAGATACATATGACCCTGGCCAGGGGTACAAACAAATCTGCCTTACGAGTTTTTCAATTCGATTTCAATAATGAACATGCTCGACTCAAAAACTCAACCTGATTTCAATAATATTTGATTCATATTTAAAATTATCAAATTGCTGAACTTTTGAAATATTTTTTTAAATCAAATTTGAATATTATGGAGTTGATATATTTATTATTTATTATTTTTAATCAACACATTGATTTTTAAAAACTAATGATATTTGATTTTTGCAATACGTCGATTAAGATTCGAATAATTCAAATGAGTTTGAATTTAAGCCATTTCCAGGTAAAGTTCGATTCTTATCGAATCAAACGTTGAATCATTCGAATCAAATTCGAGCTCAGATTTCATTTCAAATCAATCTCGAACTAAATTTTTTATATTTTCATTCAAAATTAGAATCAAATTCGAATATATATATTATTCGAGCTTGAATCCAAATATTATTATATTTTCATACTATTCAATTTGGTTTGTTTGCAACCCCAATCCCGGCCTAACTTATGATCCTGGCCAAGGGTCCTGGATGTGACTAAAATTGGAAATAAAAATTCTAATTGGTTTAATATGATTTTCTAAAATTTTCAATTTATCTTGAATAATTTAATTTAAAACATAACATACCTAATGAATAGGTTGACATTTAAATTTTAGGTCACCTATTAACATTATCAAATAAAATTTTAAAAAAATTATGAGTTAATTCATATTCTATTAAAATTAATTAAATAATTGTTGGATGTTGTGGATATTATATGATTTATCAAAAACTCTATAAGCTAACCATCTTTTTTTGAATATTCTAGGAACTACCAATCTAATGGCAAGTCACACTCATATGAGTGTGTTTATCAATGATCACTTCAAATATCGAAATATAAATAATCTTTATTATTTAATTTAATAAAATTTTAATTAATTTTTCCTCTTATTTTACTATTTTTTAGGGATTATGTTTAGCAGATGGATTAAGAGTTTTTTAATAAAAATTTTCAAAAGTATATTTAGATTCATAATTAAATGATAAATATTCTAGAAAATAAATTTAGCTAATAATTTTATTAATTTATTATCAAAATATAAAAATAAATCAGAATAAGTACTTTCACTAGTGAAAAGTCAAGAAAATTGTGCTTGAGAACTATCTATTCCATATTTTGTTAGGTGCTTTGCTTCTATCTGTCATTTCAAAGACCTATAGTCACTATCGACTTGAAATTTATAAGAAATATTGTAGTGCTTATATTTTATACTCAATTCTCCCGGCGAATGAGTGACATTCTCAAAATATTTAGTAAAAATAGAAGACTTTAAAAGAGAAACTTTTCAAACCTTAAGTGTAAATGCATCAATACTTCCATATGATTAAGTTACTTAGGGAGTGTTTGGGAGAGCTTTTACTTCTTGAAAAGTGATTCTTGTAGTGATTATCTTGAAGTTAGTAAGAAGCTAAAGCATGCAGTGTTTGGAAATAGAAGTCAAAAGCTGATACAAGGTAAAGTTTGAGTGTTTGGTGAATAATCACTTTTAAGTTTAATTTTTAATTAAATGACAATAATATCCTTAAACTATCAAAATTAATTTTTTTCAATTATCTAAATAATTTTGATACATTATCTATAATATTTTATATATTTAATATTATATTTTAAATATTATATCAAAATTATTTTTTTAATAATATATATATATTTAAAAAAAATATAAAGTTAATAAAAATATAAAAAATAATAAAATAATAAAATTTATATAAATTTATACAAATATGTATAAATTTTTTTGAAAATATAAATTATATAAAAATATAAGATTTTATTTAAAAATGTGATGGTAATTATGTAAAATAATAAATTTATTAAGGGTATAAATGTCAACTTTTAATTCTACACCATAAGCAAAAAAGCAGAAGCAGAAAAAAGCATCAAATTGTTGCTTCTAGCTTTTGAGTAAAAGTTGCAGAAGTTAAAGCAGAATCTGGCATTCCCAAACACTCAAAAGCACTTTTGCATGGCTAGAAGCTAAAAAGCAGTAAGCAGAAGCTCTCCCAAACACTCCCTTAGTCTCATCATTGGTGAATTAAATGTTGAGCACATTCACATTCACTATTTCCTTGCCCCTCTGAGATCGAACCTTCTCGGCCTCCTTCAAATGTAGTTGGAAATGAAAGTCTAAAACAAGTAGAATTATAGTCGAAAGCTTGTAGAGATTGTAGAATTGAGAATGACAATAGAAAAGATAGGTGTGAAAACAAAGAAATGAACTCTCTATTTATAGAATTTGAAAAGTAATGAATACTAAATCGTAGTTATTGATAAAACAAATGGCCAAATGATCTCAACCATTGATTTTTTTTTTAAAAAACCTCCTTTTTTCGAGCAGCTAGAATTGGCGATTCCAATGATTAAAATCAACATGATTCCAATGATTAGAACCGACCGTTCCAACGTCAAAAAAAGAAAAACAAAACAAAAATCTAAGCCGACAATTTTTTTAGGTAGGGTCAGGCCAGTTACGGTTCCAACCTAGGAACCGAGTTAACGGGTACTCAACCCATTGACGCGATTATGAATCTGACTCGCGGTCAGGTCTACCATAGCCTTAAGGGGGGAAAAATCTTAAATTTTTGAAATTGAAGAATTTAAAAATATGATTATTTGAATTAATTTTGAGAGAGAAAAAAGAACCCTTCGTTTTTATTATCATTGATATATATAGAGATAAAGTTTTGCTATGCTAAGAACCTTACCATGTTAACTCTATGCAAACCTTAACTAATTTTTTGATTTTATTTTTTTTGTAATTAACACTATAACTCAACTACTAAATCGTAAAGGTAAAATCTGATTGACACAATCGAAAGCTTTAAAAAAATTAAATAACAAATTAAAAAAATCACTCTTGCAGGCACGCACGCCGTCCATGGCATGGCGTCTGCAATAGATATTTTCCTTATATATATATATATATATATATATATATATATATATATATATATATATATATATATATATTGTAGGATCGAGATTGATTGATAGAGAGGTGGGTGAATATCGCTTAACAAAACTTCGGATTTTAAAACTTAACGATTATAGAGTACACAGCGGAAACTTAAGGTTAGAGTAAGCGTCAGAGTTAGAGAGAGATAGGAAGCAATGGAAAATAAAACATAGCACGATCGCTAACTCAGGTTGATTTTACTTGCTTTGGAGTCTTGATCGGCTCCTACTGTAAGTTCCACGATCCTTGATTGTTTATATTGTGTAATACTAATAATCGCAAGAATATTACAAATTACAGAACTGAAGTGTGCGATAAAAGAAAAACAATTATACCGACTCCTAAAATGAAAGGAAGATCTTCGCTCGAAGAGTCAGACGGTGTTTCAGCGTTTAACGAAACTTCGATCGCGCAACACACAGAAGAAGAAACTGATTGTAGTCATAGAATTGTTCACATGAACTGCTGCACTCGACTCCTTTTTATAGAACTTACTCAGACACCTGAATGGCCTCTGAGGCGCCCTCACTGAAGCGTACCGGACAGAAACTCTATCCGTTGTTCGGTCAAACTTTATTCTAGCCAGGTGCCTGAGTCCCTTTCAGCTGCCTAAGTACCGACGTAGATCCTCCACTCAGCACTCGCCACGTAAGCCAGACTGTTGCGGCAGCTCAGCCACCAGCTGCCATCTCTCACTACACCAAAATAGGTGTTTTGCGACGGTTCATTATGTGATTTGCGACGGTTCAAACTGCCGCTATTAACTATTTGCGGCGGTTCTGAAACCGCCGCTATCCGTAGTGTCGCCAGTCATTTTGCGACGGTTTTGAGCAACCGCTGGTACAACTGCCGCGAATTATTTTGCGGCGGTTTGGGTGGCGGTTAAACCGCCGCAAATCACTTGACTAAAATGTCACGCTAAAAGTTATTTGCGGCGGTTTGGAAACTGCCGCAAATGGTGAAGGGTGATAGTTAATTGCGGCGGTTACAAACCGCCGCAAATGTTGATTAATAGCAACGATTTCAAACCGCCGCTGCGAGTAATTTTGCGACGGTTTTTGTGGTGATTGAACCGCCACAAATCACTTTGTTAAATAGCACGTTAAAATTTTAGTGACGGTTCCCGAACCGCCGCAAACAAAAAATAGCGACGGTTTGTTAACCGTCACAACTTGCCGCTATAAATTTTTACCGCCACAAATTTTATTATAATTAAATTGCTAAAATTAGTTACGACGATTTATGAAACCACCGTTATTAGTTAACATTATACTCAACCAATTTGTGTGCAATTTGAAATCATCACAACTAATTTAATTCAAAAGGTATTAAGAACAAACCAATACATCAAATGCAAGTTTATCTTGCTAATGTCTAAGCAAATACAAATCCTTGATATAAAAAAAATCTTAACAACAGAAGAATTGTAATCTAAAGAAAAAAAAAGACTAAGGGTTAGAAGATGATGATGGTCCTTCATTTTGGGGTTCATGACTTGCCTCGGAAGAGCGCCTTGCTTCTAATGGTGAGCCTATGTCTGTTGCCTGAAATTAGATAAAACGTCAATATTAGAAGTTTGATCCTGTAAATGATATTATAAAAATAAAGATGTTATATGAGACAGAACTTAATTGCAAGAAAAGACATATTGCTATCGATCCATCAAATTATATGTTAGACATAAGAAAACATAAACATATTACTTAAGGAGTTATAAACAAGAACAAGATCATGAAAATACTTGACGACTAAATAAAGGATCAATTAACAAAGCTAAAACAGAATAATATGTGAACTTGAAGACTGTAAGTAAGGAAGCAAAGGGAGGTTGTATAAGCTAGTGAACACGAATGAAATGGAAGCAAGTGAAGACATTAATTATGAGAAGTAGCTCCCCATTCCCTACCTCTGGAAAAGCTATAACAACTTATGAAGCGTAAACAGTAGCAGCTACTTCATAGATTTGAGCCCTTGCCCTTGAGTCACCTGGACCTCTTCAAAACAGAGCCCGTCCACTTAACTGACTTGTCAATCACACTGAACTGCTGCCTTACAGAGCACTAACCGAGCCGTATAGCTCATTTCCGAACTTACCGTGCCATTTTCCAAGGATGCTTTTGTCATTGTTATTGTTTTACTTACATTTTGTAATCTTCTTGATCAAGGATGCTCAATTTAAGGCATTGGATTGCAGACAAAAATACTAAACGATAAGGAAAAAACAGCTAGCAGGCCATGTTTTAGTCATGCCTCATCATTTTTTTCAAACAGTTTGTACCCAAGAAATTATGATATAAACAAGAAAATTCATGCAGTAGGCCAACAAATACATGTAGTAGGCCACATAATTGTGGTGCAAATTACATCATCTCACTCGGTCAGCAAAAGAAAAACAAAACATGCAGTCAAGTCAAGTCAATATTCAAAAGAAAACAAAAATGCAGTGAAGGCATATAACAGTGACTTTACATCAAAGGCATATAAGCAGTAAAGGCATATAAGAATATGCTTACACTAACTTAAGTAAAAGAACAGTTTAGGCATATAAGCAATAAAGGCATATAAGCAGTAAAGAAATATAAGAATTATGATCCATGAAATGAGAAGTCAATAGAAACTATACCTGATTAGTCTGTATACCAGTGGGAAATTGACCTCCTTGTTGACTCATAATAAAGGTCATTTGATCTTGCAACAATTTTAACTGTAGCTTCAAGCTCTCGTGTTCAGCTCTTGATGGACCATCAGTTTGAACTAAGCCTCCCGAGCGAGATGATGACCCAAGTTGGGATGGACAAACACCAAATCCCATGCCTCGAACAGATCCCGGGTGCTCTTTCCCAAAGACTTTCACAAATGCTTCATCTGCAGAAGATCCTTGACTAATCTCCTTTTCTAACTCTTCCTATCCATATTAAATGAAAATTATGAAGTCTAAGCATAAATTACATATTTAGAAACAATATAAACACTCAAAACATCCAAAATATATTTATAACTTACATTCTTTTTTTGGGCCTCATCATTGACAAAAGATCCATCTTTCTTTGTGTGAGCAACAAGATACATTTCCCCTCTACTATATTTTCTACTTGTTTGAGTTTCCTTACATTGTGCGATAACATTAATTAGATCTAAAACCCACCAAATCATTTTGCTACAATTAACAATATCAACAAAAAGAGAATAAAATATATGTACCAGTTCGTGTTGTTTTCTGGCGAGTGTCTTTGACCCAAGAGTGTGAGGAATTGTTTGCCGCTTTCTATTAGCAGTATTTTTTTCACTCAATGCCTGCACATTAATATATACGTAGATCAACAAACTAATAGACATAACTAAGAGTTGATTACCAATAATATTTAAAAAAATATGCAAATATTGTCATTATATTATGTTGGTGCAAGTTGCATCAATAATGTTCTCCTTTATGTGTTTTAATGTTTGACAATGTACTTAAGTCAGTAATATGTTGAACAGACAAAGGGGAGCTAAGGAGAAGTAACCTAAGCCTGAGAAAAGTCCTAGTTAAGCTAGGCATGGAAACCCTAAGACCTAGCGAAGGGCCGCTAGGCTCTGGCGAAGTGCTGCCAGAAAGAAAAGACCTAGCAAAGGGCTGCTAGGCACCTGACGAAGGGATGTCAGGGGAACAAGACCTAGCGAAGGGCTGCTAGGCACCTAGTGAAGGACTACTAGGCATAGAAGACCTAGCGAAGGGCTGCTAGGCACCTGGCGAAGGGCTGCTGGGGAATAAAGTCTTGGTCCAAGGGACTGAGCAACTTAGCTGAGCGATGACTAAGGACAGGAGTAGAGACGGGTCAGGGTTTGGGCGTCTCGAGGTCCGGGAGTATCGGAAGCTAAGTAAAAGTCCACCTGAAGGACTGGGTGGCAACCGTCTCCTGAAAGGAGTAGGTGAAGGGCGTGTTCCCGGGGGTGGGAACTCGTGCCGGTTCGACCTAGGGTTTTGTGCAAATCCGAAGTCAGAACCATGTCCTTAGGCTTCATTTTTCATGCATGTATGCTTTGTGTTTGTGTATCTTGCAGGTAACAAGAACCGGAGACAAAGCAAGCCTTGCAGTGTTAATTCAGGGTGCTGCCCCTGTGTTGGGGGCGCCCCCAGCAAGGGGGGCGCCCCCCAGTCAGTGCTAAACAGGGAGCTAAGAGAGCAGCTTCGTGATGCAGTCAAAAGGAGTCAACCGGGGCGCCCGGAACATCCGGGGCGCCCGGGTCAACCCTGTTTGTGCTGTTTCGCGTTCTAAATGAAGATAAGCGCTCAGAAGGGCGCCCGGGATGTTCGGGGCGCCCTGGTCAACAGTCTTATCTCCCGCGGCGAGGTAGGCGCAAGGATAAGTGTTGACCGAGTCTTCCGGGGCGCCCCCGTCGACCAGGGCGCCCCTAGGAGGGCTATAAAAGGGGCTTCGACCCCTCTTCTTCGAACACACTTCCTAACTGCGAATCTGATCATTCCGACTGACGACAACGTGCTAAAGACGAGGTTCTGCGACCGGGAGGCTCCAGGAGGAAGTGCGCGGCACTTCGGAGGTCCAGATCGGCCGAGCTTCACTTTCTGTGTTCGGTTTGCTTTTAAAGTTACTGTACTTATTTTTCAATACTTGTCTTTGTAACTTCTACACTGTAAGACGGGTTTCTCCGCCTCCGGAAATTCCGGAAAGGAGACTATTAGTGGACTCAACGCCGAGTACATAGGCCTTGGACGTACTGACCCTGGGGGGTTGGGAACCAAGTAAATAAACCTGCTGTGTCCCCTGTTTTGTTTTCTTTTGTTTTACTTTTATGTTTCCGCTGCACTAACGCTCTGAGTCCAGAAGTCTTACAAAAGTCTTACGAAGTTTTTGACGGTCGATATTCACCCCCCTCTATCGACGGCACCGGTCCTACATATTATTGTACTACCTTTCCTTCAGCACTTAATTTATATTCCAAAAAGGCTGCCCAATGCTCTTTAGGAATCCCATTAGGGTGCAAGTTGGCATTTTCTTCCCATCTACGCTCTGGTTGGTAATGGCTTTGAAATACTCTGCATTTGGTATCTCTCCATTTTTTTGAAAGACTTACAATGATATACTTCTTCTGGTGATCATCATCAACAATAAATTTTTCCTTCAAATCAAACACAAACTTATTATCAAACAATAACAAGAAGGTCAAATTTATGCAAATAATTATTATTCAAACCTGGATATTTCTTTTATATATGTTTTCCTTATAATCCATAGGAACTTTATGCCAAGTGTTATATATTATAGGGAAGTTGTTAAAATTACTACCAACATGTCCCAAATATCCTCCCAGTAAGCCACCAGAATCTCCGATTGGTTGATGCTTATCATTCCATTCAGTAATTATCCGTTTTCCAGTTGCAAGTGCAACTACATCTTGCACTTTGAGTTGTCGTTCTTCTTTGTTACCTTGCTCATCTAAAAAAAATCATATTCAAAATTAACATAAAATAAACCAATAATTAAATATAAACAAGCAAATAAAATTTAGTAAATAAAAATCACAAACCAATGACATCAACTGTCCACACGATTTTGGTCCTACTCTTGACAGTCGTTAAAGCTTCTTCCTCCTCATGATCACTTAAAACTTCTTCCTCTTCAAGATCCCTTAAAGTTTGGTCTCCAAGATCTCCTATTGCAGTGTTTGAGAGACTTTGGGCATTGCATTGTTCAGGTTGGTGGGAAGAAGTTTCATTCTGAATGGATGGACTAATGTGAACTATAGGTGCGCTCTGAGTAGAAATTTGAGATGCTTTCTCAAGTATAGGTGTGCTCTGTGTCGACTGACACCTAGGAGGATGTCTCTTTTTTCTAGGCATATCTGAAATTATTTTTACAAAATACAGATTGTGCAAAATACAGATATTATAATTTCACACACACATACATAGATAATGATAACATAAATAGGACACTAGTTTAGAAAAGATATGCTATGAAAGATTATTCATCTTATGTTAGGGTGCAAAATGAAGAATTAAAGTACAAAGATATCCAAGTTGATATAACTTTATGAAGGCTAAGAAAGGCAACACAAGAAACGTAATTTGTGACAGTTTCAAGACCTGCACACTTTGCATTAGAACTCAAATTTTTCTACATGATGCAACATCTTATCCAAGTCAGTGAAGATGCTGTAAAAACACTAGATATTAGATATCCATATCCCAAAAAAGAAAGATATTTTGCATCCTATACTTTAAAACATTATTAGGATAGCCAAAGGGGCTTGACTGGCAATGTTTGCCAATGGAGTAGCAGTCCTAGGCAAAATTATCCCGACGTACATAGATATTATAATTTCACACACACATACATAGATATAATTTCAAACAGGAAATAGATTTGCCATAAGAATCATAAATTACCGAAACAAAATTATCACGGTAAGAGGTTTGGAAACTAGTTTAGAAAACATAAAATGATAATCAAGCTCTAGTCATTTATTTCACATAACCATATCCTCATTTACATCATCATCAACATTCCTAATGATAGTAGAACTTTGAGGTTCATCATCTGTAGCCGTTCTTGCTAATTGCAAAATATCATCTGAGAAATAGTTTTCTAGGTTTTGGGGTAGATATGCTTCATTACATGGCATAATTCCTTCAACATCTTCACCCATGTCATAAAAATCCCTTGGCATTAAGTGAATCGGTATGCACCAATTTTTTTGCTTCTCATCATCCACATAATAAACCATTTGAGCTTCAGAAACATTGATATATGGCTCATCATCTTGATGTTCCCCAGTATGTATTAACCTTGCAAAGTTAACAGAGGTAAAGCCCAACTTGTCTTTTTGTATGCCTCTAGGATTCGTCGTGTTGGCCCATTGACATTTAAACAAGGGAATCCTAAAGCCATTATATACAAGCTCAATAACATCGATAAACTTTCCATAGTAAGGAACATCTCCAAAATCCATTTGAGTATCCCACCTACTTGAGTAACTCCTTGTTCCAAAATTGCCAAAAACTCCACTATTTTGAGTTTTTAATGCATTGTCTCGAGACAAAGTTCGAAATTTGTATCCATTAACATTGTATGCAGAGAATCTTGTAGCTTGGTCATAAGGTCCTTGAGCAAGACTGATAAGAATGTCTTTATCTAATTCAGGAAGATTGTTGAGATTATTGCGAATCTAAATACAAGATTATATCTGTGTTAGCCATATGTATATTTAAAAAATATGAAATATGCATGCATATGAGGTATTTATAACTCACGCGATCAGAGAACCAACCAACAAACTCCCTATGAACCTTCTTGTCTATCTCAGAAGTATTCCTTGTACGACTACGTAGTTGTCTCTTCACAACATGTCGAAATTCCCTACATATTTTGACGATATTAGATTCTAAAATAGGAAATTCTAATAAATAATGTCAGCACAAAAATTACTCACTCAAGATAAGGATTGACTACTGGGCAGTTGATTAACACATGCCTATGAGTTTGCAACTTCTCTATCGAGGTCAGAGTAAAATATGTAGATCCACCAACCGGCTTCCCTATTTGAGGAAATAGTTCAGATGCTCGTGATTTGGGCTCTAATTTGTCATGCTCATCATCCACACGACTAGGTCGATTCCATCTTGTCTCGATATTGTCTAGATACCTTGAACAAAAAGTAAGAATCTCTTGAGCAAGATAACCTTCAGCAATAGAGCCTTCTGGTCTTGCCTTATTACGTACATATGATTTCAGTTGTCCTAAATACCTATTAAATCAAAATAGACCATAAGGAGTATAAATAATAATCTAATATAGCATCAATAAAATGATATTTGTCTCTAACCTTTCTATAGGATACATCCATCGGTAATAGACAGGACCTCCAAGCTTAACTTCTTCAACAAGGTGAACAACTAGGTGAACCATAACGGTGAAAAATGATGGAGGGAATAACATTTCCATGTGGCATAAAGTGAGTACAATTTGATCTTGCAATTTGTCTAAATCCTTAATCAATAACACTTTCCCACATAAGCTCCTAAAGAATGAGCACAACTCAATCAACACTGCTGAAATGTCTTCCGGCAAACTTGTTCGCAAGGCTAGGGGTAGAAATTGCTCCATCAGTATATGATTATCATGACTTTTCAACATCCCACATATCTTAAGATTATCCACATCAATGCACCTAGAAATATTGCTTGAATAACCATCTGGAACACTAATGTTTCTTAAAGTTGTTAGAAATCGTTTCTTTCCTTGATTAGTCAAGGAGAAGATAGCTGGAGGATACTTTCCATTATCATCTTGCCAAAGGTCATGTTTACAACCCATATCCTTAAGGTCTCTTCGAGCATTGACATGATCCTTTGACTTTGCATTGTCATTTAGCAAAGTGTAGAGTACATTATCACAAACATTCTTCTCAATATGCATTACATCAAGATTGTGACGCAACAAGTTGTGCTTCCAATATGGAAGCTCAAATAAAATGTTTTTCTTCTTCCATTGTTGAGTACCTTGTGTAGCTTGTCCACTACGTTTTCTTTTTCCCTTTTCTTCTATTGCAAGTTTTCGACCAAATGTGACATTAATGTCCTTGATTTGTTCAAGAATATCAAGACCAGATAATTTCTTTGGTGGATTTCGAAATTCTTGTGCTCCATTAAATCGAGCCTTGTTCAATCTAAATTTGTGCCTTTGATCAAGAAAACGACGATGACCCATAAAACACCATTTCCTACTATGTGGAAGACGGAATGGAATTGAGTCAGAGTTGCAAGATGGACAAGCAAATCCAGTGTATGTATTCCACCCAGAGAGAGTTCCAAGGCCAGGGAAGTCACTAATTGTCCACATCAAAGCTGCATGCATTTTGAACATCTCTCGCTTGAAAGAATCATATGCATCGACACCATCAATCCATAACTCCTTCAACTCTTTGATTAAAGGCTGTAAGTACACATCTATATCATTTCCCGGCATTCTTTTACCAGGAATTATCATTGAAAGAATAAAAGAAGTCTGCTTCATACATACCCAAGGAGGAGTGTTATAAGGAATGAGAATTACCGGCCAAATGCTGTAATTTACATTCATACTACCAAAAGGATTAAAACCATCAGTAGCTAATCCCAGACGAACATTTCGTGGATCCTTTGCGAATGAACTATTTCTTAAATCAAACATCTTCCAAGCTTCTGAATCTCTAGGATGCCTCATCATGCCATCATTCTTGGTATCCATGGCATGCCATATCATATCTTCAGCAGTTTTTGAAGAAAAAAACAATCTTTGCAGGCGAGGTTTCAGTGGAAAGTAACGAAGAACTTTTGCAGGCACCTTTTTCTTTGTATTGCCATCACTAGATGCTTGAGTCTCACCACCCTTTGTTCTTGATTTCCATCTAGACATGTTACAAACTTTACATATTTCTTTATCTTCATCTTCACCCCAATAGAGCATACAATTATTTGGGCATGCATGTATTCTTTCATAGTTCAAACCGAGCTTGGAGATAGTTTTCTTTGCTTCATAAAATGAACTTGGAATGTTGGCATGTTCAAATGCATCATGTAAGAGTTCTAATATCATTGTCATCGCCTTGTCACTCATCCCACACAGGCATTTAATATGGTACAACTTAACCAAAAAAGAGAGTTTTGAATACTTAGTACACCCAACATATAAGGGTTGTTCTCCATCTTTTGCTAGCTCCTCAAATTCTATAGCTTGATGTGGTTTGTGAGGTATGTTCGATGTCTGTCTTTCAGCTCTCTGAATTTCATCATTTGATGCCAATGGTACTTCACTTGTGTGTTGCCTATCAACCCCAAAAGCATCTTCTATCATGTTACGAATTGGATCTTCATTAAGCACAACATCTTGAATGAGATCCAAAGCATCACTATTTGATATATTACTTGTTTCTCCGCTACTTGACTCCCCATGGCAAAACCAAATTGTGTACCCTTTTGGAAATTGAGTACAGATTAAGTGATCATACATTACTTCTCTAGATTGCCATTTTTTAAAACCACATCGTGCACAAGGGCATATTGTTTTGCCATCAACTGAACTACGTTCAAAGGCAAAATCAATAAAACCTCTAACCCCTTGTTCATACTCTGATGAATTCCGCGGCTTAGTTATCCATGTCTTATCCATTTGATTGCTGTTAGAATCGTCCTATTGAATTCAAAAAAAATTATTCAATGGAATACTTGTATATAAACTATTACTACTTTGATAAGAATAGGTATTGGTGAATCTTATAAAATGAGATTATAACAAAAAGGCATACAATCTAACACGTGTGTGAACAAACCAAAATATCAACCTCCCCAAAACAACTGAATTTAACAAGAAAGTTAATGCTCACCCAAAACAACCGAATATTACCGTGCAATGCTAACAAAGAATTACCATATGCTAAAAGGAAATTGATGCACACAGAATAGGACAGTCAAATAGACTTCTACTTTATAGGCTAGTAATACGTGGTAGTGTGGAGGAGCGCATTTTGCAACTTGCTAAAAGGAAATTGATGCTAGATCAACTATTTGTTAACAAGTCAGATCAAAGGAATCCACGCTTGACATAGCTTTGGTAGTTTTAGCAGATCAAAAAAGTCATAGCTTTGGCAGATCAAAAAAGTCAAACCGCCAAAAGTCATAGCTTTGGCAGATCAAAGGAATCCACGCTTGCCACGCTTGACATAGCTTTGGCAGATCAAAAAAGTCATGAAGATAGTTAAACTCAACATAAGTTTTGGTAGTTTTAGACATAGCTTTCATTGAGGAATTGCAGTTGCAAAATCATCAAACCTTTCTTGACCAGGACAATAAAATTTGAATAATCAAGATCTAATGACTTCCTAAGAAGACTAGAAAAAACATCGAAGGAGGTCTGGTGGTTTAGGAGATGTATACAAAGATAAATGTACTGAAGGTTCTACAAAAACTATTCTTAGCAAAGCATCAACAATTTCAGAACACAATATAGCAATGATAAAAGCCTCGAAAATAAACATAGGGAGAGGGAGAGGGAGATACCTTCAATGATGCTGTGACGAACGGCGAATGGCGAACGACGAACGGCGACGGCGAACAGTGAGGCCAACGCGAACGGTGAGGCGAAGGCAATGAACGCGAACGGTGAGGCGAAGGCAGTGAACGCGAACGGTGAGGCGAACGAACGGTCACGCGAAGGCAGTGAAAGCGAAGGCAACGAGGTAGCGAAGGCGGCGAGGCGGCGAGGCAACGACGGCGTTTAGGGTTTAGAGCGAATGGTTTTCCACGGTTTAGAGCAAACGAATTCTCTCTTTAAAAACCATATTAATTAAATTATTTTTATAACTTTTTAAATTAATAATAGGTTGTGGTAAAATCATTAATAGCTAAAAAAATTATTAGTAAAATAAAATTAATAGTTTTCAATAATTAGCTAAAACTTTTTAACAGAAAAAGTTTCACTAAAAGTTTTTTAACAGAAAAATAAATAAATAAAATTTAATTTTTATTTTCAAATTTTATATCTTTTTAATAGCTAATAATTTTTTTAAACAAAATTAAATAAATACTTTAGTGCAACATTGAAAATATAAGACATGTTTTAAATTTTTGTAAAATTTAAAAAGTTTCATAGTTGAAAATTTTTGCGATAGTTGGCAAAACCGCCGCCATAAAGTAATTTTTTGTGACGGTTTCATAAAACCGCCACTGTATGTTAACATCAGATGTGACCGCCACGTAAATCGCTGATTGACTACAATAATTTAGCGACGGTTATCATGAAACCGCCGCTAAATTCTATTATTTTACAGCAGTTGTCAAACCGCCGCAAACACCGTCGTAAAATACATATTTTGCGGCGGTTTTATAAACCGCCGCAAAACAACCGTCGCGAAACTAACTATTTGGTGTAGTGTCTCATGTGCTTGAGTCCCATTCAGGCGACCCAGTCAATTGTTTTCTCTTTTTAGCTGCAACAAGGGACAGTTCCAAACATATAATAATAAAATATAGAATTAAGGCATGCATGTATGAATTACAATCAGTGCTGTCTTAGTCCTGACTTTCAGGTTTCACTCGAAACCCTAGGTCAGACTGACATGTTGGTGCAATCGACCCACGTTTGATCGGATAGATCATGGGTTTTGATGTGTGAGTCAATATGATTATGATAGGTTTTCATGTTGGTTTAATGTGTGTGTTTGAGTCTTGCAGGACTTGGTGAACCACACATGAAGAATAACGGAGTGAACTATCCGAGGGACAAGAGCCGAAGGAAGAGGACTTTAAAGAGCAAGCCGAGGAAGTATACTTCAAAGGCATACGCGAAGGATGACATGGAGATAAGCTACGGGCTTGTGTGCGCATCCGAGGGACAAGATCCGAAGGAAGAGAACTTCAAGGGGCAAGCCAAGGAAGTGGACTTCGAGGCATACGTGAAGGATGGAATCCGGAGAGGATGAGAGTGAATTTGTAAGCTGGGCAGTCGACTACCAAGGGAAGCAGTCGACTGCAGCGTTGAGAGAAAACTCACAGAACAAACAGACGACTGGTCCGGGTACCAGTCGACTGGTCTGCTCAAAATAGAGCCGTTAGGCTAGCCGTTGGTTGGACACCAGTCGACTGGTCCTGGTGGCAGTCGACTGGTGTCGGGTTTGAGCTGTTTGTTAACAACTCTCTCTTCTATTTAAGAGGAAGCTTTGAGATATGAAGAGGTTACGAATTGTGATTGAAAAATTCTCTTCTAAGTGTCCATGCTTCCAAAGTCTATTCTCTTCGTCATACTCTGTCTCATCTTGTAAAGAGAAAGAAATCATCTTGTGAGAGTTTCTCCACTTTCAAGCTTGATTGAAAAGGAGAAGAGCATAGTAGAGCTTGGTTGTGTGTGTGGATCCTTGTATTATTCAACTCAAGAAGATGGAGACCAAGTAAATCAAGGGAGTTAGTATTGCTTACATTGTTATTATTTTGTCTATATTATTTTTGTGCTTTAGCTAATATTTTTGTAGACAAAATCCAAGAGAAGCTATTCACCCCTCTCTAGCTAGACGTAAAGGTCCGAACACGACGCCTACTGTTCCCTCACCAAGGAACACGCCCTCACCTACTTCTCTCAGGAAAGTTTACCTGTTGCCACCCGGAACCTCCGGTTGGACTTTTCCTTGGCCTTCGAGAGCCCGAATCTCGACGACTTTCATCCTCAACCCATCTCGACTCCTGTCCGCGATCCCCGCTCGACAAAGACTTCTGCTCGGTCCCCCTGGACCAAGTCTTCATGATCGGGTTCACTCGCCAAGTCTTCGTTGCCCAATCCCTGACCAGGACATCATGCTCGGCTTCACTTGCCAAGTCTTCGTTGCCCGATCCCCGACCAGGACTTCATGCTCAACCCTGCAGGTCAAGACTTCTTGCCTAGCTTACCTAGGACTTTCCTGCAATCTCAATAACTTCATCAGCACACCATACTAGCTTAACATGAACCTTTTGCCACTTTTCAAAACAAGGTTCGATCTGGTGATTCCGGCACCAACAATCTTCTCCTGTTTTGATTATGGCAACCCAGTTCAAAGTTAAACCTAAACAAGTTTTAACAGGGAAATAAAATTACTTTTTAGCTATCTCCCTTAATCAGTTTTCTCCCCTAGATCATTTAACATTTGTGATTATAAAGGAGATAATATTTTTCAAAATAGACTTAGTCTTTTTCAAATATGATTAAAAAATTTCAAAGATTAAGTTATGTTTTCTTTTAAAAAAATTGTAAAAACACTTAGTTGATTTATGCTTTTTGAAAGAATACTTTTAAAAATTTTGCTTACTTTTTGAAAAGCTTAAGTACAAAAATATTCTCTTCGAATAAGTTAAGTGCTTTTCAAAAACTAAGAAGAGAGACCAAATAGTTTTTCAAAATGCTGAGTCATTTTAAAAATAGGTTCTAAGGATTCGGAAAAAACTTAATTTTCGAAAACACTAAAAAGAAGCTTAGTTTTCGAAAACACTAATAAAAACTTAATTTTCGAAGAGCGATTTTCAAAATTCGAAAAGCGAAAAGACTGGTATAGAAGCACTCTTTTCGTCGAACTACTTTTCTTTCTCTCCCCCTTTGTCATATATTAAAATCATGCATGTAATATGAGGGTAAGAATAGCTAAGTGTATCAGAACGAATAATTTCAAGCAACATAATAAGTCTAAGTAATAAACAATAGTTTTCACTTGGGTTAATCAAGTCAAGTGTATTTCATAAATCAGCTCAGTTAGCTATAATACTTGACTTGATTAATTTGAATTACATTTATAATGCTCCCAACTTGTGTCGATGCACTGATTTTGAAGCATATATATCTAGGGCAACAATCCTAAGTATCTCAACCCAATCTAGGTTGTCAACCAAGTTAATCCTAATGTGCTTGTGAAATGCTGGATTCTAAATCTATGGGAGCTAGAGTTAAGCCTAAGCTAAGTCTATGTTGAAGAAAGACCCTAGTTTTGAAGGAGGTAGTTTTAAAGTCAAAGTAAAACTATATATCGAAAAAATGTAATAAATATTGAAAATAAAGTTTTAAAATTTGAAATAAAGTTTTTGAAATCATTTTTAAAATCAGAATCGGACTTAGAATCTTAAAGAATTTTGATGTTCAAAATCAAATCAAGATCAATCATTTGAAGTCCTACTCTACTAAGCATATTCTAAGCAGTCTTCTTAATAAACTGAACTCAAACTCAGGTAGGGGTTTAGTAAAAATGTCTGCTTGGTTAGATTTGGACTCTATATATTGAAGGACAATTTCACCCCTAGCTACGTGGGCCCTAACAATGTGATGTTTCACTTCTATATGTTTAGTCCTAGAATGGTGTATTGGATTTTTGGTAAGGTTTATAGAACTGATATTATCAATAAAGACCTTAGTTTAGGTATAGTCTAGGTTAAAATCCTTAAAGGCATGTATCATTTATAAGAGTTGAGCTACACATTCCCCTAAGGTAACATACTCTGCTTCAGTTGTAGATAAGACAACACAATATTGCTTTCTACTGCACCAACTAACTAGACTCTGACCCAGCAATTGACAGCTCCCACTTGTACTTTTTCTATCTAGTTTACAACCTGCATAGTATGAGTCAGAAAATCCTAGGGTACCAAATACCTACATTTAGGGTGCCCTTATTATATATAAGGACTCTTTTAACTGCAGTTTAGTGGGACTCCTTAGCACAAGTTTGGTACCTAGCACAAATACCTACTGCAAAAAAGATATCAGGTCTACTAGTAATTAGGTAAAGTAAGCTCCCTATATCACTTTTATAATACTATAAGTCAACTAGCTAACCTTCAAGGTCATTATCTATTTTAGCATTTGTGGCCATAAGAGTACTTAACACCCTGTTTGGAAAGGAAGGAATTAGAATTCCCATGGGAATTGGAATTCAATTCCATCGTTTGGTAGCAATTTTCAGGAAGAAATTGCTAAGGAATTGAATTCCAATTCCTTTCAAACCCCTCAAAACAAATCACACCTAAACACATGTGATTTGTGAAAGGAATTGAATTCCTTTCACTTAAACAAATTAAATTACCAAATCGCCCCCTCACAAAACAAATCAAAGTTGCTCCGCTCTATCCTCGCGGGATAAAATCGTAAAAGTATAATAATTGAATTGAATTCAATTCTCGTTTTACAATTCATTCCAAACATGGGAATTGGAATTCAATTCCGGATGGAATTCAATTCCGACCGGAATTGAATTCCAATTCCTTACTTAAAAGGTTTCCAAACAGGGTGTAAGTGTTTTGAATTTTACATTTTGAATTTCTTAATCAATTCTTTTACATATTTTGATTGGTGATCAAAATTTTTATGCATATTTTGATTGGTGATCAAAATTTTTATCCCTGGTTTGTTTAATTTGGAGTCCTAAAAAGAAGGTCAGTTTACCTACTAAACTCATTTTAAATTCACTTTTCATAATTTTAATAAATTCATTTAAGAAATTAGTATTAGTTGATCCAAAGATTATATCATCTACATAAATTTGGAATATAAAGATGTCTTTTTTTAAGAAATTAGTATTAGTTCCTTCACTGCACATAACTTATAGATGTGCAGTGAAGGAACCTTATCAACTTCGTTCCCAAAGAAAAACGATAGTTAATGATATGCAAAAATGATCGCTTAATTATTACGTACTAACATTTTAACTTAAACACATAACCATCAAACTCTCATATATTGGGTGGCAAAATAAGTATAACAATAGAGTACACATAACAAGTTTTCCAATTGCAACACAAAAAAAAAAAAAAAAAAAAAAAAAAAGTTTTCCAATTTGTATACACCATATAATCTCAAAATAACAACCTAATTATCATATTACTTGCTAACCATTAAATTACACACATCACATGCCAATATATGACATTGTAATAAGAAGAATCGAAATAAAACTATAACAAACTATGTCGGCGGACAACGGTGTGCCTTTGATGGTATTAGTTTGTAACCCACCTGTGATAGATTTCATCACCCGATCTGTTGCTACATATTGTTGCGACGTATGTGTATGGTCATTTAGAGGACAAGCTAGCGAGCAACAAGGTGCCTCCGACGTGTGTGTAATGACGCATTCTGTTGTGACCGTCGGATGCCCGAGTTTGGGAGGTAGTTGAGTCATTATCAATTTCAAATAACTGATGCGCATTATCAAGTACATTATTTGCATGATATTCATCTTACCAAATTAACGCTTTCGATGTTTAAGTTCTATTGGGCATAGATAGTAATCCTTCCTAGGACGAGTTGAAAAATCACCAACTTCAAGTAAGATCAGTTAACAAAGGTTATGACTCATAAATCAGTTAACAAACTCCATAATATCTACAGAAAAACAATTGATAATTGACAAATCGGTTAACAAAGGTTATGACTCATAAATAAGTACAAATTATTTTGTCATAACATTGTTCTCTCGTAAAAGATCATTTGTACAAATAAATACAAACCACCCATTTATCTTTCCAGGAAAAGCTAAAAACTAATTTATCTTACCAAAATACTACTAGCATTATTTCCCAAAACTTGGGTTTAAAAACATTTTTATTAATTAGACATCGGCAATTAATAATTATGAAAAAAAAATCTAGTTAAAACTTGAAACTTATTAATCAAATATAATGTGAAGAGTAAATACGATAACATAATGTTGGTGTAATAAATTAAATGATAGAGATCCTCGACCCTAGTAAGTTTTTGTGCTATTACCATGCTATAAATAGATTCTAATGGGGAAACACACAAAACGGGTATTCTTGTGTGAATAATTAACTAGCCAACAAAGTTCGTTCCTATAATTATTTCGAGATTTTTGGGTCAACATAAATAGATTGAACAACAATGATGAAAATCTTCAAATAAAACATTTTCATCGTTGTTTCAAATGACTTATGCGATAAAACTTATAATTATAGAAGATGCGTGTAAAGATTGCACACTATTTACATATGGATTGTGGCTCATACCGCTACGATTGACCCATGGTGGTGTGGAGTGACCATTTGAAATGGTTTGGTGTGACGTGGAGAGTTGATGTGAAAGAGGAAACTAAGGTTTTAATTGCATCCAAATTTTGGAATGCTAGGGGTATTTCGGTTATATAATAAATAACTTATACTTTTATCCTTACCAAAAAAATCATACCAAATAAAAATAATTTTATCATACTTTACTAAATATCCTCATCTTAAACATTATTATTATTCAGATTTATAATGTTTAGGCATATTATGAGATGTTGGATCCTTTATCTCAAAGTGAGAGAGTTCTTGATAGTCTTTGGTAAATTAATGGATCGGGGTGATGGATTTAGCTAGGTCTATTTCAAACGGGATTCTTTGTCTCCAATATGTCTCTGTCCCTTTTCCCAACTCGTCGACGATGACTGATGAGTCTTCCGATAGTCGATTAGACACCACCAGCGTTCTTCAATCGTCGTCCCGAATCAAACGATACCTTGGGAAATAGTGAATCGGTCGGGATCGCAACAATTGCTATCTCGTCGGCCGATTCGACGATGAATCCAACGAGATTGCAATTGTGACGATCCCCGACAAATTCACCCCAGGGTATAGTTTGGTTCGGGATGACAGTCGAAGACCGCCGGTAGTGTCCGATCGGCGATTGAAAGACTCGTCGGCCATCACCGACGAGTTGGGACAATGAGACAGGGTTCATTTCGGGATAGATAATTCATTCCTAATCTATTCATGAGCTAAGTCTAATTCTCATAATTAGGTCAATGGGTCAAATATTTGTTGACCAAAGTCGCCAGATCTGATTCAAGCGCCCAATTAACATTTAGTTCGCTCTTTTTTTTTTAATGTTTTAATGTTAAATATTTATAATATTTAAGGTGTATTAATGGTATGATTCAAATAACTTAGTGTGCATTTCTATTTAAATTAATTTTAAATATATTTGTCTTTAAATTGATTATTTTATTTATAACTTATTAAATTTATTAATATTATTATTATATTATTATTATTATTTATTATTATTAAATTTATAAAATATAAAAATTATTTAATTTGGATAATAATTTATATGAAAAATGAAATATATATATATATATATAAGAATTATAAATTTATAAAAAAAACAAATGATTGACATTAATCCACTGATTCGAATCTGGATTATTGATTTTTTTATAAATTTATAATTCTAAAATATCTTTTATAAAAATAATAATAATTTTAAGTTTACGGGATTGCTGTTTTTAATTGTTGAATTGATGATTTCGATTCGTAATCGAAATTAATTCTACTACATCACATATTCTCATTTTCAAGGATTACAAAATTAAAAAAAATTATTATACTGAGAGAAAAATCTTAAAGAAAATCTTAATGAACAACATCACACTTTATATGTAGCAATTCTAAACGGATTCATTGTACCTTTCAATGTATAATTTAATTTAGGATGATGATCGAAAATTGTTGATGGTGTCTGGAACGTAATCAAATATGTATATATAAAATATCACGTCATTTTTCAAAATTTTCATTAAGATTTTTTTTTAACATGTCATTGCTCAAAATTAAATTTATTAATGCACTTGACAAATTTTATTTATTTAGGCGGAGTGCGTATGATACATTTCGACACCCGAATGAATTCCTCCAATAAGGTATTTTTAATTTTTTTTTAAATTTTAATAAGTTAGAGATTAATTACTGAGTTCTTTTATTGGGATCAAAAATAGGTATATGATACTTTAGTACTTATTAAGTTGGATTTTTTATATGGTAATTTTGGATATGAAATTAATTAAAATAATAGGATTCATGAGTTACAATTATATTTATCCCACTTAAATCAGGATTTATCATTCAAAATTAATTATATATACATAACATGATCTAATTATTATCTATATATAAAACTAAAGTAGAAAATTAAAAGAATGACTAACAATGAATAATTTAAATCCATCGCAAAATAGACTAATCTAAAATTTTTACAAAAGTTATTAATCTTATTTATCGTTAAAATTTTTACAAACATGGAATGATCTTTTACAAGACTATATGAGTGTATGACATTCTATAATCTTTCTCATTGGGAAACAGAGGAGGAAGAAAAATTAAATTTAAAATTTAAAATATTCAAATCAAGAAACTTCTTCCCTATATATTTTGCCATCCTCAACCACATAAAAGCTCATTCCTTATAAATACCCTGTAAATGTTAATAAAACCGATATATATATATATAAGAATACTATGTTGCGGACAGCGGGCTGCGGACCCCATGCAGATCGAGCATGGTGACTGATTAGCAAGTGCCTGATCGGTCACGGCCGTCGCCTGCGGACTTCCCTGGCCAACAACTCCTCGACACCAACGACGGCCTTCGGCCGCCGCCCCCAACCAAAACTATAACTCGGGGGGTGCAGTGAACCCTAGGGGATAGCGGTGAACCGGTCAGCACGGTGACTCCAGGGGTAGCGGTGAACCCGTCGGCGGCTGATCGGTCAAGGGGACTGATCAGGAGCTGACTGATCGGTCAAGGGGACCGATCAGGCAAGCGGTCAGCATGCGGTCGACACATCACGGTTCGCAACAGAGTAAAATCGTGTATATATATATATATATATATATATATATATATATATATATGGGGTTGAATACCCCGTGGCGGACATGGGGGCTGAAGAAGCTGCATTGCAAAAGCCACCAAGCCGGAACGACTCCCTTAGCGGGACACCCGAGACCCTCTCAGGAGAGGGGACCCGTAGACCGACTCGAGTAATTATAACCCCGAAGATAGCTTCAGGAAGACACACCCCCGAGTTCACCTTGGGGGTAGGTCCCTGAGAGTACCTCGGAGAGATGAATGCCCGGGACCCCCGGGCTAAAGAACCTCGGGATCATCTCGGGGTAGTGGGGCCCTAGGAACACTCAAGCAGAGGTCTGTTTCTCTCGGATCGGCGGGTCATCGTCCACCATTATGATAGAGTAATTACTACCCATGATCAACAGCCATAAAGGTCTTAATCATCGCAACCACCCGGATTGAGGTATCACGGCGACCGTTACCAGGGTGAACTATTAACCGATAATCACGGGGACATGACGAAGATCGTGGGGACTCGTGGATGGCCGCCGCAGGTATAAAAGGTATTCCAACCCCTCTGGTAAGGGGGTTAGACATTCTCTACTACTTATACATCTTTCTGCCTTCTACATTTTCTCTGCATCGAAGCACTGACTTGAGCGTCGGAGTGAGCTCCACCGGACAACCTCCGGCATATTCCCCTAATGCTCGTATTGATCTCGCAGGGCGCAGAGTTCCTCCCTTAATGTCAGCATCCGCGTGGGATGAACCCTGGTGACTGGCCGTCGACATTGATTCCTTCTGGAACAAGTTGGTGTCGTCTGTGGGAAACCAGTAAAGCACCCGAAGGAGCACCGATGGCAGGGCCAGCGGGAGAACCCATAGCCCTGACGAAGGAGGAACTTGATCGCCGAAGCGCTACCACCATCGCAGAAATACTCCGGCATCCACCAGTGGAACCCCTCGATTCGCCGCGAGGGGCCTTGGATCAGAGGGAGACCCTCGCGATCAACCTAGATCCCACTTACAAGGTCTTACCGAAATTCTGCGAGGTCTTGCAAGTGGATCTTGCCGACACGCGAGAAGATGAAGGACCCAAGGAAGAACGGAGGGAGGTCGAGGGCGACGAAGTGCAGATTCACCCTCAACATAGAGGGGGAGTTACGCGGATCGCCGAAGACCTTGCGTCGGAACTAAGATGTCGTCTCGTAGATTGCCTGTGGAGCCACAATGATGTCTTCACATGGGCGCCGAAGAAATCAAAGGGGTTCCACCGGCGTTAGCCATGCATCATCTGCATGTTACCCCGGGAGCCCGACCTGTGAAGCAGAAATGCAGGCACGTCGCACCAGAGCAAGATAAGGCTATCTGAGACGAGGTTCAGAAGTTGATAAAAGTCGGTTGGGGCAATCTATGGTCCGAAGTGACCATGTGTTTTGATGTTTGGGCAACGGATTTAAGTTAGGTTCGCCCTTGTATTTTGATGTGTATTTGAGTGTGTAGGTCTTGTAGGATACACATGGGCTTAGATGGACGGCTTCGGGTACGGTGAAGGATGACATAGAGGCAAGTTGTGGGCTTGTGTGCGCATCCGAGGGACTATGGATATAGCAGAAACGATGAGCCAAGGGAAGCGGACTTCGAGGCATGCGTGAAGGATCGCAGGAGGCAAGCCGAGGGCTTGTGTCCGCATATGAGGGACGGGAGCCAAAGTTGAAGAGGTCTTGAAGGCAACAGGTTGAGGTTGCTAGTTATGAGTCAGCTGAGTCATGAGAGTTCGAGTGCTGAGTGAATTGTACTCGGGAAATCCTAGGGTTCAAGTACTTAGGGAAATGTACTCAGGAAGGGGAAACCTTAGGTTTAGAAGTGGACCAGCCGACTGGTGCCAGGGCAGTCGACTGATAAAGTCCACAGCAAGATCAGTCGACTGCCCATGGATCAGTCGACTGATGGTAGCTCAAATTTGAACGTTAAGCAGTAACGGTCAAATTTGAGTGAGACTAGTCGATTGGTAATGGACCAGTCGACTGGTAATGGTCTTCTCAGCCTTGAGTACTATTTAAAGGGGCTCAGTTTTGGCTGAGAGTTCTTGACGAAATTCGCTTTGATTTAAGGCCAATTAGTAGTCTAAGAGCTCAGGAGTGTTGTTCGGGTTATAGCGAGGTTTCTCCACCCACAAGGAGCTACATGAGCTAGCCAGAGGTCTTCCGGGGAGTCATCCACCGATGGATCGGGATCGTCCACCTTACGGACAGCCGTGGAGTAAGAGTTTTATCTCTAAACCACGTAAAGGTGACGTGTTAGCGATTATTTGATTTGTTTATTAGTATTTCCACTTGCACACTAAAATTTGTAGGAAGAAAGATCGAAAAATTGCTATTCACCCCCTTTAGCAAACGGTAAGATCCTAACAAGTGGTATCAGAGCAAGGTTCGCTCATCTACGGACTAACCGCCGAGAGAGCAAAAAAAAGGTAGAGGAAATGGCGCGTGAAAACGCTTAGGGATGAGGCCGACTGAGGGCCTGGGAGGGTGCCGACTGGGGGCACTGAATAACGCCTCCTCCGATTTGGGCTTACCCCCGGAGCGTGGGCCACCACGCGTCGGCAGGAAGCCGAATCTAGATGAGTCTTATAGCATGAACATTTGGCTCGGGGTCAGGCTGATACGAAAGAGCGTGGGTCACTACGCATAAGTTTAAGGACCTAAACCCACTCAACACCTATCTGATGGGTCTCTATAGCCCACTAACCCTCTTCCTTCTGACTGGTTGCCAGGCTGCTGGGCCAGGCTACACGCAAGCTGGCCCAGGATCATAAGCATCCCCCTCAGGTCTAGTCTAAGGAGGCACGTAGTCCGACTGACTGGACCTCAACTATGGCTCGAGCCTGGCGCGCCCCTCAAAAACCAAGCGTATCTTCTCATTGATTGCTGCCTGAATGGCATGAGACTCGCGCCTTTACACCATCTGTCCTCACACACCGATGTATGTGCCCTTAGCCTTCGCAAGTGTTCTAGCCATGTATGTGCTCTGCCATCATGCACATTACCCGAGCCCGATCAGACGGTTCTGGCGGGTTCACCCGTTTCTCCTGGTTCCCCATCGAACGACTGGCATTCCTCGCCTATGCCCATAAGTAAGTCTTTCGTCTGCTTGTTCTTCCCCATGCGTCTGAAACCTCTCATCGTTCTCCGACGCTTTGAGCGCCACTAGGGCTCAGACAGCTACTCCTCCTCGACTTTCCTCCGGCGACTCCCTCCGACGGTTAACTTCTCGTCTTCTCCTTATCCGATGGCCTCTTCTTCTTCGTCTCCAACCCCTTCTCGGCCCTGGTATTCTACCATGGTAACTACCCTTACTGCCCATGACCTAGAGCAGATACAGTCCGATTTCTTAATCCCTGACGACCACCAACTACGCCTGCCTAACTCGTACGACCGACCGGACTCCGCTCCCTTAGGCTACATTGCTTTGTCTCGGGACCATCTACAAGCTGGCCTCCGTTTCCCTATTTATCATTTCCTTTCTGCCATCTGCAACTACTTCCAAATTCCATTACCTCAGCTAGCCCCCAACATCATACGTCTGATGTGTGGCTCGGTAATCATTTTTTCACTACTCCGGATTCCCCTGGAGCCAGAAAATTTCCATTACCTTTTCTATCCCAAACATCAAGAAGCGAACGACTTCTTCTTCCAAGCCCGAGCCAAGGCTTCCATCCTCCTAAACCTTCCCACTTCGAACAAGGGATCGAAGGAACGTTACTTCTTCGTTGGGCCCATCTCAGCCCCGGGCTGGCCCACAACCTGGGTCGAGGGACCTCCTGTTTCCGAGGCCCTCTCCAGACACTATCGCACTTCCTCAGCCTACCTAAACGTCACAGCTGAACTAGAGGACAGGCATTTCCACGGTGGCCTTCTGCTAAAGGAGGGGATTCTCTCCACCTTTGGTCTTAGCCCGAGTCCTGTCCCTTCCCTGTCTGCCGTTGGTAAGCCTCATTGCCTCTTTCATGTACATCTTTTAATCACGCCTAAGCTTACTTTATTTTCACAGTTTCCATGCTGCTGTCTACGACTCTGAAGGGAGGCTTCAGGCTGAATAAGGCCGAGCTAGAGACTCGGGTCACCTCTGTGCTGGTTGCTAGAGGGGGTGCTTTGGCGGAAAATGTCTCGGCCGACCCGACCCCGGCCATACCGGAGTCAATTCCCATCGCCTCTGAGACCGCCCCACCTATAACCATCAGACCTCGCGCCTCCTCCAAGCGTCGACGAGCATCTTCTCCGGCAGGGGGCTCGTCACACCCTTCTTCCAGCAAACGTCTGGATATGAAGAAGAAGAAAAAGAAGACGAGAGCGGTTCCCGACCCGGGGGCTCCGTCTACATCCATGGCCATCGTGTCTTACGTGGCTCCTGTTGCTGATCCCCTTGCAGTCACAGTTGTCGACGACTTCCCCCTTCGCTTGCCAGTAATCATACCTGCCACTGACCCTATCATGGGTGTTGTGGCTGATCCTCCCATTACCACATCGTCTGCCGACCCTTCTGCCTCCTCCAACGCTTCCAATGCGTTGATGTCTGATAGATCAGGGATCCCATCTGTCTAGGATCCGACCGAGGACCCAATGATGCACCTTTTGGTGCCCACTCGGGCTGGCCGCCACTCTATGATGCCCCCAGGCGAGCTACTCGAGCGACGTCAGGATCTTCGCCTGTATGGGTCGGTAGTCGACCGCTATGCTCAAGGGCTTGAAGAGTCTTACTTCCGGGGCCCTCGTAACAGAGTCGATACCTTTTTACTCAAGGCCACTCAGGTATGCCCGGACAACCTGGGTCCTTTGCTGAACACTCTTGTTTCTTATCCCTAAGACCAGTATGCATTTTGCAGTTCATGGGAGACTGCCACGACTTCTCTATGTCTTTTCGGGCCCAGAGCTTGGCTCGGGCTAAGGCCGAGAGAGAAGTAGAGCGCCTGAAGACCCAACTAGCGCACTCTCATCTGGTTGTTGACGAGCCTACACAGAACCATCTGCGAGTTGAAGTTCAGGCTTTGCAAGATCAATTGGCTCATTCTGAAGAGCAGCTCGAGGCAACGCGTGGTCAGCTCGAGGCAACGCAACAAGTCGCGTACGAAACGAGCATCCGTCTCTCCACTGTAAAGCATACCAAGCGGAAAGCGTGAGCTCTTCAAGCGTAGGCTCAAGACGAGTTGACCCAGACGAAGTCTGAACTCCAGCAGACGTCTACTACTAACGACTCCCTTCGGGTCCAACTGGAGGCCAGAGACGCTGAGGTTCTGGCTCAATCGCAAAAGATAACGGAGTTGTCCACGGAGATTTCCTCTAAGGACCAATTGTTACAAGGTCAGAAGGAGGAGATCGTGCAGCTATTGAAGGAGAAATCCGAGTGGGAGGCAGCTAGATTGGAGCTGCGCTCCCGCAGGGAAACCGAACACTCCGAGTGGGAGACGACTAGGTCAGAGCTGGAGGAGCTCCGATCCTACAAGGAGGCTGAATCCTCCAGATTAGAAAAGCATTGGCTCGAGTGCATCAACGCCCCGACCCATATGACCGACATTGCCAAACAGTTTATGGAGGTAATGATGCCACAGGGAATTAACATCGTTCGTCGACTCAATCTTGGTGGGTATCTGCTTCCCAATCTGCCTCCCACAGCCGTGCGGATTCAGGATATGTGTGAGGACTTGCCTAACGTGACCGAAGAGCCATTCAAGTGAAGGTCAGGCCTTCTACATTTTTGTCCTTCCTCTTTTGGCACTTGTAGGGGCGATTGATCCTCGGCTATGTAACACCTTTGCCCTGCTAATTGAAATATTTCCCTTTCCACTCGGGCTCATTGGGCTTGCTTTTATTGTCGAGTATTGATATTCCAGGTGATCATTGGTTGGAGCACTCGGCTCCCTTACCATGTAAACTGCTGAACTAAAGGACTGGCGGGGGTTGGCCCGCTTGCGAGGATTTAGCCGCTTGGTTAGGTTGGAACCTGGGGAGCATGGATTGCTAGGCGGCCGACCGAGGCCGGAACCAAGAGATTTGTGGGAGTTGGCCCGCTTGTGAAGGTTTAGCCACTTGGTCAAGTCGGAACCCAAGGGGCATGGATCGCCACGCGGCCGACCGGGGCCTGGACCAAGGGATTGGCGGGAGCTGGCCCATTTGTAAAGGTTTAGCCACTTGGTCAAGTCAGAACCCGGGGGGCGTGGATCGCCACGTGGCTGACCGAGGCCTGAACCAAGGGATTGGAGGGAGCTAGCCCGTTTGTTTCTCTGTGCCTATCCTATCGAGGCGATTCGTACCTCAATTTCTGACAACCACCTTAACGAGTGATTGAACATATCAACGGTGAAATGACGCCTCGGGAAGCGAAACGTCTATCATCGGTCATAAGTACCTCGGGCAGCGAGTAGCTCTTGCTCACTTGCTCCCGTTTTTATATTTCTTGACATTTTCCCGCCAGGCGGTCGAGCACGACCCTTTGATCATGCGATTTACCGAGGCCTTCTACGAACGACCAAGATGGTTTGCTTTCTCCTATATATGGGCGATGCCTCCCGACGTTTCTTTCAACCCAAACAACTGTGAGACCGGAATCCCATTCAGTTTTTCAGCCATCTTCCATCATGTCCTTCGACTCTTCCGAGGAACTGTTTTTCTAAGAAGGCTTTACACCTCTTCGGATGATTCTTACCTTTCTTCCTCAAAAGATGTAGACCAAGAGTTTCTTGAGATGATGCTCCCCCAAGACTCTCCTCTCCCGACGAGGACACTCACGTCCATCGCTTCTCCTCGCGAAGGTGCTTCTTGCAAGGGTAAGGAACCAATGAAGCAAGGGCTAGCTTCCAGCATGGGGGTCTCTGATACGGATGACCTACCCTTGAAAACCCGCCGTAATATACTTCATTCGGCTATTTCTTCATCTCCACATGCTACTTCCGCTCCTCCCCGCCGAGCGAAGCGAGCCAGGGTGCCGGCTTCTGCAGGAGTTGCAGCAGCGGCACCATCATCATCCCGTGTGACCTCCCCTTGGGAGCGTACCCCGCCTCCACCTAGCCCCGAGGTATCTCCCTCTACGCCGACTCACGAGGCTGCCCTTCCTCAGTCGGGCAACTCCCCTCTGGTGCCTTCTTTTGCTAAGGGAGTTAATGTCTACCCTCCTCTGACAAGGGCCATCTCCCCGAGCGTTACAACTCCCGGGGCTCCCTCTTCTTCTACTTCGTCGAGGAGGGTTTGGATGTTCGTGCCAGCGGGGCATCCAAAGGGCGGTGTCTTTACTATCCCTCATCATTCGGCCTAGGGCGATTCTGTATGCCGATCGGCTGGCAATACTGGCTCGACTAATGCTAGAGGGGTTACTATCATATGACCCCTATCTTAGCCAATGCCAGTCCGGGGAGGCTTATTACTTGCATGCTCCTTGCCCTCTCCTAAACTATGGGCCTCCGCTTGGGACGATGCTGCCATTTGCTCTCCTGGCCCAGTCTTTCCGAAGGCCGCCACCCTCAGGGCACTAGCTAGTGACTCGCGTTCGAGGCGCGGTCTGAACAGGGAGTCTGAAGCCCTGTCCAAGCGAGAGCCTGGAAACTTTGCTCTGGCGGGAGCCCGGAAACTGTGCTCAGGTGAGAGCGCCTAGTCCAACATCCGAAGCTTCAATTCATGAAAGATATTACTTTTGTTTTCTTTGATTCTGACTCGTGCCTTCCTTTCTCGACAGATGGCGCGGTCAGTTAGGAACTCTGAGGAATTGACCACGCAACTTATTGAGGCACACCACACCATCTCCAATCTGCGGGCTGCCCTGAAGACCAAAGAGGGTGAACAGGATGCCTGTTTTGCGGAGCTCGGCAGGCTTCGAAAAAGATACGATGTCCAAGCATCCGTGCTGAAGGCCGTCCAGCGGCGCATACAACGCCTCAAAGGCTATACCGACTCTTTGCTCCCAGGCAAGTCCTCGAAGAAGACCGGTCGAGCTCCCTGAGCTGAGAGCAGTTGTCATTGAGAGATGTTCTCTTTATTTTCCTTTGCGGGAGAGGGGCTAGGCCCCAATTTTGTAATAGCTTTTGATAATAAGAATGCCAACTTACTTACGTTCCATGTGTCTTTGCAATGTTTAAGTATTAATGACTCGAGCGGTGTTATTAACCCGAGTGCAGACTCCCCCATGCAGTTTCACTTCACTGATCGTATCGGCGAGCTGCGCTAGTATAATACCTTCCGTTCGTGCCTTCACTCGCGTTGGCCACTTAGGCCAAAACAAACCTCATTTTGTGATTGCCGGCGTAAAACACATGAAGCCTGCCAACGGCTTTGACAAAAGCGAGTGATTTGATGTTTGGAGAGTAACTAAGTGTTATCTGAATGAAATTGCCGATCTGGGCCATGGGCCTCGTAAGGACTTGTAGTGCCACTTTCACTCGGGCCCTGCCTTGGAGGCCACCGAGTTAGGGAGATGTTTGAGAGATGTTTTTGCCTTGGGATTTCGAGAGTTTCGCATGCTCGGTTGGGTAATACTTAGGGAACGTGAGTCACCACGTGCCTGGCTGACGATCGAGCTGAGAGATGAACGTGCCTTGTTAAAAGAGGGGCGTCTGAACACGGACTCAGGCCGATCCTCAGGAACGTGGGCTGTCACGCGACCGATCGAAGACACTGAGTCAGGTGGGTCGAGGAGGCTGGCCCACTTACAACATGGCGAGGCACGAGTTTGCGCACACGGTCGAGCAAGACTCAGGGAGCGTGGGATGCCACGCGTCTTACTGAGCAGCCGAGCTGCGGGATAAATGTAACTCGTATGGAGACGAGAGTCTGGACACTGACTCAGGCCGATTCTCAGGAGTGTGGGCCACCATGCGTCCGATCGGAGACATTGCCTCGAGTGGGGCGTGGAGGTTGATCCACTTATAACTTGGTGGCGAGGCAAGTGTTTGCACGCACGGTCGAGCAAGACTCAGGGAGCGTGGGACGCCACGCGTCTTACTGAGCAACCGAGCCGCAGGATAAATAGCGCACACAGTCGGGCAGGACTCAGGGAGCGTGGGACGCCACGCGTCTTACTGAGCAGCCGAGCTGCGGGATAGCACACACGGTCGGGCAAGACTCAGGGAGCGTGGGACGCCACGCGTCTTACTGAGCAGCCGAGCCACGGGATAAATAGCACACACAGTCGGGCAGGACTCAGGGAGCGTGGGACGCCACGTGTCTTACTGAGCAGCCAAGCTGCGGGATAGCACACACGGTCGGGCAAGACTCAGAGAGCGTGGGACGCCACACGTCTTACAGAGCAGTCGAGCCCCGGGATAAATAGCGCACACAGTTGGGGTCGGATAAGACTCAGGGAGCGTGGGACGCCACGCGTCTTACTGAGCAGTCGAGCTGCGGGATAGCACACACAGTCGGGCAGGACTCAGGGAGCATGGGACGCCACACGTCTTACTGAGCAGCCAAGCCGAGGGATAAATAGCGCACACAGTCGGGCAGGACTCAGGGAGCATGGGACGCCACGCGTCTTTCTGAGCAGCCGAGCTGCGGGATAGCACACACGGTCAGGCAAGACTCAGGGAGCGTGGGACGCCACGCGTCTTACTGAGCAGCCGAGCCGCGGGATAAATAACGCACACAGTAGGCAGGACTCAAGGAGCGTGGGACGCCACGCGTCATACTGAGCTGCCGAGCTGCGGGATAGCACACACGGTCGGGAAGGACTCAGGGAGTGTGGGACGCCACGCGTCTTACTGAGCAGCCGAGCCACGGGATAAATAGCGCACACAGTCGGGCAAGACTCAGGGAGCGTGGGACGCCACGCGTCTTTCTGAGCAGCCGAGCTGCGGGATAGCACACACGGTCGGACAAGACTCAGGGAGCATGGGACGCCACTCGTCTTACTGAGCAGCCGAACCGCGGGATAAATAGCGCACACAGTCAGGCATGACTCAAGGAGTGTGGGACGCCACGCGTCTTACTGAGCAGCCGAGCTACGGGATAGCACACACGGTCGGGCAAGACTCAGGGAGCGCGGGACGCCACGCGTCTTACTGAGCAGCCGAGCAGCGGGATAAATAACGCACACTGTCAAGCAGGACTCAGGGAGCGTGGGACACCACGCATCTTACTGAGCAGCCGAGCCGCGGGATAAATAGCGCACACAGTCGGACAAGACTCAGGGAGCGTGGGACGCTACGCGTCTTACTGAGCAGCCGAGCTGCGGGCTAATAGCTCGAGAGTCTGGATCATCTGCGAGCTGGTTAAAGACCGTGCTCTTCCACCGTTATGAGTGCTTTACATTTACAACTTAACTTCTCACTCAGCAACCCGATAGGGCTGAAGGTTTATCGCACTCTAGGGTCGATCCAACCATTTTCCCTTCTCATTCTCTAAATAATAAGCTCCTGAAGCGAGCTTCTGCACGATCTTGAAGGGTCCCCCCATTGCGGCTCCAGCTTGCTTACGTCTCCAACGGGCTTGACTCTCTTCCATACAAGGTCGCCCACTTGGAAGGTCCTCGGCAATACCTTCCGATCATATTTCTGTTTCATCTTCCGCCGATATGCGAACATCCGAGCGGCTGCTTTGTCTCGGATTTCATTAACCAGGTCCATCTCTAGACGCCGCCTTTCCGGGTTATCTTCATCATAAGTCGCCCTTCGGTCCGATTTGCATCCGACCTCGACCGGGATCACTGCTTCTCTCCCATAGACTAGCTGGAAGGGCGTGCATCCGGTTGTTTCTTTTATCATGGTCCTCAAGGCCCATAAGATGCTCGGGAGCTCCTCTACCCACGTTCCGCCAACATGATCAAGCTTAGTCTTTAATCCTCGGAGGATCTCCCGATTGGCCACTTCCGCCTGGTCATTGCTTTGAGGGTAGTCTACAGAGGTGAAAGCTTGCTTGATGCCGTATTTTGCGCACCACTCTTGTATCCTCCTACCCTGGAAGTGCCTTCCATTGTCAGAGATGAGCTTGTACAGGATCCCATACCTGCACAATATGTCCCGCCACAAGAACCTCATTACCGCTTGCTCAGTCATGCGTGACAGAGCCTCAGCTTCTATCCACTTGGAAAAGTAGTTGACGACCACCAGCAACTACTTTTTCTGGGCAGTAGCAGTTGGGAATGGTCCCACGATATCCATGCCCCACTGATCAAAAGGGCAAGAGACCGCCGATGCCTTTAGCACCTCTGTGGGTCGATGCAGTAAACAGTGATGCTTCAGGCAAGACAAGCAGGTGGCCACCAGCTCATTGCCATCTTTCTGCAGGGTCGGCCAATAATAACCTGACATGATCGCCTTCCGAGCTGTCGCGCGAGCCCCAGCGTGGTTGCCACAGATCACCAAGTGAATTTCCCTCAGGACATAGTCAGCATCCTCTTCATTTAAGCATTTGAGGTGAGGCTGAGAAAACGATCTCTTGTACAGGACGTCCGACCATGGTATATCTGGACACATGCTTCTTAAGCCACCGAGCTTCCTCCCGGTCGGCCGACAAGGTTCCCCTTGTGAGGTAGGTGATGATTGGGGTTCGCTAGTCGGACTCCAACTCCAAATCGTCCTGTCTTTCTATCTGCATGATTAACAACGCGGGGCCACCAGCTTGAGGAAGTACCCACGAGTCGACTGAGCTGGCTAGCTTAGCCAATTCATCTGCCTTGAAGTTCTCCTCCCGTGGAATCTTCCTTACTTGCACTTCTTTGAATTCAGCTTTCAGCTTCTCATAGGCCTCGATGAAGGCTTGCAACCGATCACTGTTGACCTCGAATCGTCCGAACACTTGCTGCGTAACCAGCTGGGAATCTGAGTAGAGCACCACCCGGGCTGCTCCCATATGCTTGGCGGCATGTAGTCCAGATATGAGAGCCTCATACTCGACCTCATTGTTCGTGGCCTTATATTCCAGTCGCACAGACAAGTGCATTTGTTCGCCACTCTAGGAGATCACCAAGATACCAATTTCACTTCCCGACCGAGCCGTCGAACCATCCACATATATTTGTCATGCTTCTTCAATTTCGTCCGAATGTAGCTCACTTAAGAAATCAGTCAGAGCACGAGCCTTGATAGCTGGTCGAGGCTGGTACTGAATATCATATTCACTCAGCTCGGTAGTCCACTTAATCAGTCGCCCAGATGCTAGCAAAGTGCTGCAGGAACACCTTTTTGAGCCCCTCAAAGCTCACGATCGACCCCTCGGGGAGTCGATCGAACCATCTCTGGGCTACTCCAGAGAGGGTCGTCAGGAGGGCTCGACATTTGACGCCTTCCAGATACTGATGAAGCAGAGCCGCACTCTCGAACTTCATCAGATGCTCCTCCGGGTCCGTGGCCCCAGCATACTCTGGGACGGTGAAGAAACGGAGGTGCCGAGGCACAGGGTCCAAGACGCAGGGAGCAAAAGGGTTGCGTACCAGTGTAGTTGAAGCGGGGTCAGTCGGAGCCTTTCCCTTGTCCGGTTGTCTCCCTCGCACCGGATTGGACACTGAGGCCTCTGTTGACATAGAATGGGCCTTGCCACCCTGGTCCCGGGGGAAGCCTACCAGAGGAGGTACAGAGCCACCCTCAGGCCTAACAGGCCTGCCTTCTCCTCCAGAAGGCCGACACATAGCTGGCTCCGGGCCTTGAGGTCCTTGACTAGTTGCTTGTGAGGGCCTTTAAGAAGCCCTTTGCTGAGCTTGTGTAGCCATTAATATCTTGTACTCCTTGCGCGAGACATCCACAGTCATCTGGTTGGGGTCAGCCATCTCCACTTCCGATCAGGCTGCTGGAGGCCCTCCTTCTAGCGCCAAATTTGATCCTGTTGCGAAGTGAGTTGGACGCCCCTACAACTGAGTGAGCCTTTGAGGAGAGCGAGGTAGATGAGGTGGTCTAACGAGCTAGATCGCCGATGGCCTGCAAGACAAAGACTGTAAGAATCCACCGGAAAAAGTCCCCGGTCAGGCACTCCGACGGTCAAGTCAGTACTCGATGGTGGCGATGAAAAGTAATAGAATAGTATGAAATTGCACTATCGCGGGTACCTGAGAAATGCGGGGTGAGGAGGCTTATATAGCCGGGGAAGCTGGCAGCTCCTGCCCCTGCCTGCCACCTATTGTCCTATAGCGAGGACAAGGTAATACATGCCCAGAGGTGGCAGGATAAAGTAGCGCATGTTGTATTAAGGAAAGGGGCACTGTCAACTTGAGGGTTGGCATCGTTGGACGCCGCTCGGCCTGACATCAGGGTATGTGGGCTTGGTACGGGGGGACAGGATATGGCAGGGAAATCAATACCTCGACGAGATATCCGTCACATGGTACCAGGATGGCTTCAGTCCTGCGCCGATCTCGTAAAGCCTCTGGTATCCCAGTGTCAGGGAGTGGTTGTGCCAACTGAGGCATTAGGTGTAGAGGCCGACTGAGGGCCTTTGAGGGTGCCAAATGGGGGCACTAGATGTAGAGGTCGACTGAGGGCCTGTGCGGGTGCCGACTGAGGGCACTGAGGGATGAGACCGACTGAGGACCTATGAGGGTGCCGACTGGGGGGCACTGAGTAACACCTCCTCCGATTTGGGCTTACCCCCGGAGCGTGGGCCACCATACGTCGGAAGGGAGCTGAATCTGGATGAGTCTTATAGAATAAACATCCGGCTCGGGGTCAGGCTGATACGAAAGAGCATGGGCCACCACGCGTATGTTTAAGGAACTAAACCCGCTCGACACCTATCTGATGGATCTCTATAGCCCACTAACCCTCTTCCTTCTGACTGGGCGCCAGGCTGCCGGGTCAGGCTACACGCAAGCAGGCCCGGGATCAAGCGCAACCACTACAAACACCCTAATCCACACAAAAAGTAGTATCAATCTGCCAGGACATTAATGAAATGGAACAGCTAACAATTGCCTAATCAAACAAACCAAGAACATGCATGCGACAATCAGATCTAGAGAAGAATGTGAACAGGACAAGGAACAAAAAAGGGAAGCAATTTGATACTTCGTTTTGGTCCCAGAGATCCCTGAGGAACAAGGGCTCTCCAGTGCCCGCCCGCCGCGTAGACGCGAACGCCATCAACGGTATCCCATCCCAGGTGGCGGTCGCATCGACGATGCCGGCAGTGACTGCTGTGGAGGACCAGGCGACGCAACTCCAAGGATCGGCATCTGAAGCCGATTAGTGACGAGCCGCACAAATCGGGGGATCAAACCCACAGACGAATTCGATCCACTTACGGGGGAGGGAGCCAGGCGGAGACAGGGTGAGCGACAGAGGGGAGGCGATCGCCATTCCTGCTCACCGACGCAGCTGCAGTGGCGAATCGACAAAACCCTAATTGCCTCCACAACAAAATCGCAAGCGACAGTGATGAATGAGTGAACCTTTCTATTTCCGAGGCCTCGGAGAAGACGTGGGCGAAGCTGGATCTCGGTTTGTACTCTCGCCTAGCTTAGACTCGCCTCTTTGGGAAAAATTAACGCTAATAGATGACATGGAGTCTAGATATTAGGATTTAAAATTTAGGGTTTAATCCCACAAGGTTTGTTCTGGCTTAAACGAATCGAATTGACGATATAAAAGAAGAGGTCATGACAATTGGAAAAGCATACCTTTCTCGGCCTTTTGGCTAAGATCAAGTGTAGTATCTGTTCTTATCAGTTTAATATCTGATACGTAGATCATTGATCTACTATGATATTAAATTAATTATTTATTAGGGAGGATCCAATACAGTAGCTTGCTACTAGGCTCCTCGTGTGTCGCCTTTGTGTTGTACTATTGCAAGGGCTTGGCGCACCCAGCCAAGTCATATTAAATTTATATTTAGTTAGTATTTATTTTTTAATAGTATATTAAATATAATCATGTATTAACCGTAGGAGAATATGCTTAAAATACTATACAACAAAATAAATAAATAAATAATACATATGTTATTTATTATATTTTTTTTTATTTATATATATATATATATATATATATATATATATATATATATATATATATATATAATATATTAAATATATAAGATTATAATAATTTAAATTAATATAATATATAGTTAATAAGAAAATAAATTTATATGATTATATAAAATTTTTTAGATTTTTTGAATTTTATTATATTTTAATATGATATACCAATTAGAATATAAAACTATGTGACATGCCCATCCCGTGAGTTGCCTGATCTGACCACGTCAGAATCACCGTTCCATTGACGTTATAATGTCAAAAAACACTCCCATAGCAATCGACGTTTTGTATCAGAAAATTGAAATGACATGAGGTGTTCCCATGCAGGAATTGTTTCGACGAACCATGAATTCCATGTATCCTAGCTCGACTTCAGATGCACTACTACAGGCTACAAGTCTTTTGGGCAACGCTTAGTTGGGGATACATATGCTTCTTGATGAACTTGAACCAATTTCATGAATCCAATCCGAGTACAAGTGCAGTAGAGTACAGGCTGTACGTCTTTCACCTTTCGAGCAATACTTAGTTGGAGGTCCATATGATCCTGGCCAGGGGTACAAACAAATCTGCCTTGCGAGTTTTACAATTCGATTTCAATAATATTTGATGAGCTTTAACATGCTCGACTCAAAAACTCAACCTGATTTCAATAATATTTGATTCATATTTAAAATTATCAAATTGTTGAACTTTTGAAATATTTTATTATCAAATTGTTGAACTTTTGAAATATTTTTTTAAATCAAATTCGAATATTAAGGAGTTGATATATTTATTATTTATTATTTTTAATCAACACATTGATTTTTAAAAACTAATGATATTTGGTTTTTGCAATACGCTGATTAAGATTCGAATAATTCAAATGAGTTTGAATTTAAGCCATTTCCAGGTAAAGTTCGATTCTTATCGAATCAAACGTTGAATCATTCGAATCAAATTCGAGCTCAGATTTCATTTCAAATCAATCTCGAACTAAAATTATTTATATTTTCATTCAAAATTAGAATCAAATTCGAATATATATATTATTCGAGCTTGAATCCAAATATTATTATATTTTCATACTATTCAATTTGGTTTGTTTGCAACCCCAATCCCGGCCTAACTTATGATCCTGGCCAAGGGTCCTGGATGTGACTAAAATTGGAAATAAAAATTCTAATTGGTTTAATATGATTTTCTAAAATTTTCAATTTATCTTGAATAATTTAATTTAAAACATAACATACCTAATGAATAGGTTGACATTTAAATTTTAGGTCATCTATTAACATTATCAAATAAAATTTAAAAAAAATTATAAGTTAATTCATATTCTATTAAAATTAATTAAATAATTGTTGGATGTTGTGGATATTATATGATTTATCAAAAACTCTATAAGCTAACCATCTTTTTTTAATATTCTAGGAACTATCAATCTAATGGCAAGTCACACTCATATGCGAGTGTGCTTACCAATGATCACTTCAAATATCGAAATATAAACAATCTTTATTATTTAATTTAATAAAATTTTAATTAATTTTTCCTCTTATTTTACTATTTATTAAGAGTTTTTTTATAAAAATTTTCAAAAGTATATTTAGATTCAAAATTAAATGATAAATATTCTACGGAAATAAATTTAGCTAATAATTTTATTAATTTATTATCAAAATATAAAAATAAATCAGAATAAGTACTTTCATTAGTGAAAAATCAAGAAAATTGTGCTCGAGAACTATCTATTCCATATTTTGTTAGGTGCTTTGCTTCTATCTATCATTTCAAAGACCTATAGTCACTATCGGCTTGAAATTTATAGGAAATATTGTAGTGCTTATATTTTATACTCAATTCTCCTGGCGAATGAGTGACATTCTCAAAATATTTAGTAAAAATAGAAGACTTTAAAGGAGAAACTTTTCAAACCTTAAGAGTGTATTTGGTTGGGGGTTATTCATGATAACCTTGGTTATCCATCCAAGGTTATCAACAAAATTTTTGTTTGGTTTAGATAATCAGCGATTCCCAAGTAATAATCGATGTCTAACATGTCAGCAAAAGGGTCATGCAAACCGGAATCGAAAACCCTTAGGAAAGTAAGGTTTTTCTTGATTCCCAGGTTATGAAACTTATTTTTTCAAAATTATCCTCCAATGTTTACCTTAGCAAAAGAGGCATTATTCGCGAGCAACTACCGATAACGACGGCGGGCGACCGCCGCCGGTGGCCGGCGACCTTCGCCGGCGGCCGGCGACCTTTGCCGGCGACCGGCGATCGGCGACCATTATTCGCGACCGACGATCGACAACCGACGACCGACAACGACGGCCGGCGACCACTGTCGGCGGCCGGCCATTATTCGCGGCTGACGACTAAGGATACAAATATGTATATAATATTGTTTTACGTTTTATTTTAAATTTATAAGCATATAATATTATTATACTTAAATTTAACTAAAGGGTAATACGGTAAAATATTGTATTATGTAATAGACTATTACCTCCAAACAAATAAGATTTTACTTGATTACCTAAATTGAATCAAACAACTTCATGTTATGTTTCATTCACTATTACCTTGGTTATGTGATTACTAAGTAATCACATAACTAAGATTATATCTGATAACTTGAACCAAACGCACCCTAACAATAAATGCATCAATACTTCCATATGATTCGAATATCGAAAGTTACTTAGTCTCATTATTGGTGAGTTAAATGCTGAGCACATTCACATTCACTATTTCCTTGCCCCTCTGAGATCGAACCTTCTCGGCCTCCTTCCAATGTAGTTGGATATGAAAGTCTAAAACAAGTAGTATTATAGTCGAATGCTTGTAGAGATTGTAGAATTGAGAATGACAATAGAAAACATGGGTGTGAAAATAATGAAATGAGCTCTCTATTTATAGACTTTGAAAAGTCATGAATACTAAATCGTAGTTATTGATAAAACAAATGGCCAAATGATCTCAACCATTAAAAAAAAATATTTAAAAAAACTCCTTTTTCCGAGCAGCTAGAATTAGCGATTCCAACGATTAAAATCATCATGATTCCAATGATCAGAACCGACCGTTCCAACGTCAAAAGAAGAAAAACAAAACAAAAATCTAAGCCGACAATTTTTTTAGGTAGGGTCAGGTCAGTTACGGTTCCAACCTAGGAACAGAGTTAACGGGTACTCAACCCATTGATGCGATTATGAATCTGACTCGCGGTCTGGTCTACCATAGCCTTAAGGGGGAGGAAATCTTAAATTTTTAAAATCAAAGAATTTAAAAATATGATTATTTGAATTAATTTTGAGAGAGAAAAAAGAGCCCTTCGTTTTTATTATCATTGATATATATAGAGATAAAGTTTTGCTATGCTAAGAACCTTACCGTGTTAACTCTATGCAAACCTTAACTAATTTTTTGATTTAAAATTTTTTTATATTTAACACTATAACTCAACTACTAAATCCTAATGGTAAAATTTGATTGGCACAATCGAAATCTTTAAACAAATTAAATAACAAATTAAAAAAATCACTCATGCAGGCATGCACGACGTCCATGGCATGGGGTCTGCAACAGATATTTTCCTTATATATATATATATATATATATATATATATATATATAATATATATATATATATATATATAATAATATATAATATAAATATATATATATATATATATATATATATATATATTGTAGGATCGTGATTGAGTGATAGAGAGGTGGGTGAATATCGCTTAACAAATCTTCGAATTTTAAAACTTAACGATGATAGAGTACACAGCGGAAACTTAAGGTTAGAGTAAGCGTCGGAGTTAGAGAGAGATAGGAAGCAGCGGAAAATAAAACATAGCACGATCAGAAACTCAGGTTGATTGTACTTGCTTTGGAGTCTTGACCGGCTCCTACTGTAAGTCCCACGATCCTTGATCGTTTAAATTGTGTAATACTAATAATCGCAAGTATATTACAAATTACAGAACTGAAGTGTGCGATAAAAGAAAAACAATTATACCAACTCCTGAAATGAAAGGAAGATCTTCGTTCGGAGAGTCGGACGGCGTTTCAGCGTTTAACGAAACTTCGGTAGCGCAGCTCACAGAAGATGAAACTGATTGTAGTCATAGAATTGTTCACATGAATTGCTGCACTCGACTCCTTTTTATAGAACTTACTCTGACACTTAATGGCCTCTCGGGCGCCCTCACAGTAGTATATCGTATAGAAACTCTATCTGTTGTTCGGTCAAACTTTATCCTGGCCAGGTGCCAAAGTCCCTTTCAGGTGCCTGAGTACCGATGTAGATCCTGTTGGTGCAGGAAGCACCATATCGAACCTTGTTTTGATATTGGCAAAGGGTTCAAAGTTAAGTATTATTGGTGATCTAACAAAGTTACTTGAGTGTGCAGAAAGAAGTCCTAGCGAAGGGCTGCTAGGCACCTGGCGAAGGAATGTCAGGATATAAAGCCCTAGCGAAGGACTGCTAGGCACCTGGCGAAGGGCTTCCAGGAAACAAAGTCCTAGCGAAGGACTGCTAGGCACTAGCGAAGGAATGCAAGGGTAAAAAGTCCTAGCGAAGGACTGCTAGGCACTGGCGAAGGAATGTCAGGGTACTGAAGACCTAGCGAAGGACTGCTAGGTGTCAGGCGAAGGACAGCTTGGTATCCAAGACCTGGCAAAGGACCGCTAGGCAAAAGTCCAACCGGAGGAGCCGGTTGGCATCAGGTACATTCTCCCGAGAGGAGTAGGTGAGGACGCGTTCCCCGTCGAGGGAACAGTAGGCGTCGGTTCGACCTAGGGCTCCATTTAGGAGGCCCAAAGTCAGAACCAAGATAGCTAAGGCTATATAAAATTAATATAATATTGCTCTGTGTTGTTTTGGACTAATCCTGGATACAGGACCGAAGGAACGAGTGTCTGCAGCTCAGAGAGCCTCGAAGGAGTGAGGCAAAGGCTGAGTAGGGCGCCCAGAGTGTCCCGGGCGCCCCCAAGGTGAACACAAAACAAACGAAGCAAAGGAACTGCTTCTGCAGCTCATAGCCAGGGCGCCCCCGTGCTCCCGGGCGCCCCCGCTGCTCCCGGGCGCCACCTGTGCAAGCCATCGAAGCAGAACCAGCGAAGCCAAGAGGATAAGATTCTGACCCGGTCAATCCGGGCGCCCCCAGCGTTCCGGGGGCCCCGGTCAAAGCTTGATCCCGAGTTTTAAGGGATCAGAGCTGACCGAGAAGGAAGTGGATCGACAGACACGTGGGGGGGCACCCTCGACGTTCCGGGCGCCCCCAGGTTCTATAAAAGGACCCTCGAACCAAGGCTTCACAACAATAATGAATTCAATGCAATCACGCTCTTCTGCTCCCGCGCTCTGCTCCGGAAACCTCTCGACTCGAGACTCAAGCGCCGACGACGTCCCGTTGCTCCGTAAATTCAATCTACATCGGGCGTCGGTAAAAGAAGAGTTACTTTTAAGTTTACTATACTGCTTTTGTAATATCTCTCTGTAAACATTTTGCGCACTTATAGAATTGCCCGCAGAAAACGGTCAACGACCGTGGGCCTTGGAGTAGGAGTCGACCTAGGCTCCGAACCAAGTAAAAACACCTGTGTTCGCGATTGCTTTATTCCGCTGCGTAATTTCTCTAATTCTAAAATCCGAACGCTTTCCGATATTCACCCCCCCCCTCTATCGGTTCTCTCGATCCAATAGATCCTCCACTCAGAACTTGCTACGTAATCCAGACCGTTGCGGCAGCTCAGCCGCCCGCTGCCAGCTCTTAGGTGCCTGAGTACCATTCAGGCGTCCCAGTCAACTGCTTTCTCTTTTTAGCTGCAACAAGGGATAGTTCCAAATATATAATAATAAAATATAGAATTAAGACATGTATGAATTACAACCAGTGTTGTCTTGGTCTTGACTTTCAGGTTTCACTCGAAACCCTAGGTCGGACCGACATGTTGGTGCAATCGACCCACGTTTGATCAGATAGATCATGGGTTTTGATGTGTGTGTTAATATGATTATGTTAGGTTTTCATGTTGGTTTGATGTGTGTGTTTGAGTCTTGCAGGACTTGGTGAACCACACATCAAAAATAACGGAGTGAACTATCCGAGGGACAAGAGCCGAAGGAAGAGGACTTCAAAGAGCAAGCCGAGGAAGTAGACATTCTCAAAATATTTAGTAAAAATAGAAAATTTTAAAGGAGAAACTTTTCAAACCTTAAGAGTGCATTTGGTTGGGGGTTATCCATGATAACCTTGGTTATCCATCGACCATTATTCGCGACCATTATTCGCGATCGATGACCGACAACGACGGCCGACGACCACCGCCGACGGCCGACCATTATTCACGGCTGACGACTAAGGATACGAATATGTATGTAATATCGTTTTACCTTTTATTTTAAATTTATAAGCATATAATATTATTATACTTAAATTTAACTAAAGGGTAATACGATAAAATATTGTATTATGTAATAGACTATTACCTCCAAACAAACAAGATTTTATTTGATTACCTAAATTGAACCAAACAACTTCAGGTTATGTTTCATTCCCTATTACCTTGGTTATGTGATTACCAAGTAATCACATAACTAAGATTAGTCGTGGGCTTGTGTGCACATCCGATGGACCATGGATAAAGCAGGGACGATGAGCCGAGGGAAGCGAACTTCGACGCGTACGTGAAGGATGGCATGGAGGCAAGCCGAGGGCTTGTGTGCACATCTGAGGGACGAGGGTCAAAGTTGAAGAGGGCTTGAAGGCAACATGTCGACGCTGCTAGAGCAGGAACGATGAGCTGAGGGAAGCAGACTTCGAGGCATGCGTGAAGGATGGCATGGAGGCAAGCTGAGGGCTTGTGTGCACATCTGAGGGATAGGAGCCAAAGTCGAAGAGGGCTTGAAGGCAACAGATTGAGGCTGCTAGATGTAGAGTCAACCAGGTCGTGAGGGTTCGAGTGCTGAGAGAAATGTACTCGGAAAGGGTAACCCTAAACATAGGGAGTGGACTAGTCGACTGGTGAGGGACCAGTCAACTGATAAGGTCTACAGAAAGATCAGTCGACTGGTCAAGGACCAGTCGACTGATGATGACCAGAATTTGAAATGTCGAGCTGTGGCATTCGAATTCAAGTGGGACCAGTAGAGTGGCCTTGGACCAGTTGACTGGTAACGGTCATATCAACCTCAAGCTCTATTTAAGGGAGCTCGTTTATGGTTGTTTCTTCTTGGCGAAACTTGCTTGGTTAGAGCTTGTTAGTAGCCTAGTATTGCTCAGGGATTGTCCAAGGTTTGTGGCGAGGTTTCTCCACCCACAAGGAGCGACAAGAGCTAGCCGGAGGTGCTCCGGGGAATCATCCACCGAAGGATCGAGATCATCCACCTTACGGGCAGCCGTGGAGTATGAGTTTCATCTCTGAACCACGTAAATCGGTGTGTTCTTCTTGTTTGTTAGTTTTAGTTTTGATTATTCCGCTTGCGCATTAACATTTGTAGGAATAAAGATCGAAATAGTGCTATTCACCCCCCTTCTAGCACACGGTAAGATCCTAACAAGTGGTATCAGAGCGAAGGTTCGCACATCTATGGACTAACCACCGAGAGAGCAAAAAGCTAGAGGAGATGACGATTGAAGAAAAGTTGGGTGATGACATTAATGCTCCACCTCTCTATGATCGCGAGGATTTCAACTATTGGAGGATGCGGACAAAGACTTGGTTCGGAATGGATTAGAACTACATGATTGCGCTTGAAGAACCATTTGAAGTTCCAAAGGATAAGCATGGGAAAAAGCTCCGGCCAAGATATTGGAATAAGGAGCAACAAGCACAATCAAAGGCAAATGAAACCGTAATCTCAATTTTACTTAGTATTTTGCCTAATGAAATAATTAGTGGTGTAGGGGCATACAAAAGTGCACATGAGTTATGGAACAAGATGGTAGCACTCCATGAAAACCCTACACAAGCTCAATTAGTGAAAGAGATCAAGGAAGTGAGCTCAATGGTCCAAGAAGAGGAGGCAGACCAATCGGATGAAGAAAGAAGGTCAACATCCAAAGAAGAGGAGAAAGAGGGAAAAAAAGAGACATTCATCTCCTCAAGTGAAGTGGCCCAAGAAAGTGAAAGATCATCCACTTCATCAAGGGAAGAAGAAGAGGTCTCCACTTCAAGGATTGAGGGGGAGGAGAGACCATCTTTAATACCGGAGCAAGAAGAAGCATCCACCTCCACCAATGCAAAGTCTAAAGACCACATCATTTGCTTTGGATGCAACAAGAAGGGGCATTACAAGGACAAGTGCCCATTAGGTAAAAAGGAGATAAACCCTAAACCCAAGTCAATTCATTTAAAATCTAACATGGGTTGTAGGGAAAAAAAGGAGAAAAAGCACATTAGATGCTTCACATGTGGAGAGCTAGGGCACTATCATAGCAAATGTCCAATAAAATGAGAGCTCAAGAAATTGAAACATTTGAGAAAATGGGAGAAGGAGGAAAGGAAGAAAAACTCACATCAAGGGGGAGCTACAAGGGTAAGGGAGGTAATCCCTAATTTTAAGCATGTTTCAAATTCCTCTATGTATGCTAGAAATAATGAAAAATGTTTGCCTATGCGTAACTTTAGATTTAAATATTATGATAGAAATAGGGTTAACATTGTATCCCAAAATCTTAAGGAACACATGTATCATGATAAATCTAGGATTGTTAAACCTAAGGATCAAGGCATTAATCCTAAGAAAGGGAGACACATGCCTAGACAAATGGGTAGAACTAGGAATGTCCAAGATGGATATGGTAATGCTAAGGTGAAGAGTCTAGAAAGGGAAAATCAAGCTTTGAAGGCAAAACTTGACAAATTACAGAAAAATCTAAATAGACTCATTAGGAGATCCAAGGGGTTAGGCATGATGATGGGGAGTCAAGAACCCAAAAATGATAGATCGGATCTACGATATCAACCTATGAGGTCAAATGTTAGTATAAAGTCATATGCAAGGATGTCATATGATTATAGCAAAGGGAAGGCCAAAAATGGCAAGGAAAAGCCATTTAAAGGGGAGAAGAAGAACTTAATTAAGGAAAAAGTATACAAGGTTAAGAGAGTTAAAGGTGTAGGTCAAGAAGCACCAGAGGTATACCGGTGTGGTCTTGCCTTTATAGATGAGTCACCTAGGGAGGAGACTAGGGCTAAGAGCTCAAGAGAGAGATCTAGGAGTCAAGATTGGATCCATGGCCAATGGATATCGGGAGGATTTCTCCTAGGGGACTAGACGGACTGAAGAATGTGCCAAATGATTTGGAAGACTCACTTGAGTCTTAATCCTAGGGAGTTGGCACATCAAGGGGGAGTTTTATGGATGAAAAGATGAAAATGAGACTATATTGCATTAAAATTGGTTTTCAATGTGTAGATGATATATAAATCAATGCTAGGGGTGCATTGGGATGGAGGATGAGAAGACACATCAAGAAAAGATCGAAACTAGGACTTTAGGCCAAGGATGAATTGAACAAATTAGATAGTTTTGAATTTCGTGTCAACCTTGGGATTGGCAATAGATTTACTTGTAAACGTATTTTTCCCAAGTAGAGATAGGTGTTACAAATCTCTCCGCGAAATTTTAAATTTTTTGGAGATTTATAGAATTAATTATGCATTTTTGAAATTAGGACAGAAAGGCTAAAATTAGGGTACCAGTCGACTGATTCAGAATCAGTCGACTGGTCTAGTTTAATTCAAAAACTAGAATTTCTAAGGTATCATTCGACCGATCCTCGATTAGTCGATTGATCTTTCTGTATGGTTTATCAGTCAACCGACCCAGGGGCAGCCGACTGATCTACGATTTATTTAAAAGGAATAGCCATGCGGGGGTGGCCGAACCTAGGGTTTCAGCGCCATCCCCTACGAGTTTTCATCTCCCTCGACCTCCCCTTTCTGCTCCAAGCTTTCCCAAGGCCCTAAAATCACATTCCTAGTCTTCCTCCAACTCAGATCTAAGTCTAGGGCAAGAGGTGTTGGATCGAGAATAGCGATAGAGGGGGGTGAATATTGACCGTTAGAGACTTGTCGTAGAAAACCGTAGACTTTCGAATCTTCGTTCTAGACTCAGAGTGTTAGTGTAGAGGAAAATAAACAGAACGAAGAAAATAAAAACCAACACAGATTGCAAGCGGGATTTTTACTTGGTTCCCGACCCCCCAGGGTCAATACATCCAAGGCCTATGCACGGGAACGCCCGTCCACTATTGGTCTCCTTTCCGGACTTTCCGAAGGCGGAGAAACCCGTCATACAGTGCAATATTACAATAAAAAAGATAACTGAATTGAATGCGGAACAATAAAATCAAATGAAACAAACAAGATCTGAAACTCGACCGATCTGGACCTCCGAAGTGCCGCGCACTTCCTCCTGGAGCCTCCCGATCGTAGAGCCTCGTCTTTAGCGCGTTGTCGTTGGTTAGAATGATCAGAATGGCTTACAGCAGTTGTGTTTCAAGCAGAGGGGTCGAAGCCCCTTTTATAGCACTCCTGGGGGCACCCTGGACGTCGGGCGCCCCTATAAACTTGGTCAAACCTTATCCCCGCGTCGACCTTGCCGCAGCTGATAAAACCTTTGACCAGGGCGCCCCGGACCTCCAGGGCGCCCCGGACCTCCTGGGCGCCCTCATGAAGGCTTATCTGTGTTTCGGACTCGAAACAGCAAATACAGCTTTGAACCCGAGCGCCTCGGATCTCCCGGGCGCCCCGCTTAAAGATTATTCTGCTTACCACACAACATTGCCACTTTTGTTCTTTAGCTTGGGCGCCCCCATCAATGGGGGCGCCCTGAATGCTTGGGGGCGCCCCCACTGATGGGGGCGCCTGGCTTCAAGGCTTCCAGCCTGGTTACCTACTTTGTCTCTGGTTCTTGGTACCTGCAAGATACACAAACACAAAGCAAATATACATACAATATTAGCCTTAAGGACTTGGTTCAGATTCGGATTTCCATGAAACCCTAGGTCGAACTGACGCAAGTTCTCACCCCCCGAGAACGCGCCTTTCACCTACTCCTCTCAGGAGATGGTTGCCACCCAGTCCTTCGGTTGGACTTTTACCCAGCAGCCCTTCGCCATGTGCCTAGAATCCCTTTGCCAGGTCTTCAAAGCCTAGCAGTCCTTCGCCAGGTGCCTAGCAGCCCTTCGCTAGGTCTTCGTTACCAAGCAGTCCTTCGTCTGGTGCCTAGCAATCCTTCGCTAGGTCTTCAGTACCAAGCAGTCCTTCGCCTGGTGCCTAGCAGACCTTCGCTAGGTCTTAGACTCCTAGCAGCCCTTCGCTAGGTGCCCAGCAGCCCTTCGCCAGGTCTTAGGGTTTCAATGCCTAGGTTAACTAGGACTTTTCTTCAACTTAGGTTACTTCTCCTTTGCTCCCCTTTGTTTGTTCAATGTATCACTGACTTAAGTGTATTGTCAAACATTAAAGCACTTAAAGAAGAACATCATTGATGCAACTTGCACCAACATGAGGGGCATCTTCTTTGAGTTAATCACGATCATTTTTTCACCATGCAACGAGCAGGGAAAAGGTAACAAGTTGTTTGACTCACTTATCGTAATTAATTCATGATTCATTGCTAACTCTCTCCTTTTTGCATGTTTTCCTTATTTTTACTCTCCATTTGGGTCATTTTTTATGCATGCATGGGTAAATTACATTTTAGAGTTGTCCAAAAGAGAAGGATGGGTGAGGGACCATCTGGGGCACCTCGGTTCCATTCCAAGGAATGCCAGTGGAGATTTGCAAATACCGACTTTGTATTAATGAACTGTAGGTATCTTAACCGGTCATATTTCCAAGAGAATAGCCCCCCCCCCCACCCCTCATTGTTGAGATTATCACCTATTTTGGTTTAGAGCAGCTAGTCTATTGTCAGTACTATGTTAACATTGACCTGTGCAAAGAGTTTTATGCTAATCTTACATGCATTAGTCCTGATGATGGGGCCTATGAGTCAATGGTGGCAGGAGTTACCATCGCCTTTTCACTTGCAGTCTTAGGATCATTTTAGAGTGTAGGGCTTTAAATAATGCGTTCACATGTTTTCCAAAAGTTATTGAGCCCTTTACCTTTCCTAATGTTACTATTGATCAAATCCATCGCCACTATTTTGAAAAACCTCGACCTCATCTACAGTGTATCTTTGCAGCCAAGCGCATGACTCCAGTTAGCAACGTATTGTACAAAATTATCTTAGATTGCATTTTACCTATTGTCACCAAGGGAAGGTCGAAGATTCGACTGCCTCACTTGGTAATGATGTATGCATTAGAGCGGAGGTTAGATATTGATATCATCTTGCATGTATTTGCATCCATTGTCCATTTTTCGCATAGTGTCAATACGAAGATCTACGTGTCTTTCGGTCATGTTTTGACCGAATTCTTTGAGTCTAGAGGTATTTGCACTACTAGAGGTCAGGTGCATCGTCTGTCCAAGGACTACGATCAGATCGGTTCACGACAGCTGTCCTTGGCGGAGATTGAGTGCAAGAAGGGGTGACGGTCTGGAGATGTCATCCTGGTTCCTCCAGTTCAAATGATGAGGAGGCTGCGCCTGCTGCTGCTACTGCTGGGGTTACACAGGAGCAGTTCTCCCTACTACAGACAGAGGTTCATGGCCTCAGGGAGGATTTTTAGACTTTTTAGCAGCACCAGGAGGGTCTCAGAGGCGACTTTCAGAGGTTCCAACAGCGCCAGGATGAGATGTATGTGATGATGCAACAGTGGAACCTCATGTATCAGGCCCCTCCTCCTCCTCCTCCAGGCGATGACATGTAGTGCAGATTGATTTGGTGGTGCTAGTGTTGAGAGTGTGTAGCTTGAGTTTTTATATTTTATCTCTCAAACACTTAATTTGGTATTGTAATATTTGAAAACTTCGGGGCTATGACCCTTGTGACACTTTTGTTTTATGCTATAGTATGGGTCTACATGAAATTGTCTATTTATGCTTTCATATTGTTTATATGAGTTTTCAATTCATGACTTGATATTGCTCATATAGAATGTTTTTATCTTGCTATTATGGCATAAGGAAAGTTTCATATACATGTATATGTCTAAAGTTAAGGGATGAAAAGGGGGAGGTTTCATCATGTGTTTTATCTTGAAAATTATATGAAAAGAAGGGGAGAGATTTGAAAATAAGTATATGTTTTAAATGGTATAGGATAGGCTTGGCAAACACAGATTAAAAGTTAGGATGGAAAGTTGATACAAAATGGGTTTTGTCAAAAGGCATGCATATTTGATATTTTTCACGAAATTATATTTTTCTAGGGTAATATATCTTAAGAAATATGCTTGCAAAATTTCAAAATTTTTTGAATTTTGTGAAATTTTCTAGGGGTTTCTGAAATTTGGCTGGAAAATTTAGTTTGGACTGTATCAGTCAACTGCTTTGTGGGTTTGCGAATTGTAGGGACCAGTCGACTGATGCAGGGGCAGTTGACTGGTACTACTGTTTTCTAATTTCTGGGGGTTTTTCAGAAATAGAAAGGTGTTCTTATTGACACTAGGGTTAAGATTGCTTGGGGCAATCTTTTTGATATTGTCAAAGGGGGAGAACTTGTGGTTTTGAGTTAGGTTTAACTTAACTTTGTGTTGTGGAAAATTGAAAATTATGTGGAGGGCATAGGTTAAGGGGGAGGGCATGTTTATGTCTCTTAATGTGATATGTCTTTAATTTTCAATTGATATTGTTGTTTTTGCACCTAACTTAAACATATTGTCACACATCAAAAAGGGGGAGATTGTTGGGGCAATCAACCCAAGTATGATCGGGAGGATCATGGGTTTTGATATGTGTGTCAATATGATTAAGTTAAGATTTTATTGTGATCTAATATGTGTATGTGGGTGTGCAGGTTTGTAGGATACACATAGACTTAGTTGGATGTCTTCGGGTATGGTTAAGGGTGGCATGGAGGCAAGCCGTGGGCTTGTGTGCACATCCGAGGGACCATGGACAAAGCAGGGACGATGAGCCGAGGGAAGCGAACTTCGAGGCGTACGTGAAGGATGGCATGGAGGCAAGTCAAGGGGTTGTGTGCACATCTGAGGGGCGAGGGCCAAAGTCGAAGAGGGCTTGGAGGCAACAGGTCGAGGCTGCTGGAGTAGGAATGATGAGCTGAGGGAAGTGAACTTCGAGGCATGCGTGAAGGATGACATGAAGGCAAGATGAGGGCTTGTGTGCGCATCTGAGGGATGGGAGACAAAGTCGAAGAGGTCTTGAAGGCAACAGATCAAGACTGCTGGATGAAGAGTCAACCAGGTCATGAGGGTTCGAGTGCTGAGAGAAATGTACTCGGGAAGGGTAACCCTAGACTTAGGAAGTGGACCAGTCGACTGGTGAGGGACCAGTCGACTGATAGGGTCCACAGAAAGATCAGTCAACTGGCCTAAGACCAGTCGACTGATGATGACTAGAATTTGAAATGTCGGGTTGTGACATTCGAATTCAAGTGGGACCAGTCGACTAGCCTTGGACCAGTCGACTGGTAACGGTCATATCAACCTCGAGCTCTATTTAAGGGAGCTCGTTTATGGCTGTTTCTTCTTGGCGAAACTTGCTTAGTTAGAGCTTGTTAGTAGCCTAGTATCGCTCAGGGATTGTCCAAGGATTGTGGCATAGTTTCTCCACCCACAAGGAGCGACAAGAGCTAGCCGGAGATGCTTCAGGGAATCATCCACCGAAGGATCGGGATCGTCCACCTTACGGACAGCCGTGGAGCAGGAGTTTCATCTCCGAACCACGTATATCGGTGTGTTTTTCTTGTTTCTTAGTTTTAGTTTTGATTATTCCGCTTGCGCACTAACATTTGTAGGAAGAAAGATCGAAAAAGTGCTATTCACCCCCCCCCCTTCTAGTACACGATAAGATCCTAACAAACGGGCCCTCCAACAGCAGGCACAGTGGGGTGGGAGTACTAATAGTTTCCCCTCGAGGGGATACATTACACTTATCTATTCGGCTCCACTTCAGAGCCACCAACAACAAGGCCGAATACGAATCAATCTTAGCAGGCTTGTAAGCAGCCAAACATGTGGGAGCAGCTCGGGTGATTGTGCATTCACACTCTCATCTTGTGACGCAACAAATAAAGGGTGACTTCGAAATAAAATGTAAACACCTGCAGAGGAATGTAGCCCTCTATGAGCAGCAAAAAGCCTCCTTCATCGAGGTTACTCTGCAAAAGATCTCCCAGGCAGACAATGTCAAAGCAAATGAACTGGCCAAATTGGCTAGCTCCATCTCAACCTGGCAACTGGGCGAGCCTAGTACCACCGAAGTGATAGTAGCTTAGATCGAAGAGGAAGCTAAAGGGAAGGATATTCCAGATTGGAGAGATCCGTATGTGGAGTTCCTACGCAAAGAGATGTCCCGGCCGTAGGTCAAGGAAGTCGATTATTCCGCCGCCGGGCTGCGAGGTTCACTCTGGTTGGAGACCAACTATACAGAATAGCCTTCGGCCGACCACTCCTCAAATGTGTTGGTCTAGAAGAAACAGACTATGTGATGCGAGAAGTGCATGAAGGCATTTGAGAAAGTCACATTGGGGGAAGGTCTCTGTCGAGGAAGATTATCCTGGCAGGGTACTTCTGGCCCACTCTGCAGGCTGATGCTATCAAGTTCGTGGTTGGATGCGAGGCCTGCAAGAGACATCGGCATGTGACTCATTAACCGACCGAGCCCCTGCCAGTCTTCACAGTGTCCTTCCCATTTGATCAATGGGGAATGGGCATTGTAGGGCCATTTACCATTGGACCTCAGCAAAAGAAGTTCCTGTTAGTTCTTGTGGATTATTTCTCCAAATGGGTGGAAGTTGAGCCCCTGGCACACATCACAGAAGCAGCCGTGATGAAGATCCTATAGAAGGATATTGTCTGTAGATATGGCATCCCTCACAAGCTGGTGTCGGATAATGAAGACAGTTCTCTGGGCACAAATTCAAAGAATGGTGTGAGGGACTAGGTATTCGCCAGGCTTTCACGTCAGTCGCGTACCCACAGAGCAATGACCAAGCTGAGGTTGTCAACAGAGAAATCCTCAGAGGACTCAAGATAAAGCTATATCACGTCGGAGGCAGCTGGGTCGAAGAGCTCCCCAGTATTTTGTGGTCCTATCGCACCACTCCACGAGAAGGAACATGCCAGAGTCCCTTTCAGCTGGTATATGGAGCCAAGACCGTGATCCCGATGGAAGTAGGTGAGGAGTCCATTCGACGACAACACTATAACAAAGAGGACAATGATCAAGAGTGGCTGATCAATCTGAATCTCGTGTCAGAAGTTTGTAATAAAGCAGCTTCTCGGCTTGAAGCGTATCGACAGCGTATGCAATAAGCCTACAATAACCGAGTGATTGCCCGTAGCTTTGGAGTTGGAGACAAGGTCTGGAAAAGAATCAAGCCTATGGGTGAGCCCAAGAAACTGGAGGCACAATGGGGAGGACCTTACGTCATCACCCGAAAGCTCGCGGGAGGCAATTACTATTTGGACGACGACAAGGGCAAGAGGCTAGAGTGACCCTAGCAAGTCAATCACCTCCGACCCTACCGTACTTGGTGAGATTTGAGATGGTCAATTATATTTGTATTCTTGTTGGCACTGCTTTGCAGTATCATTGATCGAAGAAGCAAATGAGATGTCTCTCAAAGAACCTCCTCAAATACTTGCTTCTAAAAACCCTACTACCTCGCGGTGCTGCCGATGCCTGACCAGGAGTTGATTCAAACCCTACTACCTCATGGTGTTGCGGATGCCTGAGGTGAGTAGGCCTGGTATGTTGGATCGAGAGAAATGATAGAGGGGGGTGAATATCGTTAAATGTTCAGATTAACAGTTAGAGAAATTACGCAGCGGAAATTTAAATCAAACACACGCAAATACCAAGTTTTTTACTTGGTTCGGAGTCGCGTTCGGCTCCTACTCCAAGGCCCACGGTCGTTGACCATTTTCTGCGGGCAATTCTATATGTTCGCAAAAACAGTTTACAAGATTGTATTACAAAGATAGTGCAGTAAACTTAAAAGTAACTCTTGTTTACCGACGTCCGACGTAGATTGTGTTTTCGGAGCAGTGGGACGTCGTCGGCGCTTGAATCTCGAGTCGGGAGGTTTCCGGAGCAGAGCGCGGGAGCAGAAGAGCTTGAATGCATTGGAAGAAGTGATTGCTTGAAGCCTTGGGGTCGAGGGCCCTTTTATAGGGCCTGGGGGCACCCGGAACGTCGGGGGCGCCCCCCCCCCCCCCCACGTGTCAGCTAATCCGAGTTGCACTCGGTCAGCTCTGATCCCTTCAAACTCGGGATCAGATCTTGACTGGGGCGCCCGGGACGCTGGGGGCGCCCGGGTTGACCGGGTCAGGCCTTATCCTGTTGGTTTCTCGCTGGCTTGGTTCTTTAGCTTGATATGGGGGCGCCCGGGAGCATAGGGCGCCCGGGAGCATGGGGCGCCCGGGAGCACGGGAGCGGCCCGCCCATAAGCTATCGAAGCATTCCTCTTGCTTCATCTGTTTTGTGTTCACCTTGGGGGCGCTCGGGACACTCCAGGTGCCCTGGTCAGCTGCTGCCTCACTGCTTTGAGGCTCTCTGAGCTGCAGACACTCGTTCCTTCGGTCCTGCATCCAGGGTTAGTCCAAAACAACATAAAGCAATTATATGTTAGTTTATACAGCCTTAGATGTCTTGGTTCTGACTTTGGGCCTCCAAAATGGAGCCCTAGGTTGAACCGATGCCTACTGTTCCCTCGACGGGGAAAGCGTCCTCACCTACTCCTCTCGGGAGAATGTACCTGATGCCAACCGGCTCCTCCGGTTGGACTTTTGCCCAGCTGTCCTTCGCTAGGTCTTCCGTACCAAGCTGTCCTTCGCCTGGTGCCTAGTAGTCCTTCGCTAGGGCTTTGTATCCTGGCATTCCTTCGCCAGGTGCCTAGCCGTCCTTCGCTAGGGTTTTGTATCCTGACATTCCTTCGTCATGTGCCTAGCAGTCCTTCACTAGGGCTTCGCCTGCACACTTGAGTACCATGTTAGATAAACATTATACCTTAACTTTTGAACCCTGTTGCCATTATCAAAACATAGGTTTGACTTGGGTGCTTTCTGCACCAACAATCTCCCCCTTTTTGATTTATGGCAACCCTGGTTCAAAAAGTTAAGTTAATCAAAACAAGTACAATGAAATTTTGTTCCCTCCCCCTGGAAGGAATCTCCCCCTAGATTTTTCAAAAGTTTGTGGGGTTTCTGAAAAATAGATTCTAAGTTTAAAGTTGGATTTACTTAGAATAATTTTCAGCAGAACCTTTAAGGAATAATTTTCCAAAATAATTTTCATTGTGTGCTTTGGAAAGTTTGTATTTATAAGAAAATTATTGACACCTTAAGTTTAGCTACTTAGATAGCTTAAGTTAAGAAGGTTTTGAAAACTTAAGTTTTTGAAAAACTTACGTCTTAAGTGCTTAGGAAAATTTTGAAAGCTTTAGTTTTAAGTACTTAGGAAATTTCTAAAAACTTTTGTTTTAAGTACTTAGTAAAGTCAAGCTTTGAAAACTTTTAAATACTTAGAAGACCTTAGTACTTTTTGAATTAAGTACTTTTTGAATATAGAGTTTGAAATTTTGGATTCAGAAAAAAAATTTTAAACTCTCCTTTCCTATCTCTCCCCCTTTGTCATATATCAAAAACAACGAAGTATGGCAGAAACAGGATAACAGAAGATAATAACTTGCATAATTCACTGTATTGAACCAGTTCAGGATATGAATTAAACCAAATCAGTTTCAATTTTATCTTTTAGGGTCCTGTCTAACCCAATTAGCTACTTACTAGCTGCTATAAGCAGTAATTTTCGCTAGGGTTAGTCAAGTTAAGTGTTCTGTTCAAGTTAGATTTTCTAAACTTGACACTTAACTTGATTACTATATATATTGTATTTGTTGGAACTCGGATGGCTAGAGAGGGGGGGTGAATATAGCCAATCACTTAGGCTTCAAAAACTTAGCAAGTTTCTGCACTTGGAGTTGTTAGTAGCACAGCGGAAGTATGAAAAACAGAATGTGCAGAAACTAAAACAGATAACTAACTAGCAAGATTAGCAAGATCGCTAACAAGGAGGATTTACAAGGTTCGGGGATAACTTGCCCCTACTCCTTGGCGTGCCCTTAAGGTGGGCGATCCCTTGATCGTCGGCAGATCAAGCCCCGGTTATCACCGGATAAGAAACAACCTCCTTCTCGGTGGAGAAACCTCTCCACAACGTTTCAATCACGGATTTAGGTTTAAGCACAAAGAAATAACAAGAAGGATCTTACTCAAGCACTTAGTAAAGACAAGAACACAGCGAGCTTCCTGAGCTCCACCCAGCGGCGATCTCACGCAAGAAGCCCCTTCCTCGTGTCTTCCCGCTGTTGGACTCCAAGCTCCTTGTTCTCTCCTTCAAGCACTCAAGTAACAGATGGTTGCTTCAACAATCAGTAGCTTGCTCAAGACGAAGTAAACTTTTGGAACACAGCAAGCTTGGAGAACTCAAGGCACGGCAAGGACTCAAACACAAGCTGTAGAACCCTTTTCTTTCACCGAAGCTGTCTTCCGCCCCTTTTGTTTCTCCACTCACCAACAGATGACACCATCTCTATAGCCTCCAGCTGCTACTCTGCCAACGCCAACTACCACTGAGCCCTTCCCTGGACTTCCTGAGCCTCCCTCAGCCAAGCTCCAGTCAGCAACTCAGTCTGCAGCTCCAGCCGTTACAACCTGAGATGGAAAAGAGACAAACCTACTCAATGGAAAGCCTCCATTGACCTCTCCTTGAGTGTTTGAAACCTCCCCTGTCACCTGCAGCTTAATCAGAGAGTTAGAGTAGTGTATCACACAGTAAATCAAGTATAAAATGTAAGTGGCAGTGAATCGGATACGTTCAGATGCGATTAGAGCGTCTGACAGTGCAATTTGAATTAAAGTGATCGGTCACCAGACCGATCAGAGAGCCTCGTGATCGATCACCAGACTGATCAGGCTGGGTCCAGACCGATCAGGCTCCGTCCTGATCGATCCCCAATGCTCGATTAGAAATCGCGATTTCTTGGGACTCTCCTGGATCGATCACCAGACCGATCCCAGGTTGTGGATCGATCACCTGACCGATCCACCCCTTTCTTGGGCGATTTCTGAGCTTCGCAGTCCAGGCTTCCTGATCGATCACCGGACCGATCAGGAAGCCTCTTGATCGGTCACTAGACCGATCATATCATAACCAGACCGATCAGGCTCCGTCCTGATCGATCATAGTGAGGAACCTGCGACGCTGGATCGTTCTCCGGAACGATCTGCACAGTGATCCTGATCGGTCACCAGACCGATCAGGAGCAGATCAGCAAGGGAACTCAACCTCACTGTTCGCTCCCTGATCGGTCACCAGACCGATCAGGGGCCAGTCAGTGGGTGAATCGCATACTCCCTGATCGGTCACCAGATCGATCAGGAGCAGCACAGTAGGTTCCCAACCTCACTGTGTGCTCCCTGATCAGTCACCAGACCGATCAGTCATCGCTGGATCGGTCTCCAGACCGATCCACGAAGGAGCAGTGTGCCAGATTCCTGATTAGTCACCAGACCGATCCAGGGACTCAAACCTAGCCCTCCAAGCTAAGTTTTCATCCACCTTAGCCCTCCAAGCTAAGAATTTTTCACCTAACTCTCCAAGTTGGGAATTTGCACCTAACCCTCCAAGTCAGGACTTTTCACCTAGCCCTCCAAGCTAGGACTTTTCACCCAACCCTTCCGAATTAGGACTTTTCCAAACCTAGCCCTCCAAGCTAGGACTTGACCCTGCAAGCCAGGACTTTTTCACCTAATTCTCCAAGATGGAAATTTGCACCTAACCCTCAAAGTTAGGACTTTTCACCTAGCCCTCCAAGCTAGGACTTTTCACCTAGCCCTCCAAGCTAGGACTTTTCACCCACCTCTTTCAAATTAGGACTTTTCCAAACCTAGCCCTCCAAGCTAGGATTTCCAACACCTAACCATCCAGGTTAGGATTTTCCATACCATGCCTGATCCCCGATCAGGACTTAATCATAATCCATGCCATGCCTGATCCCCGATCAGGACTTAATCATAATCAATAATCATCCACCTAAACTAAAATCGATGTCAACACCAAAACAACAATCAGAGCAAGACTGCATCAACAGTATTTAATGCCCCAATTACTGCAGATGCACTGACTTAAAGCATCTTGAATTAAGGCAAAGACCTAAGCATCTCAACCCTTTCTAGGTTATCAATCAAAGAGTACCCTAAGGTGCTTGTGAGATGCTGGCTTCTAAATCTATAGGTGCATGCAGTTCTAGGGTCAGGGCCTAGACTAAGTCCATTTGCGAAAAAACCCCTAGTTTTGAAAGGGGGTATTTTTAAGATAAAACTTAAGTCGAATTTATTCTTAAAAACTTTTCAAAACTAATTAAAAGATGATTTTAAAAGTATTTTTAAAAAAACTGCGTTTAAAACTGATTTCTAAAATGAGTAAGAAAAACCAACAGTAGACTTATCCTATTCTACTAAGCATAATCCTAACTGTTGATTAAATAGAAAAAAAAAACAAGTACTCATTTCCATAAGTCAGCTAGTTAACAGAAAAAAAACTAACACAGTCATACAAGTCAAACATGAGTCAACCCTACTAAGTAGGGGCAGTCAAATAGTCACTGATACAATGCTAATCAAATCTAGGACGAGGGACCGAGATGATCAGACGAGCCTGGCTGCCAGGATCGAAATAGTATCATCATCTCGTGATACTGTGCGTCTCTGGTCTCCCTCTCAGCTCTAAGGGCACTCATATAGTCAGTGTAATAGCCTAGATTTGTCTCCATATCTTCAGCATGGTTTGCCTCCACTTCTTCTCGGAGGCTCTGGATCTGTGTCTCCATCCATGTCACTCTCTCGTGAGTGTCGATGGAGGGGGCTCGTCTATGTGTGCTCGGGCCTCTGCTGCTAGATCTGCAACGTCTACCTCCTCGTCTGAGTCGATCTGCGCTCCGGCTCGCTGTCGGCTCCAAGTCAAAACAACGGTGGCCGATACCTCTATACCAGCTAAAGAGAAGTTCCTAAACCCTATCTCGTCAAAATCGGTCATCTCGGTTATTTCACCTACGGTAATGTCACGACCGTGGTGATGAAGGATGGAGGTGATGATGTGGCGAAGGGGGTGCGTACCCGACTCTGAGTCGTGACACTGGAGGCATATAAGATAGCGTGGAATGTGTGAATGTCGATGTCAATGTCTAGATGATAGATCAGAGCATACAAGAGGAAGGTATGAAAAGGTCGCATGGTCGCGACATCCCTAGTGGATAGTGGTAGTATGCAGCGGACCAGAACTCTGTATAGGGCATAGTCCTGGACTTGAAGTTCAACGGACTGAAATCGTCTAGCTGCGGGGAGTCTAGCTTCCCTATAGAAATAGGAGTGGAGAGTGTCCAGAGTAATGTGAGAGTAGGGAGCATCAAATGGAGGATCCCTAGGAGGGTAGCAACAAAAGGTGGACTGGGAAGGTCATAGTCCAAGAAATCGATTTAGTAAGGTAGGGGTGATTGACAAGGGTATTCCTTGAACAGTAGTGACAAACATGAGATTGTTCTGTCTAACTATGTTATTATATAATTCTGCACTTAAAGATATGTTGATTGAATGAGTGCAGAATACTAGATTGTCTAGTTGATAGAAGTTTATAACATTCATGGCTAAGGGACACGATTGAGTGAAGAAGTGTCTATTTAGATAGCTAGTTTTGATAGGCTTATAGGTTGTTCGAGCAAACTTATTACACAGATCTAGAGAAGGGAACCTAGGGTCGGGACTCGGTTCGGTACCGGGGTTCGCTTGGTTTGCTCGGCGTTTTCTAAGTTAAGAAACATGCATTTATAAGAAAGGAATTGAGAAAATAATTCTAAATGCATAAACGAAATCATACCGAGGAGGCATGGTTGAGATTGAGGAAGCACAATTGTCACTTGATCTCCTTGGAAGGAAGGAAGTGAGGAAGGGGGATGGAATTTGGTGTGGGAAGAGGAAAGCGTTCGGATGCCCTTTTATAGGTAGGTCATTGGGGGCGCCCGGGAGCTCCCGGGCGCCCGGGACAGTGCCTACTGCCTTTGGCAGTGACTTAGGCTGGTTGGGGGCTCTCGGAACGACCCGGGCACCCCGGTCAGACTGGTCTTTGCAGCTTTTGCTGCTTTGACTGATATGGGGGCGCCCACGAGGTTCGGGGCGCCCCGGTCAAAAGACTAGGGCAGCTTTTTGCTTTGAGAGGAGTGAAAGTAATGGGGGCGCCCGAGAAGTCACGGGCGCCCTGATGGAGTATTGATTGGAATTTTTATTGTCTTGTCATCATTTGATCATGGTTTGACTACTTTGACCATGGTTTGACTGTTTTGACCATAGTTTGACTATTCTGACCATAGTTTGACTATTTTGGCCATAGTTTGACTATTTTGACCATAGTTTGACTGCTCTGACCATGGTTTGACTTATTGTTAGGTCAACTAAAACAACAATGCAGTTATGAATTTTGATTAAGTTAAGTTTACTGTCTCACTCAATCTAGGGTTATCAATCATGTTAGCCTTACAGGTTTTGTGAGACAGGTTTGAAAAAATGTGATTTATTTTGAAAAACTTGAATTAATTTAGAAAATGATTGAATTTATTTAAAATTGTTTGAATCTATACATAACTGAAAATTTGTGTTAGATTTAAATTTTGCAAAGAATGATTTGAATTTGAATTTCAGAGATTGGCTTCCAGGTCTTGGCGAGGCACTAGGCCTTCTTTGGCCGTAGCCTTATTGGATCATCAACCCTTTCCTTGACAAAGCCTTTCAATGAAATTTCATTTTCAAGATTATTCTTTGAAAAATTCTGGTCTAACTAGTTTGGGTCTTGGATTGGTAGCTTCGGCTAGTTTCACCAGTCTAAAGAGACCAAGTATACTTGATCTTATTAGAATTGATTTCCCTAACGTACTATCATCTCACCTCCTTCCAATACTATGTTGTCAATTTTCAGTTAAGTTGGTTTGGTCCTTAAACTAACCATTCCTAAGTCTAGGCATGGTGAATAGCAAAAATTAAATAAATAATCAAACAAGCAAATTGCAATCAAGAATTGAATTTTATCTAATAATAAATATTGTTTTTAATTTGGCTCCCCCTGGACTAAAGCCACGATAATGGTTCGGCAAGATGTGAATCTTGTCCTTGGGGATCCAATATTGATTTGATCCAGTTTGTTTGTTCAGGCATAGTTTTGGTACCCATGCCTGAACTTTAGGTCTGGACTGGTTCAGTACAGCAAAGTAGGATCTTTGTCGAGATTTGGTTCTATAGCCTAGTCCAGATCGATTTAGAACCGATTTCTGTTTTCCAAGAATCATGTCAAGACCCTTGGAACCAGAGGTAAATCGTTCTAAAGCTGATCTAAGGTCCTTAACCTGAATTTTCAGGGAGGAGTTCTCTTTCTCAAGTTTTTCAACTTGAGTAGAGGTTCCTTCTTGAACTTTCTCGGTTAAGGGTCTAGAGTCAGCTCCCTCTTTCAGGAGTTTTACTTCCTGTCAGAGGAATTCGACTCGGAGTTTGGCTTTCGCCAAATCTCGAGAGAGATAAGAGATTAATTCATTTAACTGACTTCTAGTAAAACCACTTACCTTGATTTCGCCGTCTTCTGAAAATGTCAGTCTGCCATCGTCCTGTTCTGATTCTGACTCAGACTCGACTTCTTCTGAAGCGGTTAGTGTGAGTAGGTTTGACTGTGGGACCTCTTCTTCGGAGGAGGAGGAGGACTCGTCCCACGTTGCTTGAAGTGCCTTTTTTCTTCTGTTCTTCTTGGTCTCCTTTAGGTTCGGACACTCCGTCTTATAGTGACCCTTTTTCTTGCACTCGTAGCAGGTCACGTTGGGCTTGTTCTTTTCTTTTACTGGTTCAGCTAGTTCATCCTTTCTTCGGTTGACTTTCCGTTTGTTGGTTTGGTTCTTCAATTCCTTGTAGTAGTTTCGGGCCAGTCGGACCAGCTTAGGCCGATCTCCTTCTTCGTCTTCTGAGTCTGAGTCTGAGTCTGAGTTAGACTCGGATTCAGGTTGAGGCTTTTTCTTTGTTGTCCTTCCAGTTTTACCTGCAACAAAGGCAATACCTTTCTCGGCCAAATTGCAGTTAGTCTGTTCATGTAATTCTAATTCAGAGAACAATTCATCTAATTTAATTGTTAAAAGGTCCCTTGAGACCTTGTATGCATCTACCATAGATGCCCACAAGGTGTTTCTTGGGAAAGCATTTAAAGCGTACCTTATTAGGTCCCGGTTTTCTACCTTGTGACCAATGGTGTGCAGTCCGTTCATCAGTTCCTGAATTCGGGCATGAAGCTGAGTTGCTGTTTCGTTGTCGGTCATTTTGATCGTGTACAGCTTGTTCAGGAGGAGATCCCTCTTGCTGATCCGAGTGTCTGATGTTCTTTCATGCAGCTCGATCAGTTTCCCCCACAGCTCCTTGGCACTGTTGAAAGGACCCACCCGGTTCATCTCCTCTTTTGTTAAGCCGCATTGGAGAGTCTGGGTCGCCTTTGCATCAGCTTCAATTTTCCATTTCAGAGCGGTGTCCCACTCTGTGTAGGTTTGAGGTACTCCTTCAGCATTTTTTGGAATCTCTAGTCCGGACTGGATGATTATCCACATGTCCACCTGAGTTTTCAGGTGGACCTCCATTCTACTCTTCTAGTAGGAGAAGTCCTCCCCACTGAAGAGAGGTGGTCTTGCGGTGCTGAAGCCTTCTTGCATGACCATTCTATCTGAAATGTAAAAAAAAGAATATCCCAAGACTTGGTCTTGGATTAGTAGTGCGGGATAAAAATAATATTTGTCGAGGGGTGTTGCACCAGCCTCGATTAACGAGAAGAAATTCGAAAAAAATAAAAAAGAAATTTCGAAAGAAAAAAAAATCTGATAAATTCTCAAATTGGTGGTTGCATCAAATTTGAGCTTCCCCGCTCTAATACCACTTGTTGGATCGAGAGAAACGATAGAGGGGGGTGAATATCGTTAAATGTTCGGATTAACAGTTAGAGAAATTACGCAGCGGAAATTTAAATCAAACACACGCAAACACCAAGTTTTTTACTTGGTTTTGAGTCGCGTTCGGCTCCTACTCCAAGGCCCACGGTCGTTGACCATTTTCTGCGGGCAATTCTATATGTTCGCAAAAATAGTTTACAAGATTGTATTACAAAGTTAGTGCAGTAAACTTAAAAGTAACTCTTCTTTACCGACGTCTGATGTAGATTGTATTTTCGGAGCAGTGGGACGTCGTCGGCGCTTGAATCTCGAGTCGGGAGGTTTCCGGAGCAGAGCGCGGGAGCAGAAGAGCTTGAATGTGTTGGAAGAAGTGATTGCTTGAAGCCTTGGGGTCGAGGGCCCTTTTATAGGGCCTGGGGGCGCCCGGAACGTCGGGGGTGCCCCCCCACGTGCCAGCCGATCCGAGTTGCACTCGGTCAGCTCTGATCCCTTCAAACTCAGGATCAGATCTTGACTGGGGCGCCCGGGACGCTGGGGGCGCCCGGGTTGACCGGGTCAGGCCTTATCCTGTTGGCTTCTCGCTGGCTTGCTTCTTTAGCTTGATATGGGGGCGCCCGGGACGCTGGGGGCGCACGGGAGCATGGGGGCGCCCGGGAGCACGGGGGCGCCCCGCCCATAAGCTATCGAAGCATTCCTCTTGCTTCATCTATTTTGTGTTCACCTTGGGGGCGCCCGGGACACTTCGAGCGCCTTGGTCAGCTGCTGCCTCACTCCTTTGAGGCTCTCTGAGCTGCAGACACTCGTTCCTTTGGTCCTGCATCCAGGGTTAGTTTATACAGCCTTAGATGTCTTGGTTCTGACTTTGGGCCTCCAAAATGGAGCCCTAGGTTGAACCGACGCCTACTGTTCCCTCGATGGGGAACGCGTCCTCACCTACTCCTCTCGGGAGAATGTACCTGATGCCAACCGGCTCCTCCGGTTGGACTTTTGCCCAGCTGTCCTTCGCCAGGTGCCTAGCTGTCCTTCGCCAGGTCTTCAGTACCAAGCTGTCCTTTGGCCTGGTGCCTAGCTGTCCTTCGCTAGGTCTTCCGTACCAAGCTGTCCTTCGCCTGGTGCCTAGCAGTCCTTCGCTAGGGCTTTGTATCCTGGCATTCCTTCGCCAGGTGCCTAGCCGTCCTTCGCTAGGGATTTGTATCCTGGCATTCCTTCACCATGTGCCTAGCAGTCCTTCACTAGGGCTTCGCCTGCACACTTAAGTACCATGTTAGATAAACATTATACCTTAACTTTTGAACCCTGTTGCCATTATCAAAACATAGGTTTGACTTGGGTGCTTTCTGCACCAACATGGTATTGGTGTTGCAGATGTCCGACCTGGAGCTAATTAAAACCCTATTACCTCGCGATGCTGCGGATGCCCGAGGGGGGTGGCCTGATTGTGGTGCTACGGATGCCAGCCAGGAGCTACTTAAAACCCTACTACCTCGCGGTGTAGAGGATGCCCAAGGAGAGTAAGCCTGGTCGTGGTGCTGCGGATCCCCGACCAGGAGCTGATTCAAACCCTACTACCTCTCGATGTTGCGGATGCCCGAGGTGAGAAGACATGGTCATGGTGTTGCGGATGCCCGACCAAGAGTTGCTTCAAACCCTACTACCTTGCGGTGCTGCGAATGCTCGAGTTGAGTAGGCCTGGTAGTGGTGTTGTGGATGCCCGACCAGGAGTTGCTTAAAACCCTAATAACTCGCGGTGCTGCAGATGCCTGAGGTGAGTTGGCCTGGTTGTGGTGCTGCAGATGCCCGACCAGAAGCTGATTCAAACCCTACTGCCTCTTGGTGCTGCGAAAGACCGAGGTGAGGAGGCCTGGTCATGGTGCTGCGGATGCCCAACCAGGAGCTGCTTTAAACACTACTGTCTCGCGGTGCTGCGGATGCACGAGGTGAGTACACCTGGTTGTGGTGCGGTGGATGCCCAACCAGGTACTGCATAAAACCCTACTACCTCGCGGTGCTACAGATGCCTGAGGTGAGTAGGCCTGGTCGTCGTGGTGCGGATGCCTGACCAAGAGCTGATTCAAACCCTACTACCTCACCGTGTTGTGGATGCCCGACTAGGAGCTAATTCAAACCCTATTACCTCGCAGTGCTGTGGACGCCCGAGGTGAGTAGGCCTGGTCATGGTGTTGCGAATGCCCAACCATGAGCTGATTCAAAACCTACTACCTCATGGTGATGCGGATGCCCGAGGTGAGTAGGCCTGGTCGTGGTACAGCGGATGCCCGACCAGGAGCTGATTTAAACTCTACTACCTCGCAGTGCTGCGGAAGGCCAAGGTGAGAAGGCCTGGTCATGGGGCTGCGGATGCCCGACTAGGAGCTGATTCAAACCCTACTACCTCCCGGTGCTGCGGAAGCCCGAGGTGAGTAGGCCTGGTCGTGGTGCTGCGGATGCCCTACCAGGAGCTACTTAAAACCCTAATACCTCGTGATGCTATGGATGCCCGAGGTGAGTAGGCCTGGTCGTGGTGCTACGGATGCCCTACCAGGAGCTGATTCAAACCCTACTACCTCTCGGTGCTGTGAATGCCCGAGGTGAGTAGGCCTGGTCATGGTTCTGCGGATGCCTGACTAGGAGCTACTTCAAACCCTAATACCTCACGGTGCTGTGGATGCCCGAGGTGAGTAGGTATAGTCGTGGTGCTATGGATGCCAGACTAGGAGATGCTTCAATCCCTAATACCTCGCGGTGCTGCAGATGCTCGAGGTGAGTAAGTCTGGTCGTGGTGCCGCGGATGCCCGACCAGGAGCAGATTCAAACTCTACTACCTCTCGGTGCTGCGGATGCCCGAGGTGAGTAGGCCTGGTCATGGTGTTGCGAATGCCCGACCAGGAGCTGATTCAAACCCTACTACCTCGTGGTGCTGCGGATGCCTGAGGTGAGTAGGTCTGGTTTTGGTACTGCTGATGCCCGACCAGGAGTTGATTTAGACCCCACTACCTCGCGGTGCTACAGAAGCCCGAGGTGAGAAGGCCTGGTCGTGGTGCTGTGGATGCCCGACCAGGAGTTGATTCAAACCCTACTACCTCCCGGTGCTGCGGATGCCCGAGGTGAGTAGGCCTGATCGTGGTTCTGCGGATGCCCTACCAGGAGCTGCATAAAACCCTAATACCTCGCGGTGTTGCGGATGCCCGAGGTGACTTGGCCTGGTTGTGGTGCTGCGGATGCCCAACCAGGAGCTGCTTAAAACCCTAATACCTCGCGGTGTTACGGATGCCCGAGGTGTGTAGGCCTGGTCGTGGTGCTCCAGATGCCCTACCAGGAGCTAATTCAATCCCTACTACCTCTCGATGCTGCGGATGCCCGAGGTGAGTAGGTCTGGTCGTGATTCTGCGGATGCTTGACCAGGAGCTGCTTCAAACCCTAATACCTCATGGTGTTGCGGATGCCCGAGGTGAGTAGGCCTGGTCGTGGTGCTGCGGATGCCCGACCAGCAGCTGCATCAAACCCTAATACTTCGCGGTGATGTAGATGCCTGAGCTGAGTAAGTCTGGTCGTGGTGCTGCGGATGCCCGACCAGGAGCTGATTCAAACACTACTACTTCTGAGTGCTGCGGATGCCCGAGGTGAGTAGGCCTGGTCGTGGTGCTGCGGATGCCCGACCTGGAGTTGCTTAAAGCCCTACTGCCTCGCGGTGCTACGGATATCCGAGGTGAGTAGGCCTGGTCATGGTGCTGTAGATGCCCGACCATGAGCTGATTCAAACCCGACTACCATGCGGTGCTGCGGATGTGTGAGGTGAGTTGGCCTGGTCGTGGTGTTGTGGATGCTCGACCAGGAGCTGATTAAAACCCTACTACCTCGCAGTGCTGCAGATGCCCGAGGTGAGAAGGTCTGGTCGTGGTGCTGCGGATGCCCGACCGGTAGTTGATTCAAACCGTACTTCCTCGCAGTGCGGTGGAAGGCTGAGGTGAGTAGGCCTGGTCGTGGTGCTGCGGATGTCCGACTAGGAGTTGATTCAAACCCTACTACATCGCGATGCTGCGAATGCCCAAGGTGAGTAGGCCTGGTCGTGGTGCTACGGATGCCCTACCAGGAGCTACTTAAAACCTTAATACCTCGCGGTGCTGCAGATGCCCGAGGTGAGTCGGCCTGATAGTGGTGCTGCGGATGCCTAATCAGGAGCTGATTCAAGCCCTACTATCTCGCATTGCTATGGATGCCCAGGTGAGTAGGCTTGGTCGTGGTGCTACAGATGCCCGACCAAGAGCTGCTTCAAACCCTACTCCTTTGCGGTGTTGCGGATGCCTGAGGTGAGTAGGCCTGGTCGTGGTGCTGCTGATGCCCGAGGTGAGTAGGCCTGATAGTGGTGCTCCGGATGCCTGATCAGGAGCCGATTCAAGCCCTACTACCTTGCGGTGCTATGGATGCCCGAGGTGAGTAGGCTTGGTCGTGGTGCTACAGATGCCCGACCAAGAGCTGCTTCAAACCCTACTCCTTCACGGTGTTACGGATGCCCAAGGTGAGTAGCCCTGGTCGTGGTGCTGCTGATGCCCGACCAGGAGCTGCTTAAAACCCTACTACCTCGTAGTGCTATGGATGCCCGAGGTGAGTTGGCCTGGTCGTGGTGCTGCGGATGCCCGACCAGGAGCTGATTAAAACCCTACTACCTCGCAGTGCTGTCAATGCTCGAAGTGAGTAGGCCTGGTCGTGGTGCTGCGGATGCCCGATCAGGAGCTGATTCAAACCCTACTACCTCGCGGTGCTACAGAAGCCCGTGGTGAGTAGACCTGGTCGGTGTGCTGCAGATGCCCGACCTGGAGCTGCTTAAAACCTGACTACCTCACGGTGCTGCGAATGCCCAATGGGAGTATGCCTAGTTGTGGTGCTGCAGATGGCCGACCAGGAGCTCCTTAAAGCCCTACTACCTCACGGTGCTATTGATCCTCGAGGTGAGTTAGCCCGGTTGGGGTGCGGTCGATGCCCAATCATCCTCGTTGTGCTTGGGACCCCTGTGGTCAGAGCGGGGCTACTAGCTCTTGACCCCTAGTTAGGAACAAAATGATCCTACCTCAGAGGGGCGTCCAAGAGCATAAAGGGGTCGATTGTCACAAGACACCCTAGCGTAAAAGGAAACGAAAAGGACTCCCAACATACAAAGGGAGGAAAAGAAAAGGGTTCCGTTAAGGATTTTAGGTTACATCTGGTAGCTACATGCTAAAGCAGCAGAAAGTAGGGCAATAAAGCTTGATGGCTATGACTCCTCTGTCGGGTCGGGGCTTGCTTCAGCTTGCCCCCCTAGACTGAATTGCCTAGCTTTATCCAGAACCTCCCTGGCAGTCGCGAGCTCCCTAGGGTGTCAAGAGGGGACACTTGTGCTTCATGTTTGTTGGCTCGCCACCCTACTTCCCGGGTGAGGGTAGAACCCTAGTTCTTGTAGCTTCATTACTCCTCAGGTAGGAGAAGAGTGTGTGTCCTTCAGCTTCGTTGCCCCTTAGGCTAAAGGCTTGTTCTTCCACCTCCACGCTCCTTAGGTCGGTGATAGACATAGCATAAGGAGCTCAAAGTATGAAACGAAGTGATGCAAAAATACTTTCCATTTCAAACAAAGGATTACACCAGCAGGTCAAAGTAGGAAAGTATATAAATACAGAAGTAAAAGATATGTAGCTCAGGCTGGGAGAATGCTCCTATAACTCCTTGTCTTCGGGAGGAAGCTTATCCTAGGCACGGTTGATGCTCAGGAGGCTCAAGTCAGCATCAGGCTTCAGGAGTTAGGGCCTCTGGATCTGGTGGATAGCACCATTGAAGCCCTGCTGCAGACGCTTCATGACTTGCCCATCCAAAATATCACCGAACTCGTCAGACTCCATGAACCAAGCCTTGAACGCCGCCTCAGTCTCTTTTAGCCGGGATGCCTCGGCAGCCTTGAAAGCTTGTAGCTCAACCTCGGCTGCCTCTTTTGCCATCCTCAGCTGAGCCACCTCGGAAGACCTTTTGCCTGGTCTTCCAAGATCTCCTTGAGCTTCATGGAGGCGGCCGAAGCATCTGATCGGGCTCGGGTGGCGTCCTCCTCGAGCTCAGTTAAGTGATCAGTCGTTGCCATGATATCTGCTTCTTTCTGAGCTAGCTGGTGGGCTTGGTTTTTGATGCACTCATTTAGTTTTTCTGTTGAGATTTCCAAGAGTTTAACATCCCCCGCCAGCTTTTTCTCTTTCGCCTGGAGCTGGTCCCGCTCCTGGGTCATCTTGAGTAAGTCTTCTAAAAGCGCCACTGCTCGAGCGGACACCAACCGCTCCCTGTGGTGGGAGATGTGATGATCCGACTCTAGGGTCAGCAGGGTATCCTGTTGGTGCTCCACCTTCACTCGGAGAGCCCTGCTGACCTCTAGTTGTAGGAGCCCCGCTCGACAAGCGTGGTCGGCGTCAGCCTCCGCCCTCAGTGCGCAGCGGATCAAATAATCAACCTCTCGCCACGAGTACAAATGATGGTCGGCGGTGAGGCAGTCCTGAGCAGCCTGTTACAGCGCGGAGAAGTTAAAATACATAAAGTAAAATAAGCTATGAAATCAAGAACCCCTACCTTCAGGAGAGACTCATGGAGATTGGTTAGGGGATCGACTGTGGTGTGCTCAGGGGGTGAAGAGTCTCTGGAGGGGAGAAGACGCTGGACAACGGGAGCTCCCGAGGGCACTGCGAAAGGACCAGAGACATCCTCGTCGAAGCTGGAGGCCCCCTCGGAGGGACAACCCTCAACAGGTACATCTTTGAATTGAACTGGGGGAAGGGAGCCTGACTGGGAGGCCGCCTTCGATGCAGCTTCCATCCTCTGGCGTAGCCGCTCCAGCTTCAGGCGAGGCTTGGTGGGCATCGTATGTTTCCCTGGGGTAGCCTAGACGAAGACCTTAGAGGAATCGACCGCAGGGGAGCTGGCAGTCTGACCCCCTATCTCCGTAGTGGTCTTCTATTTGTAATATTGAGACAGTGGGATGGTGTCCTCATCGTCAGGCACAGGGATGCCCTCCTCAGGAATTGAGGGGAGCTTGCTAGCATCGATGTGGCGCAGTCTCTTCCATTTCGACGGACGGTCCTCACGTCGTTTCCTCTTGGGTTGTCCTGATGGTTTGAGCTGCTGAGTATCATCAAGAGGCAGTGACTTCTCCGCCTCAACGATGACCAGAGGCAGGGTGGCCTCCTGGGCAACGTGGATCTCGGGAGGGAGGGGTGATTCCGAAGTCCCCTGGTCAGCAACCCGCTTGGTCCTGGATATTGCCTCTATCGGCTCCAGTGGTAGGAGCTCGCTGGCCGACTCCATGGCTACCTCTGAAGTTTCGGAGGGGGCAGTTGGCGCAGTGAGAGGGGTCAGGCGGCGCTAGGGCCTCCTTGTTGGCTTCATTCCACTTGATAAGTCGGTTCATCGCCCTCGACAACATGATGTCCTCTGCAGTAAACAAGCAGGGAACATCAGTTAGCATTAATGGACATTTACAAAGACAACAAACTTACCGAGATGGGGGCTAATGCTGGTGACTTTAGGGTTGAGGCCCGCTCAATACATCAGCTCATCATAGTGCACCAGGCTCGGGCCGCTGAATTCCATACCCGATAGAAGACTCCTAGCCCGCTGGTAGGTCGGGTCCTGCTGGAAGTCCCCTAGCTCCGGCGGCGTGGGCAGGTCTTCCCTCCAGCGAAGGGGGCTGACAGGGAGTTGGGGTTGTTAGATGTGTATACTAAAAGACTTGTTCTTTATATATATATATATATATGATCATCTACATTTTGAAAAGAGAATCACAACAACACAAATGCGTATTTATATTAGTATATGCATAAAAGTCCGATACTCTGCATTGAAGATAACATGGTGTGTGGTGACACATAGAAGATCATGTTATCAGTTCCTTGCATAGTATAAGTAGAGGCTCACAACCGAGATGGAGTTGGACAAACCATCGGGATAGTTGTAGTGTAATTAGGTATGGTTTGTCTTGACCATAGAATTACACTAGTGTGCTTTGTGTGCATTGAGCATGACCAAAACCAGAGGTCATCCAATTTGTACTGACTTAATAATTGGATTGGACCTCAAATTATTATGGAGCACAATCCCTAAATCCCGATATAATAAGGGGCACGTATAGTTAATATTTATTTCTTTGATTTACCAATGGGCGAGATTTATTCTGCTAAATCGATAGGCCTGGTAAGTTAGAAAATAATATTAATTATATGGTGTGTCGTTGATTATTGACAGAATCCGTGTCCTGGTGAGTCGGGATGATGATGCCCCCTTGATGAGCTCATAAGGTTCATCATGCTAAACTCTGCAGGTGGATTTGATCCAACATGATGATAAGGTTGAGTGGTACTAGTCAAGGAGTTAGAAGTTGAATAATTAAAATTGTCAGTAATTTAAATTAATCGACGGGCATTCGATATCTTAAATACGGGGGGATGGATGTGCTCATAATAGGTGGAGCCCATATGAAAATATGGGGGTTGGTGAGGAAGTTCAATGGAGATCCATTAGTGGAATGGATCTTCATTAATGGATTGGTTTTAGATCCATTAGTGGGCCAAGACCCAACTCCTCCTCTTGGTCCCTACCTTAACCCTATATATACCCCATGGGATCAAGAAACCAAGGCGAATTAATCTAATTGATCACAACCCAAGGTCTCTCTCCTCTCCTCTCTCTCTTCTCTCTCCTAGGGCATCCGACCGACGTAAGGAAGAGGAGAAACTCTCCTCTTCATTTCTTCCTCCCTTCTTCACCATCACTCGACCAAGATTCACATAGATAAGGAGGAGTCTTCCTCTTCCTTTTGTGGTGCTCGGCGGCGAGGGAGGAGTGGCCGGTGGCCGGCGGCCGGCGGGAGGCGGCGCAAGGAGAGGTGCGGCGGCGTCGCAAGCTTGGAGAAGAAGGAGAGTTTGGCTGGGTTTGGGTTGGAGAGAAGGTTGTTTCTCTTCTCCATCCCCTTCTTCACCTTCCTCCCTAGGTCTTCCTTGTGGTCGGCGAGGGCATGGTGGCTCTCGGTGGTCGGCGGCACAAGGAGAAGGGGAGGGTGGCCGGCGGTTCCAAAACCCTAGAATTAGGGTTTTTGCTAGGTGAGAAGAAGAGGTCCTTTGGAGCGCCTTGGTGATCCCGGTTCTCGGTAGCTCGTCGCCCACACGACGTCTGGGAGGGAAGGAACATAAGGTAGAAGGCTACGAGGTAAAGGAAGGTATAATTTTCTTCCTTGGCTCCTTTGTTTTAGTCTCGTCATTTCATGTTGATGTTAATTAATTATTATTGCTTTGATTATTTGTTAATCATGTTTAATAATTAATTAATTGGACCCCGATAATAAACACAAAAATCGACGATCCGCTCGTCGTCTTTTTCGCGGTCAAACGGTTAGGCAAATTACAAGGCTCGATTTTTTAGATTGGCCAAGTTGTCATTTGAATCGTTCGATACAATGACGAGATGGTCGTTTGGAAGACGGGTTTTCATTCAGATTAATTTTTAATCCGTAGACATGGAGAGGTCTCTCAAGGATGACCAAGTATTCGCTTAGGAAATCCGCCAAGCCATACCCATCAGGGGCACCCGGAGGAAAAAGAATCTCTCTTTCCATCCTTTATGGGAAGACGGAAGTCCACCTAAGAACCTATGGCCTAGACGTGCCGTAAAACTAAAGGCCCCCTAGAACCAGTAGGAATGAAGAACAAATGGAAGAAACGGGGGGTGAGAGGGATATCAAAGAGCTAGAAAATAATCTAAGCCCTGCCCATCTGAGTGAAGGCGTTGGGCGTCATTTGATGAAGGGGGATGTCGACGTAAGAGGAAATCCCAGTGAAGAAAGGAGGAAGAGGAAAACGGAGCCCTAACTCTATATGCCCGAGAAAGAAGGTGAAGAATCCTAGAGGGGGTTCTATGGGAGATTGGTCTCTATAGGGACTTCTGTGTCCATCTCTGCCGGAATGTCGTAAGCCTCACAGGCCGCTGGGAGGGTTTCCGGTTTTACCCTAGAAGATACAGATTCATACCATTCTGCTTGATATCCTCTCTCTGAAACTCCCCTCCTCCCTTGATCTTACTTGCTTTCCCTAACCATGATTCCTAGAGAAGACCTAGAGAAGGTAGTGAGAATGAGGAAGAGGACTTACGCGGAAGAAAGAAGCGCTAAGAGGAAGAAGACGAAGAGGATGTCTGCAACTACGGATAGTCGCCAATGCCAGAAGGCGGACGAGTGCTTTCGCCTCCCATTTTTATATGGAGGAAACCGCCCGCGTGTGTACAATGGAGGCGTGACACGTGGGCGACGATAAACATCCATCTCAAGGCGTCATCACTGCCGAGGTGGCCATTTGATATGGGCCTACCGCGCGTATCAGCATGAGATTGCACAGAGAGAAGGGTGCGCACGTGGCAGAAGCGTATTCGCAAAGGGGTTTTGTCACCATTAATAGAACCCATGCACTTTTAATGGTTGATACACAACTATCAATGTTGCGCCTCGCAATTCGTAAAAGCCCTTGGGGAAGGAGAATTCAAAGGGATCACCTCGGAAACAGAGACGAATGTTTCAATTCCTTGGACCCGACAAGCCGCCAGGTAAGTAGCCTTGAACATATGGACCCACGACATAGCTTCTTTGGTATAGCACTAGCCTTATCAGTCAACCACACTTCCTTCGATTAAACTTGAAGGGAGGGACTTGTGTTGGGGCTGAACACCCCATGGGTGGCACGTGGAAGAAAGAAGTTATGTGACAAGGTCCATAAAGTCTGGACGATTTAACCAGACTCCAAAGGTCGCCTCAAGCCAACAGACTCCGGAGGTTGCCTCGGGAGAGTATGCTCTCGAGCTCCCTTCGGGAGGCTACGTTCCCGAGCTCCCTTCGGGTGGCTACATTCCCGAGACCCCCTCGGGATGGTAGGAGCCCGAGACCCCCTTAGGAAGGTGAAGCCTCGAAAAGGCATAGGCCCGATAACTCAACTCCATCAACCGTTACCCGTTCCTATTCAGGAAAGGTGGCGGATAATTACTGTTATTTATATGCGACAATTAAGGCTCGGTAATCACAGAAGACGTTACCTAAAGGTTATCTGACAACTGATGAACGGGAGATGTGGAGAAGAATGTGGGAACACGTAGAACCAACATTTCAGGTATATAAGGTACTTCAACCCCACAGGTAAACGAGCTACGCACATCTTACTCACAACTTCTTCTTGCTTCTTTTTTGTCTGCATACTTGAGCACTGACTTGAGCGTCAAAGTAGGCTCCGTCGGAAAATCTCCAGCGTATTCCCATTAACGCTCGTGTTTTTCTCGCAGGGCGAAAGTTCCTTCCCTTCCGTCACCGACCTGGTGGGTTAGAATTTGATGGCTAGCCATCCGCGTAGATTCCTTCCAAAACACATATGTTTCTTGATGAACTTAAACCAATGTCATGGATCCAACCCGACTTCAAGGGCAGTAGAGTACAGGCTACAGGCTTCAGATGCAGTAGAGTACAAGCTGGTAAGTCTTTCACCTTTCGGGCAACGCTTAGTTGGAGGTACACATGATCCTAGCCAGGGTGCAAACAAATCTGGCTTGCGAGTTTTTCAAGCCGATTTCGATAAATATTTGACGAACTCGAACATGCTCGACTCAAAATCTCAAGACTATTTCAATAATATTTTATTCATATTTAAAATTATTAAATTGTTGGACTCGAACGTGCTCGAATAATTTTTTAATTCGAATTCAAATATTAAGGAGCCACTCATGATTTTGTATTTAATTTTACTATATATTTATTATTTCTAATCAAATTTTAAAAACTAATAATAATTGATTTTTGAAATACAACACTGACTAAGATTCGAATAATTCAAATGAGTTCGAATTTAAGCTATTTTATGGCAAATGATTCTGCATTTAAGCCATTTCAAGGCAAATGATTCTTATCGAATCAAAGTTTGAACCATTCGAATCAAATTCGAGCTCGGATTTCATTTCAAATCAAACTCAAATTAAAATAATTCATATTTTCAAACTTAAAATCAAATTCGAACAAAATATATATATATATATATATATATATATATATATATATACGAAAACGCTCACCTGCGGACGAGCGCTGCGGACGCGGTGCGGACCTGCCCTCGTGGCAATTCGTGTAACTTTGATGTATTACATTTACTCGCTGAGTCAGACAAAACCCTTCTCCGCTTCTTTTTCTCTTCCCCGCTTCTTTTCCGCTCGCTTCGCCCCTTCTTCTCCCTCGTCCTGCCTCGACCCTTCTCCCCCTCTTCCTCCGAGCTCTCCAGTCCGCGTCCTCGACGCTTCGCCGAACCTGCCTCGCCCCTTCTCTCCCGTTGAGAAGACTCCCTCTCCACGAAGTTACCAAGATTGCGGCGCACAAAGCTAGGGTTTTGTCTGCCCAACTCGCCCTTCCTCCCTCGAGCCGCCCTCTACTCACCGCGACCCGTCGCTTAGTTTCTTTGTTGCGTCCTCTACGCTTGGTCTCTTTGCTGCGCCCTCTACGCTTGGTTTCTTTGCTGCGCCCTCCCTCCCTCTCACAACTGCGAAGCTTCAAAGCCGGTAAAAGCTTATTTAATGGGTTGGTTTAGGACTACGCTTGGTTTAGGACTTTAGGGTTTTGTATCTGTTGTTTTGCCTTTTTGGCTGTAAAAACTCATTTGATGGGTAAATGTGAATGTTAATGAAATATTGGCTTATTGATTAATTTTTAGCCTATGTGGGTAAATGTGAATGTTAATGAAATTTTTAACCTATTGAGTAATTTTTAGCCTACGTGGGTAAATGTGAATGTAAGGTATTTGTTTGACCTATTGAGTAATTTTTAGCCTATCTGGGTAAATGTGAATGTAAGGTATTTGTTTGACCTATTGAGTAATTTTAGCTCATTATTTAATTACTTTTTTGTTCAAATACTATGGTTCAATTATGTGGGATAACATCTCTTGCTTTTATGATTGTTATGTTACATAATAGATGGTATGCTTCTTGTTCTCATAAATACATTTTAGGTCTTAGATGGTGAATTTGAGGTGTTTTGAATCATCAACTAATTTTAGCTCATTGTTTTTTTATTACTTTTGGTTCAAACCTACTTGATATCCCTCTATAACTTTGTATCACGAATTAAGATGAAATTTGAGCTTCGGTTACTCCCTGAAACATATATCAGGTATTAAATGGCCAATATGATGTTTATAGTTAAAACACTTTGTTTAACCAAAACAAGGTGTTGTTGTGTTAATATCGTAACCTTATTTGTTTGTGGTTTTTTTTTCAGGAAATTTGCAACACAAATTTTTTTTTCAAAGAATGGTAAGTCCTTTTCATTTTATGTTCTAATATTTCGTCTTACAAAATTTTAAATGTTGTTTTTAATGTAGGAAAAAATATATGTTGTGTTTGTTGGACATAATCCGGGTATTTATGAAACATGGATGGAAGCATCAAGTGAAGTTGTTGGATTTAAAGGCGCCGTATATAAATCTTACAAAAGTAGAGAGGAGGCACAAAAAGAGTTTCAAGCCCACTCAGATAAAAAATTTGCATCAAATTCCATGTCATCATGTGCAACTTCAACTTCGAGATCAAATTCAAATCCCGACAAAAAACTTTCGAAGTCTGAAAAAAAAATTAAGATGAAGGATACGTTGAAAAAGATAAAGCAGCTTTTGGAGTCTTTAGAAATTAGTGATAGTGATTAGTTATGTTAAGTTGTTTCAAGTAATTTGTGTTAAAATTTAAACACTTGTTTTTATCTAAGTTCAAGTTAAGACAATAGTATTATTTAATATGTTGTTGTTTATTTAATATGTTGTTGTTTGAGTTTCAAGTTTTTATTTAAACTTCGAGTTGGTAAGTATGTCTTGAATTGTTAAAATTCATCATGTTTTATCGGACAGTTGTCGTTTGTTCTAGTTCTCGTGTAATTCTACATTTATTTTCTGGTGTTTGCATCATGTATCATGTCACCTCTAGTGTTCTTGAATGTCTTCCAAGAGTTGAGCTAACAATCTCACATGGAATAAGAAGATAGCAAGCACGTTAATCTCACATAGAATAAGAAGAAAGCAAGCACGTTTATTCTACGACATCCTTCTACTGATTAATAATTCATATTATCATTGATGGGACACATATTCATATTAGGTTTCATTAGCCTTTTCAATGAAAATAAAAATAATGATTTAAAAGTGTTGGATACAAATGGTTTCTGTCAGCTAATGGTTTCTGTCCTGCTCAGGGCCTGAAATCATTCAACTATAAATTTCATAATTCAACTATAAATTTTCATAATTCATAATTCAACTATGATTTTAGAAAAGAATACTTTATTCAAAATGAATTCAGTTATGAGTACCTCAATCATTAGCTTGGGTCCTCCTAGCGTGACTTCAGACCTTACGTTTTAATATAAAATTACGCGTTTTGATAGGATTTTTTATATATTAATATATTTTTAAAATAGAAAAAAAAATTTGGGTTCACGTCGGGCCTGAATACAAATTGTATTCAGGCCCACCTTGGGCCTGAATACATTTGTATTCAGGCCCAAGGTGGGCCTGAATACTTTTGTATTCAGGCCCAAGGTGGGCCTGAATACAAAAGTATTCAGGCCCATATTCAAAAGTATTCAGGCCTTGGGCCTGAATATAAAAATTAATATTTTTATATTAATTTTTATAATACTAGCTGCCGTCAAATTATATAGACAATAATTTTACTATAATTTTAATGTTGTTAGAGTAATTTTTCATGTTTAAATAATTTTAATTAAATTGAAAAATTAATATAAAAATATTGTATGTATATTTATTAATTAAATAGAATTAAATTATTTTTATAGATATTTTAATTAAAAAATAATTAATCAGATTAAGTACCAAGTACCGTTGAACTTAATTATTTTAAACAAATCAATAATCAACTACACATTGTAGCTCCGCATGCGGGCTCCAATAATTGCTGGGGCAGTTGTCTGTTGTCTTCGAGTCCTCTGCTTAGCCCCAATCCTAATTCGCTTCTCGATTACTGAAGCAGCTTCACAAATCTCCCCTCTTCCAAGCATTCATTGTTTCGTCTCGATCGCTATGATTCCCTCCATTGGCATCGGGCAAATCCTTAACAGGATATGGGATGCAGCTTCGATCTACCTCGCCATGCCTGAATACAAAAGTATTCAGACCTTGGGCCTGAATACAAAAGTATTCAGGCCTATGGTGGGCCTGAATACAAAAGTATTCAGGCCTTGGGCCTGAATACAAAAGTATTCAGGCCTATGGTGGGCCTGAATACAAAAGTATTCAGGCCCACCTTGGGCCTGAATACAAAAGTATTCAGGCCTAAGGTAGGCCTGAATACAATTTGTATCAACTTGATTTTAAAAAATAATTAGATTTTTTTTGTCAATTTAACTAATTAATGACTAAACTGCTCACTTATCAAAATCCAATATCATTTGAAGATTGTGTTCAGGCCCTCCTTGAGAACTCATCTTATACTACGACATCCTTATCTCGTGACATTCTTATCCCGTGCTTATCTGGTCGTTGTTCCTATCGTCTCAATTTCTATTTTTAAATAAAAGCTTGATTATCTCAATGAGAGATTAAACAAGTTGAGGAATTATGCAATTAAATGGAAATTGCAAACAAACAACTTCACAAGTTTCACAAACCGAAGTTGCACAAAATCCAGCATCATGAACCGAAGCTCCACAAATTAATTTTCATAGTTTCACAAGTTTCACAAATCGAAGCTCCACAAATTTCACAAGTTTAACAAAATCCAGCTTCAAAATCTGCTTCACAAGTTTGACAAACCGAAGCTCCACAAGTTTCACAAAATCCAGCTTCAAAATTTGCTTCACAAGTTTGGTAAACCGAATCTCCACAAGTTTCACAAAATCCAGCTTCAAAATCTGCATCCTATAAAGTAAAAAAGATTAAAGGAAAAATACTGAGCCTAAAAACTTAGGGCTTAAAGAAAAACTACTGAGCCTAAAAACTGAGCTTTAATAGAGAACTGTAAAAGTGCAAGCAATCAAACCATCAGCAAGTAAACATCCTTTTCATGAGTTTGGCCAAAATTGAATGGCTAAATATCGAATTACAATGAACTGTAAGATCAGTAACATTAAAAACTTGCAGCTTTAAAAAAAATGGGTTCATTCAAAGAAAATGCATGAATACAAACCAAAGCCTTAATTACAGGCATCCTAGCGTATGCTGTTAGAACCTGCAACAATAAAAATAATTATTAACTTTATTTTCTCAATGAACTATTATAATTCAACAAATTAAAACTTTGGCAATACCAGCTATAGATGCCAAATCTGATTCATATGTGTTATCAACGTTGTTATGATTATGAACTTCACTTGATCTGGTAATTGAAACATTATTATATGTACAAAATATAATAAAATAACTTTGTGGTTACAAGAAAAATTATCATAAAAATATAGAATTAATCATATATACCTTTGCTGCAAATTTGGACAGTTGCGCTTGTCATGTGACACTCCTCGATGTCCGCATCCATTACATAGCCTAGAATTTGGGATTGATTTCTCTTTTGATGATTTCAATCTCTTTCCACATCCCTTTGTTCTTATTGTAGAAGGATCAATAATACCAATACCAAGGCCATCATTCATGGATTTGGTCATGTGATTTCTATCACCGAATGTTTTACTAATATTTATCTCTCGAATTTTGTTATAGATACAATCAAATTGCTCATCCAAGAAGGTTGTCCCCTCATTAGTCAAAGATGCATCATCAATTAACGCTGAAGCTTTATAGGATAACCTTGAGTGTCTTGACATCAAACACCTTTCTGGATCTTCACCATCAATGAAATTTTCCTCTCCCAAAGTATATATTGCTCCAACTTTTGCATCTCGTGTCCATCGTTTGAGTATATATTTATCAGGCAAATGAAATACTTGATTAATACGAAGAAAAGCTAACATATGCCTGCATGGAATGCCCTCAAACTCAAATTTCGTGCAACTACACGATATGTAGTCCCTTTGAATGTCATGTGTCAGAACCCTTGGTTTGGAGGAAGAATAATTTTGAAATTTCATCACATGACAAATCACTGAGTCAACTCCTGAAAATGCTGGTTGCACATAATAACCATGACTCTCACTCATTTCACTTTGAAAATCTAGCCATTTTTTTTTTGTGTATAGCTTAACCATTTGAATTTCCATTGGCCAGTTTGTCTTAATCTTGGGATACTCATTCATATCAATATGGTCTGCAACTAACTCATTATGTCTTTGGTGTCTCAATGCTCTATTAAAACGGGTGATAAAATCCATCAAGGAGTTCTTATTTGAAACATATCTCTTGAAAAATGCATGTGAGCCTTCAGATCTTTGACTACTTGACATTCCAGCACAAAATACATGCCTAAAATATGCTGGCACCCATCTGTGTCGCAAATCATACATCAAGGACAACCAATCGTTATTCTCCAAGTTAGCACACTTAATAGACTCTTCCCATGACTTCTCAAAATCGTCAGGTGTTGTAGAATTGGTAATGACATTCTTGATGCTTTGATAGTGGTCTCGAAAAGTCAAAGGGGATAATTTTTCTGGAAATTTATTCAGTATGTGCCATAAACAATATCGATGCACAGTTTGAGGGAAAACTTGTGCAATGGCTTTTGTCATAGCAGGATCCTGATCAGTAATTATAACGTTTGGTGGACCTTTAGGCATGGCTTCTATAAATTTGTTAAGCAACCAAACAAAAGAATCAGTTTTCTCATCACTTAGAAATCCACATCCAAAAATAATTGTTTGATGATGATGATTAACTCCTACAAATGGTGCCAAAATCAAGCCATATTTGTTGGTGTTATATGTTGTATCAAATACAACAATATCACCAAATACACTATATGCCCTTCTTGATACATGATCAGCCCAAAAACACCTACTAAATATGTTATCTGAATCAGTCTCGTAATCAAAGAAAAAACTTGAATTCTTCTCTTGTTCAGATGTAAAAAACTCGATCAGTGTTTCAGCATCAATACCCTTTTGTTCATCCCTTATATTTCTTTCAAAATTTCTAATATCTTTTTCTGTGCAACCTACCCCCTCAGGCCCCCCATACTCTATCTCCAATAATCGTATTTGTTGACAAGTTGGTACATTTGCCTCTGAAAATTGTTTTGTCAATGTTTTTTTTGCTGCTGAAATATTACGATGTGAGCGTAGCAGATGCACCTTTGATGGAGTCGAAAGTGGATGATTATGGGTTTCTATGAAGTTACTAACAATCCAATTAGGTCCAGTCTGTTTCTTGACAAATGTAATATTTGACTTACAACCCGTTCTAACTGTGCCACGTGCTCTTTCCCTAGTAAGTTGATCAACTTGTATTTGTTTATTCCGCCGTAATAGATCTGTTTGCCCTTCTTTAAAGCATACAATTTGTTTCCACGTCACTTCATTTGTGATCTTATTTTTCTTGCTCGTATGCATCCTTGAACTAAATCCAGCTTCTCGTGCATATTGGTTATAAAAAGAACATGCCTCATCTAGTGATGAAAATTCCATTCCTATTTTTGGCTTTCGATCATTTGCAACTTGGGGAATGTATTCTTGATCATCAACTCTATTTTCTTCCATTTCTGGAGACCCTCACATTATATTTGACAATTGATAAATAGATAAATAAATAAAATAACCATGACACTTATACACTAAAAATTGCAAGTAACTTATAAGAGACAATAAAGCCTAAAATTGATTGATACAAAAAACAAATGTCCAAATCAAATTCCAAAACCCAACAGAAAACTAAAATCCAACACAATTGTAATAAAACCATCGCATCTACCGGTATAGCAATGAATATAAGCAAAACAACATAAACAAATCATGTTTTGTTACACATGTTCAGAAACTGAGATTGTAACACAATTGTAATAGTAATTAGATTGCTACTTGTATAATCAAACCATCGTAGCTAGCAGTATAACATAGAATAGAAGCAAAACAACATAAACAAATTAGGATTTTGCTAAAAACATTACTACACATGTACAGAAAGTAAGTTTATAATACAGGTAAAATAGAAAATTAGATTACTATCGATATACCACACAAGAGTATCAAAACAAGAGGTGTAAAATATGTTTTCGGTTACTTGCAATAACAAGAGGCGTAAAACATTAACATAGTGAAAAACATTCGTAAAAATGCAAGCACAGACAAATCTAAATAAGCTTTTACCGGCTTTGTAGCTTCGCAGTTGTGAGAGGGAGGGAGGGCGCAACAAAGAAACCAAGCGTAGAGGGCGCAGCAAAGAGACCAAGCGTAGAGGACGCAACAAAGAAACCAAGCGATGGGTCGCGGTGAGTAGAGGGCGGCTCGAGGGAGGAAGGGCGAGTTGGGCAGACAAAACCCTAGCTTTGTGCGCCGCAATCTTGGTAGCTTCGTGGAGAGGGAGTCTTCTCGACGGGAGAGAAGGGGCGAGGCAGGTTCGGCGAAGCGTCGAGGACGCGGACTGGAGAGCTCGGAGGAAGAGGGGGAGAAGGGTCGAGGCAGGACGAGGGAGAAGAAGGGGCGAAGCGAGCGGAAAAGAAGCGGGGAAGAGAAAAAGAAGCGGAGAAGGGTTTTGTCTGACTCAGCGAGTAAATGTAATACATCAAAGTTACGCGAATTGCCACGAGGGCAGGTCCGCACCGCGTCCGCAGCGCTCGTCCGCAGGTGAGCGTTTTCGTATATATATATATATATATATATATATATATATATATATATATATATATATATATATATATATATATATATATATATATATATATATTATTCGAGCTTGAATCCGAATATTAATATTTTCATACTATTCAATTTAATTTCTTTGCAACCCTAATCCTAACCTAACTTATGATTTTGGCAGGGGTGCGAACAAATCTGACATGTGAGTTTTTCGAGCCGATTTCAATTATTTGATTCATATTTTCAAGTTGGTTTCAATAATATTTCAGATTCGATAATATTTGAGGAACTCAAACATGCTTGATTAAAAAAATATATAGCAGGTTTCAATTATATTTTGATTCATATTTAAAATTATCAAATTATCAGACTCGAACTAAAATAATTTTTTGAATTGAATTACACTCAGAAATTTTTGTTAAATATAATTATGTATTTATTATTTTTAATCAACACATTGATTTTCAAAAACTAATAGTATTGATTTTTGAAATTAAAATTCAAATAAATCAAATGAGTTCAAATTTAAACCATTTCAAGACAAATTTCATAGCAAAGTTTGAATTTGTTCAAATCAAAATTTGAACCATTCAAATCGAATTTAAACTTGAATTTTATTTCAAATCAAACTCGAACTAAAATTATTATATTTTCAAACTTTGAATCAAATTCAAATATCATATATGTTATTTGAATCGCAAGTGGCATCCGTCGATTGTTGCCACCTCTGCGCTTGGTTCTGATCATTCCGAGAATAATTTCAGATTTTTTTTTTGCTTAACCTCCGGAATCGAGATAAACCAAGCAACCCAAGGTGATCTGATTCAGGTTGGATACCTTGATTGATGATGACATTTGCTGAGGTTTCGAAATTAAGAAAAATTTGGGAATCAACAAAATCTTGAACCAAACATGGTCATCATGGATAACCTTAGGCGAATAACTAAGATTATTCGCGATACCTCCGGAATCGAGATAAACCAAGCAACCCAAGGTGATCTGATTCAGGTTGGATACCTTGATTGATGATGACATTTGCTAAGGTTTCGAAATTAAGAAAAATTTGGGAATCAACAAAATCTTGAACCAAACATGGTCATCATGGATAACCTTAGGCGAATAACTAAGATTATTCGCGATAACGCTGAACCAAACGTGCCCTAATAACATTACGTTGTAGTAGCTATAATTCAAAATTAGTATTACATGGATACTTTTGTTAAATCCGACACTTTTATCTCGCTCTGAAAAATTCTTCGGAAAAATTCCTAGAGTTCCGGGGATTCTAAATGGTATTAAACTAAATATTTTAAGGCTAAAGGGCTTAAGATCCCAAAACCAAGGACTTAAAGTGGAATATTATAAAAATTAGTGGCAGAGTTAGAAAATAAAAAAATTTGTTGGACTAAAGTGCAAAATATCCATCTCTTATATACCTTGACCTAATCTTCAATCGGCCGACTCCTCACGCCCAACCCCTTCACACTTTCTCTTCTCTTCTCCTCCGCTAACCCTAGTCGCGACCCTAGCCGCGACCTTCCTTCTCCGCGAACCCTAGCCGTGACTCTCTTGATCCATAGCCAACGCCTTGAGGTTCTTCATCCTCTCACTCGTCGACGACCTTTCTCCTCTAAGCGAAGTCGGCGAGCTCAAGGCCGGCGACTTCCCTTCTCTGCGATGAAATCCCACATCCGCAAGCTAGTCGACGTCGAGCGCCTTCTTCAGCGAGCTCTCAGTGCCAACAATCATTGCGCCCTTCTCCACGTGCGATCGAGGCCATCCCAGAGTCTACCAATCTTCTTTGTCCCTTTCCCTTTGCAGACAAAGATGTATGCGGTTGAAGCTTTACGTCGAGATTGGAAGACTAAGGGCGTGATTATGTTTCCAGTGAACACAGATCTGGCATAGGGGAGGAAGAAGGTAAGCTTTGGTTACTGATGGTTCTTGAAACATTGTTATGGGATGACCTGCTAGGTTTGGGTTTTTGGTAGGTTGTCGTGACGTCCAAATTGAAGTTTGATTTTGTTCGGTAATCGATCACAGTTTTTGGATGGATGAAGTTGTCCTGTTTTGTATTAGATCAGTGAGTGTGCCCTGGGTTGCCGTGAGCATTGGCTGTGTGCCATGGGGATTGATTCGGATGTGTGTTGTTTATGAGTTGGATGATACCCTAAGATGTCTTTTGGTATTGTGAAGTGGGTGCTTGGTTTTTCCCACTCTAATCACCGAGAGTTAGGTGTATGGGTGTAGGCATGTGAGGTATCCACTTGGTTTGTGATTCTCACCTAGGGCTGAACCTAATTTTGATAAGTTGGTTTAATTAGGAATTAATCAATAATAAAGGATTTAAACCTAATCTTAATGAGGTTGAATTGAAAATGAACCTAAACCTTAATTACGTGGGGTAATTGGGGACATGTCTATTTAATTAGACGTAATTAAATGAAAGAGGATAATTGGGTAAACCCTAGTTTGGTTTAGGGAGTAATTAGCTAATTATCTTTCTGTAATAGCTAATTAAATACATCCTTGATACAGGGGCTTGATTGGATTATTGACGGGTGGTTCTATCTCGTTTGATACGGACTTCCACTCTTAGAGGCGGGTACTTCTTGCTTATCTTCTATAGATCCACTTTATCTTTATGCATGGCTATATTGCTATTATGCTGTAGGCTGATATTGACCTTTATCTGTTACCGTTTTGTTATCCTGCTTGATACTTATGCTTGACCCTCGATATGATCTAAATTTACTTCTATACAGTCTCGTTTATTTGTTATATGATTCTGTATAACATTGGTATGAGCATGAGTATATGGATAGGGTTTAGCATACCATTGTATGGTTGCATTAGTTGATTCTGGTCGTACTTGCACGTGTGTCTAGATATGGACTGATTGGGTTATTATGACATGTCACCTGATATTTGCATTAGTTGATGCTATTCATGCCTGCACGTTTGTCTGGATATAGGATTGATTTGGTTATGATGCATACATATGACCTGTGCATGATAGGTTGGGTTATGTGTCGATGACCTGGTAGGGGTTGCATGTGTTAGTCATGCACCATACCTGCACTGTTGCATGTCGGCGATCAGCGACTCCCTTGTGGTTGAGCCTAATCGTCTTCCGGCACATGATATGCACACACGACCACTCATGGGTTAGTGGATACCGCTGGGTGTGTGCATTAGCTCTGTACTGCTCCGCTCATCCGCTCAGGGGTAGTGGTTCTGGAGCGTGGTAGCAAGCAGGGATCCCTTCTCTTCCCATAGACCAGAGAAGATGAGAGAGATATCTCCCCCATATATACATGGGGCGGAGCGATAGTTCCACCAGCATCCTGTCCATTCGGTCACTCAGGAGTAGTGATGGCAGAGTGCTGACAGTGTCACAGTTCTACCCACTCGGCCGACACAGTATCGCCTATCTCGGTGGCTTGACTGGAGTTAGGGGGTGACCATGACATTGCATCATGTGCATATGATGCATCGGTGCATTGATTGTGTTTGCTGCATTTACTTGCTGCACTTGTTTGACATGCACATACAGGATGTACTTTTGGTATGGTTTGTTGACCCTACACTTGCTCGTATGGTTCGAGTCCTATTATGATCATGATAGACTGATTTCCGGTACGTACAGTCTTTTATTGTTTCAGTTATGCATACTTCTGATATTATGCTGGAGACTGTATCCTATTGTTTCTTTATAGCTGCTTTAGCTACTTTTCAGCCATGCATATCTTTCTATATACCCACGAGTCCACTTGGACTCACCACCCGTCGTAATATTTTTTTTTTCAGGTTGATAGCTCGCCGGAGGAGCCCAGTTGTCAGTCTCGGGTCCCCACGACTCCTTTTGGATAGAGGCTTCCGCTGGTTTTGTTTTCCTTTGATAGCGTAGTCTATGTTTGTATTCGTTTCATATATCGTGGGCTTGTATTGGATTTATTCGTACAGTATTGTATTTTTGAGTCCTCTGTTGGACTTTGTGCTTGTGGTTATGGCTACGTATCTGCCCAGGGGGCAGCTCAGGTGAGTTTATATTTCCAGTATAGTGTTTTATCATTTTTATCCTTTATACATATCTGTTTTGAGGCCTGAGGCCAATTAATAAACTGCGTGGGTTTGTGTGTTTGTGTAAATTGTCCGCCGGACAGGGGAGATGCTGTCCAATTTTATATTGGATCAGCGGCTCCAATGGTCTCGGGGCATGACAACTTTGCCCTCAATGATATAGCTTATTGGTAAGTGATTAGGATATGATTGTAGTGGTCGGGGGATCAAAACTCAACAGAGAGTTTCACCCCCTCTCTGCCCAAGTACTTGTCACTTAAGTTTTGCCACTTTATCTCTCTCCCAATGATAGTGGACAGCCTGGGGGCCGTTAACGTGGCAGTTCCATATTTTTTTTATAATATAGACACTTTATATTTTTTATCGACATTATATTGTAACAACTATGAATTATATATGCTAACATAAACAATTTATTTTAATCAACATTATATTGTAGTAATTACAGGATCATAATTGTTACAACTTCACAATTGTAGCAGTTGTGGGAGAGTAGTTGTTACATAATTGTGATAGTCATGTATTTATTATATAATTGTAGCAGCCGTAAGATTATAATTGTTATACATTGGTAGCATTTACAATATCATAATTGCTATAATTGTGTAACGGCCATTATGATCTCGTAGTTACTATAATAATATGAAAATAAAAATATTTTTGAAAATTAAAATAGATTAAGATGGGATGAAGTATTATTTTGATAATAAATGAAAATGAGTGTCCATTTAATGATTCCAATAAAAATGATATCCTTTTGATTTTTGCCTAACCTATTATGTATTTTAGCATATAATCGGTATGACTACAACTCTACAAGAGAGTGCATGATTTTGGATCAAAATCGTCATTTCCATCTGTTTTAAAGTAAGTTGGGCTCGTTTAGTCATCTATGTTATGAGTCGATGATTCGAAACGATGGAACTCGGTATGACGACGTAGACTTTGTTCCATTTACACTCTTGAAAGACTTTCGGATATCGAGGTGCGTACTCTTTTTGGTATCATAGTTATCGACTTAATTTTGTCGGTCTTCGAGTTATCTCTTCGGATATCAACATACCCCTTCGGATAAGCTTACCCCTATCGATTAGAGTATTAAGGTTGAGGTGAAGGTTAGACCTTCTTTCCTTAACACGATATCACCTTATCCATATACTTATGGTTTATCGATAATCATCTCACAACATACAACGATTTACGTTTCGAAAAAGGAGCACTCCAATTTACAAGCTAAGTAGAACGTTTGAAGCCTTGAAACTATTAAGAGAAGATAAAAGGAAGAGAACTCAAAAGGAAAATTCACAATTTGAGAATTAAATAAATAAAGTCAATTAAATAAATAAATTTGAATAATTTATTAAATTAAATAAATAAAATTAAATTCATTAATATTCGTAAATAAAAATTAAGAACTATTGCGTATGAGATTGATGAATAAAATTTATAAATTATATTTATTAGTATAGTTTTATGATAAAATAAATAAATAATCTCTTAAAAATAAATTAACTAATCAACTAAATAATTTTAAAAATATAAAATTTGTAAACAATTAAATAAATTCGAATTGTGAGTTCAATAATATCTAAACAAGTTAAACACAAATTAAGCTCATAAAAAATTAAGTTGATAAATAAATTAAATATTTGTAAATAAATTTGATATTTAACTTAGTTATGAGTAATTGTTTAGGTTCATTATATACATGAGATTAATTAAATAAATTTGAATAATATAAAATCTGAGTTCATTATGTAAAAGATTATACGTTGACCCCGATCAATTTTATCATACGTTGACCTCGATCAATTTTATAGCCATTTATAGAGAGATTTATAAAAGGTTAAATCAAGAAATCGAGCAGATTATAATATAAGTGAGTATTATTTTCTGGCTTTATTAGGAATTAAACCTTATTAATTTTTATAAATTTATTACGCATGTGGTGACCAACTCAACTATGAGACATAAAATTTAAGTTCATTTTTTTTCTTTTCCAAAAGTCATATATTGAGCAAGAAATCTCACCTAAGAGCCATATCTCTTTACAAAGAGAGAAATTAAAAAATTAGAATGTATTTTACCCATCAGTGTAGTATATGTTCTTATGATGAGTTTAATAAAATCTGAGTTCGTGGGGGCAATAATAAAGCCATTCGTTTACTGTCAGCGTCCCATCAATCCATTTTAGATGAATACGAAAAAAAATAAATCAAGAGTTTACTAATACACATCAATCCGTTTTAGTTGAATATGAAAAAAAATAAATCAAGAGATTACTAATACACATAATGAAGAGGAAGAGGGCAAGCACAGGACTATTGATAGGGATAAGTATTTCGGGGTGGACACGTGATACGGAGAAGCTACGTGGTAGGATCCGCCGAACCAGAGCTTTGAGGTCAGACCGAAATTATCTCAGGAGAATGGAGTAGAGCCCCGAGGTCATGACGGCAATCGGGCTCCTGAGACTACCTTAGGAGAACAGACAAAAACCTCCGAGGTCAGACTGAGTATCGGACTCCCAAGACCATCTCGGTAAAATAAATGAAGGCTCTGAGGTCAGCTCAGGAGATGGGACTCCGAGACTAGCTCGGGAGAGTGGAGCCCAGATATCAACATAGGAGTTAGCCCGACGTCAAGTAGTCGTTCATCTTTCCATAACAAGAAAGTCATCGGATAATTATTGTCTGCAACGCGCAACAATTAAGACCTTAATGATCGCAACGACCATTACCAAAATATAGGATATCTATCAAGTAATCGATAATTAAGGGACGTGGAGGAGAACGTGGGGGCACGTGTGACCGAAACCTCAAGTATATAAGATGTCTCGGCATCCAGGTAAAGGGGGTAAATTTTCCGAACTTAGAGCAAATCTTGATTCCTCGTTGTCCTCCGAAAAGAGTTTAGATTCCTAACTTGAGCGTCGGAGTGGGCTCCACCGGAAAACCTTCCGGTGTGTTCCCTTTAATGCTCGTGTTAATCTCGTAGGACGTGAGCATCTTCTCCCCGTCATCGTCTTCGTGGGTTACGCTTTGGTGACTCGCCATCCACGTCGTTCCCTTCTGGAACAAATTTAGCGCCCTCTGTGGGAATCAATCAAAGCACCAGAAGGAGCACCGTAATGGCAAATCTAGAGGGACAACCCATCATCCTGACGAGGGAGGAGTTGGATCGTTTAGTCGCCAACATAGTCAAAGGAGAGCTAGAGTAACACCAGATCGAGCAAGCCGCCTCACGACGAGCGGCTTCGGTGCAGGGAGAAATCCTAAGAATGTCTGCCTCGCACCACCGAAACCGAAGATCCGTCTCACCACCGGCGGGACTGGCAATGACAGCTCCAGCGCCCCGGCGAGATTCCTTGGGAGACCTAGAGAGAGGCCACTCCATCGCCTCCAGCGTTCTACGGCAGGAGGAAGGACCAGGGAAGATCGAGGCCTCTAAAACCCTTATGAAGTCTCCATCTACCCCGTTCTCTCCAGACATCGTAGCGGACCCCATGCCCAAGCAATTTCATGGTCCAGGAATCGCTGACTACGATGGGAAGACGGATCCGGAGGACCACATCTGCAAATTTGAGAGCGCGGCTCTCTTACATCAATACACAGATGGTGTGAAATGTCGGGTGTTCTTGAACACCTTGTTAGGGGTCGCCCAACGATGGTTCCAGAGGCTGCCCCAAGGTTCGATAAACTCTTTCCTGGAGTTTAGAACCGCCTTCATAGACCACTTCGCCAGTAGCCGGCAATACCAGAAGACGGTGCTAAACCTGTTCACCCTCAAGCAGTAGGCCAAAGAACCACTGAAAGACTATATCCAACAGTTCAATTGGGTGGCTCAAGATGTGTCAACTGTCACTTCAGAGATCCTCATCAGCGCCTTCACACAAGGAGTCTCCGAAGGCGATTTTATTCGGTCACTGGTGAAGAAGCCATCAACAAGCTTCAATGACTTATTAGGGTGCTCTTTCAAGCACGTTAATGTCTAAGAGGTGCAGCACGCCCGCCGTAAAGATTAGGCGGGAGTCCCCATCCAGATCTCGGTACAATCCGAGAGAAGAGAACCACCCGCACCAGCCCGGGCAAAAATTCTTCTCTCCAGGAAGGATCACTGGCCCGGTAAGAAGAGGTTGATGGAGACGGTCGACACCACGGAACCCGAACCACCGAAGAAGTACTGCAACTTTCACGGCAATATGACACACTCTACAGAGGAGTGCTACACCATGAAGAGGAGGAGGTCTAAGGACGTAGATACCAAGCCTCGCAAACGGTGGAATAAACCGGGGTATCGATGGTGATCCCCCCGGCGAAGCTCTTCCCCTCATCGACTACAATCGGGGGAAGACAAATCCAAGCATCGATCCTGGTCACATTCGAGGGGAAGGAGTTGGGAGATAGTGCCCCACCAGTCTATCTCCCCCGAAAGAGATCCCAAGAAGGGCAAAGCTCCAGCGCGCGGGCCTCCAACGGGCCATGTGGGAGTGATCTCCAGAGGGCCTACTGGAGGAGACTCTCATCGGGCAAGGAAAGCCCACACACGTCGGCTGGAGAACTACGCCATTGGGATGAGCAGCGACAAGCGCCAGGGCCCTATTATTTCATTCAGCCCTGTCGATCTGGAAGATGTGGCGCCCCATGAAGATGCGCTGGTAATCCTTGCACGGATAGCTAGAGGTTAAGCGTGTCTTTTTAGATACAGGTAGCTCCGTCAATATCATGTACAAGACGACTCTAGACCAGATGCAAATCGACGAGGATGAGCTGCATCCAGTCTCCACCCCGCTCTTCGGCTTCATCAGATACAGAGCGCAGCCGATAGGACATATCTCCCTGTCTCTGTCGCTAAGGGATGACACGCTGGAGAGGACGAGAAGGACACCCTTCATGATCATGGATGCCCCATCATCCTACAATGCCATCCTGGGATGTCTAGCGCTCAGCCTATTCCAGGCGGTGGTCTCAGTCTACCACCAGAAGATTAAGTTCCTAGTGGATGAGCAGGTGGCTGAAGTCAAAAAGGATCAATTAGCTTCCCGGAGGTGCTACAGTGGGGAGGTTTGGACAGAAGCCCGCAAGAACCTGAAGACGTGTGAAGCGTTACAAATTGACCTGGCCAACCCTCGAGGAGAAGAAGGGCCTAAAGAAGAACAGAGGGAGGTTGAAAGCGAAGAAGTCCAGATTCATCCACAACAAGCGGGAGGAATCACAAGGATTGCGGCTGATCTTACACCAAAGCTGAGAAGCTATCTAAAAAAATATTAAAAAAATAGCTGAGAAGCTATCTAATCAACTGCTTAAGGGACCATCCGGATGTGTTTGCATGGACCACTGAAGAGATCGAAGGAGTCCCCCGGCCTTGGCCACGCATCGGCTGCATATAACCCCGGGAGCCCGACCGGTGAAACAAAGCCGAAGACACTTTGCGCCCAAGAAGGACAAGATCATCAGGGAAGAAGTCGCCAAGTTGCTGAAGGCCAGACATATAAGAGAAGTTCAATTCCCGACCTAGCTAGCGAATGTTGTACTTGTCCCTAAGGCCGGGGGTAAATGGAGGGTCTGTATTGATTTCTGAGATTTAAATAAAATCTTCCCTAAAGACTGTTACCCCTTATCTTTCATTGATCGGCTAGTGGATTCTACCTCTAGCTATGATTTCATTTCGATGTTGGATGCTTATCAGGGGTACCACCAAGTTCCCTCGCTCGGGAAGACCAAGAGAAGGCCAGTTTCATGACGACAGATGGTACCTACTGTTACAATGTCATGTTGTTTGGGTTGCGCAATGTAGGGGTAACCTATCAGCGAATGATGGACAAGGTCTTTCACCGCCAGATCAGGAGGAACATTGAAGTATACGTAGATGATATCCTGGTCAAGACAGAGAAGGGGAAAGACATGATAGCTAACCTAGAGGAAACATTCGCCACCTTGAGAGCCAACAAGCTGAAATTGAACCCCGCTAAGTGTTTGTTCAGGATGAAGAGTGATCGGTTCCTCAGCTACATGGTGACAGAAAGGAGGATTGCTAACTCAGGGAAAGTGCAAGTCATCCTCAACAAGTCATCCCCTCGCAATTTCAAGGATGTACAATGACTGAATGGCAGAATTACAACTCTGTCCAGGTTCATCTCCAAATCGGCTGACAGAACCCTGTCATTCTTCAAGATTCTGAGGAAAACTGTTAAGTTCGAGTGGGATGATCAGTGCTAGAAAGCTTTCATGGATTTAAAAGCATACCTCGCCGAGCTCCCCATCCTCTATAAGCCATTGGAGGGAGAAACGTTGTTTGTCTATCTGTCCGTGGTTGAATAAGCTATGGGTTCTATGCTCATTCAGGATGAAGGTACGACTCAATATCCAATCTACTTCTTCAGACATCTCCTGAAGGACGCAGAAACTCGGTATACAACACTGGAGAAGCTGGCCTATGCATTGGTACTGATGGCCCGAAGACTGAGACCATATTTCTTAGTGCATCCTGTGGTGGTGCTCACCAATAGCCCACTTGGGCATGCCCTCACCAACCCCGAGACTTCAGGATGACTGATCAAGTGGATGACAGAGTTGAGCGAGTATGAGATTAAGTACCATCCCCGTACTACCATCAAGGCACAAGCTCTAGCTGATTTTATGCTCGAAGTTGTCCTAGGACCCGAAGCTGATGGAGTATAGAAGATCTACGTTGATGGTTCCTCCAACAACAAAAACAGCTGGGTCGGAGTCCTGATGATTTCCCCCAGGGGAGATGTATTGTAACTATCTATCTGACTTCACTTCCAAGCCACCAATAACGAAGCTGAATATGAGGTGATCATAGTGGGGTTACAAGCAGCCAAGCAAGTGGGAGCTGCTCGGATCATCTTGCACTCTGACTCTTGGCTCGTGGCTCAGTAGATAAAATGCGAGTTCAAAATTAAGAATGAGCACCTACAAAGGTATGTGTCCATCTATGAACAACTGAGGTCCACTTTCATCGAGGTTGTTCTGCAGAAGATATCCTAAGCTGATAATATCAAGGCAGATGAGCTAGCCAAATTGGCCAGCTCCATTACCTCATTGACGTTGGGCAAGCCCAACGCTACAGAAGGAATGGTGGCTCAGATCGAAGAGGAGATTGTTGACACTGCATTACCCGACTGGAGAGAGCCCTATATGGAGTTCTTACACAGTGGAGATATGCCGGCGGGCGATAAGGAAGTTTGGTTGTTCCATCGTAGGGCATCCAGGTTTACGCTGGTCGGGGAGTAGCTATATAAAAGAGCCTTTGCCCGACATTTACTCAAATGTATTAGTCCAGGAGAAGTCGACTACATCATACGAGAGATTCACGAAGGCATATACGGGAGCCATATTGGGGGAAGATCCATGGCTAGGAAGATTATCCTGGCTGGGTACTTTTGGGTCATACTGCAAGCAGATGTCGTCTAAGTTGTGGCTGAATGCGAGACCTGTCAAAAGCATCAGCATATCACACATCGCCTGACGAAACTACTTCGAGCCTCCACTGTTTCCTGCCCCTTCGATCAATGGGAAATGGGCATTGTGGGTCCTTTTCCGATCGGGCCTTAGTAGAAGAAGTTCCTGTTGGTGTTGGTTGATTACTTCTCAAAATGGGTTGAAGCTGAACTACTTGAGCACATCACGGAGGTTGCCGTGATGAAAATCCTGTGGAAGGATATAGTTTACAGGTACAACATTCCTTATAAGTTGGTGTCAGATAATGACAGACAATTCACAAGGTGCAAACTCAGAGAGTGGTGTAAAGGACTAGGTATTCACCAAGTCTTCACTTCAGTCGCGTATCCACAAGGCAATGGCCAATCAGAAGTGATCAACCGGGAGATTATTAGGGAACTCAAGATAAAGCTGAACCACATTGGAGGCAGCTGGGTCAAAGAGCTCCCAAGCATTCTATGGTCGTACTGCACCACTCCCAAAGAAGAAACAGGTCAGAGTCCTTTTAATTTGGTGTATGGAGTGGAAGTAGTAATACCGGTGGAGATAGGTGATGAGTCCTTCCGGTGGTAACACTACAACAAAGAAGACAATGATCAGGAACGGCTGATCGACCTAGACCTGGTCGTAGAAGTGCGAGATAAGGCAGCGACCCGACTAGTTGCATATCAGCAGCGTATGCAACAAGCGTACAATCGTCGGGTGATCACCCGAGCGTTCCGAGTTAGAGATAAGGTCTGGAAAAGAATCAAACCGGTCGGTGACCTCGGAAAGCTCGAGCCGCAATGGAGCGGACCTTACACCATCATCAAAAAGCTCACCGAAGATAGTTATTATCTACAAGATGACGAAGGAAAAAAATTGGAAAGGTCATGGCATGCAAATCACCTCGATCTATATCGTACTCGGTGAGCCTTGTGAGATATAATATGTATTTGTATGTATGTTTGAACTTCTTTGCAGTTTCAATAATGAAAGAACCAAATGAAATGTCTTATCAAGACTCGATGCAATAATTTGAAGATCCTACCATCTTATGGTATCAAGGATGCCCGAGATGAGTAGGCCAGACTGAGGTGTCGAGGATGCCCGGCCAGGGGGAGCATAAATCTTACCATCTCATGGTGTTGAGGATGCCTAATATGAGTAGGCTTGGTCGTGCTGTCGAGGATGCCCTACCAGGAGGAGCATAAATCCTATCATCTCGTGGTGTCGAAGATGCCCGAGATGAGTAGGGTTGGTAGTGGTGCCGAGGATATCCGGCCAGGAGGAGCATAAATCCTATCATCTCGTAGTGTCGAGGATGCATGAGATGAGTAAGACTGGTCGTGGTGCCGAGGATGCCCGACCAAGAGGAGCATAAACTTCTACCGTCTCATGGTGCCGAGGATGCCCGAGATGAGTAGACCTGGCCGAGGTGCCAAGGATGCCCGACCATGAACAGGTGAAGCTCCTACCATCTCATGGTGCCGAGGATGTCCGAGATGTGGGGACCTAGTCGTGGCGTCGAGGATGCACGACCAGGAGTAGCTTAAATCTCTACCATCTTGTGGTGCTAAGGATGCCCGAGATGAGTAAACTTGGTCGAGGTGCTAAGGATATTCATCCAGGAACAGGTGAAGCTCCTACCATCTCGTGGTGTCGAGGATGCCCGAGATGTGGGGACCTAGTCGTGGTGCCGAGGATGCCCGACCAGGAGTAGCCTAAATCTCTACCATCTTGTGGTGCCGAGGATGCCCGAGATGAGTAGGTCTGGCCGAGGTGCTGAGGATGCCCGACCAGGAATAAACGAAATCTCTACAGTCTCATGGTACCCAGGATGCCCGAGACCGATATACCTGGTGGGGGTGTCGAGGATGTCTGACTAGAGACGAGTAAACTTGAGCACGACGCAGAGGGAGTGTTGTCGGGAATAACTTGCACCAACATCATCTGAAGTTGCACAACACCAGAGGTTTATCGGCCTGGACAAAGTATTGAACAGGCCGAGTTCAGTCCTTGCCCAAGCAGACGATTAGCCATGCATTCAGTCCTCGTCTCTCCCCGGATATTAGGCCTCGCGTGTGTAAGCGAGTCTCTATGGGAGAAGAGGCGAGGAAGGATACACAACATATGGGCAACGAGGTATAGTAGATGGATATATTTCATTAATTGGCGAGGGCTACATTTAGAGTACCTTCAATCAAGCCTAGAAGACAAACATAAGCTGGAATTACATTTGAAGAAAAAGACACAGAAGATAAATATATTTCATTCAATTCAGGGTACATCTCACAAAGTACAGAAGATCAAGAGAGAGTGGGACAGAAGGCAAATACATTCAAGAAAAGGGGTAGAAGATAAATGCATATTATTCACACTTGGAGTACAGAAGATTTCATTCACAAACTCAGAGCACAGAAGAAAATAATACAAAAGTATTTCATTCAAAATGGAGGATTACATCTGAAGTACATTAGGAAACAAAAAAATAAAAAGCCAGATACAGGGGAAGAAAAGAAAAAAAAAAGCTAGTCACAACTCCTTCTCCTCAGGCGGCAGCTCATCTCAGGCCTGTCTGACGATGAGGAAGCTAAGGTCGGCGTTCGGCTTTAACACTCCTGCTCACCAAAATTGTTGGACTGCCCCATTGAAATCCTGCTTCAACCGTCTCAGCACTTGGCCGGCCAAGAGGTCCCCAAACTTATCGGATTGAAGGAACTGGGCTTTGAACGCCGCCTCTGCCTCCACCTGTCGAGACTCTTCATCGGCCTTATACGTCTTCAATGCTTCCGAGGCCTGGTCCCGTGCAGTCTTCAGCCTCACTGCCTTCGAGGATAACTGGTTCCGAGCAGCCTGGGCCTTCTCTGTTGGATCGAGAGAACCGATAGAGGGGGTGAATATCGGAAAACGTTCGGATTTAAGATAGAGAATTTGCACAGCGGAAGATAAAAACAAAACACGCAAACACAGTGATTTTTACTTGGTTCGGAGCCTAGGTCGACTACTACTCCAAGGCCCACGATCGTTGATCGTTTACTTTGGGCAATTCTATATGAGGCGCAAAAGCAGTTTACAAAGATTGATTACAGAATAAGTGCAGTAAATTAAAATTCAACTCTTCATTACCGACGTCCGGAGTAGATGGTATTTTCGGAGCAGTTGGATGTCGTCAGCGCTTGAGTCTCGTGTCGGGAGGTTTCCGGAGCAGAGCGTGGGAGCAGAAGAGCGTAGAAGCGTTGACTGAAATTGTTGTCCTGAAGCCTTGGTTCGAGGGTCTTTTTATAGGGCCTGGGAGCGCCCGGAACGTCGGGGGCGCCCCCTCCACGTGTCGGTCGATCCACCTTTTGCTCGGTCAACGTCTGATCCCTTCAAACTCGGGATCACATCTTGACCGGGGCGCCCGGGACGCTGGGGGCGCCCGGGACGCTGGGGGCGCCCGGGTTGACCGGGTCAAACCTTATCCCTTGGCTTCGCTGGCTTGTACTTCGATGGCTTGCTATTGGGGGCGCCCGGAGCGCTGGGGGCGCCCGGGAGCAGCGAGGGCGCCCGGGACAGTAGCTGTCGAAGCTTGCTTTGCTTTCTTGTGTTTTGTGTTTACCTTGGGGGCGCCCGGGACACTCCGGGCACCTTGGTCAGCTGTTGCCTCATTCCTTTGAGGCTCTCTGAGCTGCAGACACTCGTTCCTTCGGTCCTGCATCCAGGGTTAGTCCAAAACACAATAAAACAATAAAATATTAGTTTATACAGTCTTAGCTATCTTGGTTCTAACTTTGGGTCTCTAAAATGGAACTCTAGGTCGAACCGACGCCTACTGTTCCCTCGACGGGGAACGCGTCCTCACCTACTCCTCTCGGGAGAATTTACCTGATTCCAACCGTTCCTCTGGTTGGACTTTTTCCTGGCGGTCCTTTGCCAGGTCTTGGATACCGAGCTATCCTTCGCTCAGTGCCTAGCATTCCTTCGCTAGGGTTTCAGTCCCAAGCAGTCCTTCGCCTGGTGCCTAGCAGTCCTTTGCTAGGGCTTGGATACTGGCAGTCCTTCGCCAGTTGCCTAGCAGTCCTTCGCTAGGGCTTGGATACTGGCAGTCCTTCGCTAGGTGCCTAGCAGTCCTTTGCTAGGGCTTTGTATCCTGGCAGTCCTTCACCAGGTGCCTAGCAGTCCTTCGCTAGGGCTTTTTACCCTGGCATTCCTTCGCCAGTGCCTAGCAGTCCTTCGCTAGGGCTTTGTCTCTGCACACTTGAGTAACTTTATTAGATCACAAATAAACTTAACTTTGAATCCTTTGCCAATATCAAAACAAGGTTCGATATGGTGCTTCCTGCACCAACATTCTCAAGCTGCTCTGAGGTCGCCAGGAGTTGCAACTTGGCTCACCCCGAGTCTTCCCGCAGGAGGCGAAGGTCCTCCGATAGTTTTGCCTCCCGTTCCTCAAAGCACCCCTTTTCGTAAGCTAAGTGGATCACCTCGTTAGTGAGGGTCTTCGCCAGCTCTTATAGGAGGTGCTCCAGTGGCGAGAGTGGTGCAGAGAGGACTCCAAGGTCAGCAGAGAGTCCATGTAGTGCTCCACCTTAAGCCGAAGACCCCTGCTGACCTCTGCCTGCTGACTTCAGAAATCGTTTGGAAGTCTGAAACTGAAAGTTTCAGATCGTATCAGGAATTACTAGGAAGCCTGATCGGTCACCGGACCGATCAGGCGTAGGGCTGATTGGTCCCCGGACCGATCTGGACCCCTCCTGTGGTGATCGGTCCATAGACCGATCAGAAAGGTCACAGAACCCTTCACGAAAATTAACCAAACATTCTGTGTTGGTCTGGATCGGTCCCCGGACCAATCTGGCAATCTATGGTGATCGGTCCACAGACCGATCAGCAATTCACGGAAAAATCTCCAAACCTACTGTTTGCTTCTTGATCGATCAGCCGATCGATCAGGAGTCTGCCTGATCCGTCACCCCGACCGATCAGGACCAGGCCAGTCCGATCAGGATGGTTCCTGATCGGTCTGGGCGCTCTCAGATCGAACGGTGATCCATTCGATCACATTAAATTTCGGTTGGTGGACTGATCCACCAACCTATTAACTTCGCCTAAACCCTTTATTCCCAAGCCCTAGCGCCGAAACTCTCACCTTTTATGCGTGCGATCGTCTTTCTCTCCTCCTCTTGCATGCGAGCTTCTGTGCGAGGGTGATCCTGCCAAGGTTTCCTGTGAGCCCTTTCTTATCTTCTGCAAGTTTCTTTCTTGCTCAAGGTCTTGAGCATATTTCTTGCGCCGTGACTTTTCCACCGCGCAAATCCTTCTTCGAGCCTTCAGATTTTCTCCAACCAACTCGCAAATGGCACCTAAGTAAGCATTTCTGTCAGTTTTTCTTATAGATCAGTTCATAGATTATGAGTTTATGCTAATCCTGATCTTCATTTTGTGCTGTGGTGTGTCTTGTGCCATGACATTGTGATTCTGCCGTGCCCTTCCTTGTCATGTTACTGATTAAACCTCATCTCACTTGATCAATTCCTTGGGTTATGATTATTTTGTTCAATGGCTTACCTTGATTACTCTATACCTATTCCACCCATTAGAAAATCAACTAAGGGCAAAGAACTCGTGGAGGGAAGCTCAAAGGGCAAAGACCCTTCATCATCTACACCTCCATCAAGACCTCCACCACCTCCACATACCAGATTTCAAAATATCCATTATGCACTCGACTTTCAATGGCACAATTTCAAACTCATGCCATGTCGAACTGTGGACCAAACCTTCATCTACGAACATTGTCCGACAGTTCGGAAAATCATTGAACACTATGCACTTCAATCCATTCTTTTCCTGGAGGGGCTAATCAACTTTGATTTGGTCTCTGAATTTTATAATAACATGGTTAGTGGAGAGGGCACAGGGTGGAGGACCCGTGTCGCCAGTGTCGACCTCGATTTTAATCGATCTATTTTCACTGACATTCTTGGTTGTCGCCGGTCAGATAATGGCTTTTCCCTCTACCCTTATCTTCCAGATCCTCTACCGGTTCCCTTTGATGGAGTCACCCCTGACTCTATCCATGAGTACTTTTTTGATCATCCCAGGTCGAGGGATCTCGGTGAGGTTACCAGTGCCTTCCCGACATTTGCTGCTCTTCACCTTTCTCCCATTGATTACGTCTTGTTTAAGATTATCACTAACTATCTCATCACTACTACTTCAAAGCACTTAGATGAGATTCACCCATTCCACTGCTTGATGCTCTACGGGATACATCGGCAGTTAGACTTTGATATCGTGGCGTCCATCTACTTCTCCATCATCGTCCACAGTCAGATGTACGGCCAGACAGTTTACATGCCATTTGGTCATATCATCACTGCCTGGTTGTAGTCCGTTGGTATCGATGTTTCATAGGGCCGCATTGTACCCATAGTTCGACAGGACTGCTGACTTGATCGTTGCATGTTAGCCCAGTCAGGCATTGTTGTCGGACAGTAGGGGTTGAGGTGGAAGGATCGGCGACGTGTGGGGGAGTTACCGGGAGCAGCCCCTGCTCAGGAGCCGTCCGCTGGTGCTGAGGATTACGATGAGTGGGATCCTGATCTCCGCTGGCAGGTTGCGGAGCAAGAACGGACGATGCAGCGCGAGTTACAGATTTCCGAGCTCTGGCAACAGGAGGTCAGCTTAGAGTTTCGATCCATCGATCGCCGACATTACAGATTGGAGTCCGATATTTCTGAGATCTGCTCACTGCAGGAGACATGGTATGAAGAGTGGTACCTGCATACATTTCCTGGCGCTTCACCCTCTAGCAGCACTCCACTAGGGGATTTGATTTATATTGATGATACGTCTGACGATGACATCCCCGCTAAGCATTGATGTTGACTTGACTTTGCTGATTCTTTATGCCGTGTTTGTCTTGATTTAGATGCTACGTGCTACATTTGCTATGACTGATTGTTATGGATGTTGTTACTATATTATGCTTATTGTTGGTTTATATAGTTGCTCATATGACTATCATCCTGATGAATGTGTTGCTATGATCATGCTTATGTCTACCATGTCCATATGATACATATGCTTGTTTTGTCATGACTTACATTTATCATATGTATTTCATATGCTTTCAAAATCATATCAAATCTTTTGCTATTTTGGGAAACCCCTAGGGTTGAGGGGGAGTATGTTTTAACTTAACAACCCGTCTATACCCTTTTCAGTGATTGACAAAGGGGGAGAGTGCGGTTGGTTAAGTTTAGGATGATCATGTTGTAGGGGAGGATCCTGATTCCCCTATGATTCTAAAATTTGAGAAAATTGACTTCGAATCCCTAAACTTAAAATCAGGTTGTCAAACAACAAAAAGGGGGAAATTGTTGATGCAGTCTGACCCTGATTGTTGTTTTGGTGTTGACATCGATTTTAGTTTAGGTTGATGAGATGATTATGATTAAGTCCTGATCGTGGATTAGGCATACCTAGTGGGACTAGGTTGGATAAAATCCTAGCTTGGAGGGCTAGGTGTTGGAAAATCCTAACCTGGAGGGTTAGGTGTGGAAAAATCCTAACCTGTAGGGTTAGGTGTGGAAAAATCCTAGCTTGGAGAGCTAGGTGTTGGAAAATCCTAAGCTGGAGGGTTAGGTGTGGAAAAATCCTAGCTTGGAGGGCTAGGTGTTGGAAAATCCTAACCTGGAGGGTTAGGTGTGGAAAAATCCTAGCTTGGAGGGCTAGGTGTTGGAAAATTTTAACCTGGAGGGTTAGGTGTGGAAAAATTCTAACCTGGAGGGTTAGGTGTGGAAAAATCCTAGCTTGGAGGGCTAGGTGTTGGAAAATCCTAACCTGGAGGGTTAGATGTGGAAAAATCCTAGCTTGGAGGGCTAGGTGTGGAAAATTCCTAACCTGGAGGGTTAGGTGTATGAAATCCCGGTTTGGAGGGTCAGGTCCTAGCTTGGAGAGCTAGGTTGATGAAATCTCAACTTGGAGGGTTAGGTGAAAAGTCCTAGCTTGGATGGCTAGGTGAAAAGTCCTAGCTTGGAGGGCTAGGTGAAAAGTCCTAACTTGGAGGGTTGGGTGAAAGGTCCTAGCTTGGAGGGCTAGGATGAAGTCCCAGTGAGTGAAGCTGGGCATGGAGTCTTGGTCCGAGGGATTAAGCATGAGTCAGAGATGGGCCGGAGGCTGGTTCTCTTGACTTAGAGTGGGTTTGGCCTTGCCCGGATCAGTTTGGTGACCGATCAGGGAAGTTGGCACGAAGTTCCCTCGTGGATCGGTCTGGTGACCGATCAGGGAGAAACCGTGACCGATCAATATGAACGATCAACTGTCACAAGGTTTCTCACCCTGTCCGATCAGGCTGGAGCCTGATCGGTCTAGGATCAGCCTGATCGGTCTGGTGACCGATCAGCCAGTGGATCTCAGGCGGGATTGTGGCAAGCTGATTTGTGGATCGGTTTGATGACCAATCTGGTGACCGGTTAGGGTGACCGATCATACGAGCTTGCGATCCCAAGTTTCTTACTGGGGACCGATCAGGTTGGAGCCTGATCAGTCTGGGATAGTCCTGATCGGTCTGGTGACCGATCACTTTAATTCTAACGCGCTGCCAGACGCTCTGATCGCGCCTGCTTTCACTGATACGCTACTGATGTCACTTTGATCTTCACTACTATTACTGATATAAGTTTGATTTCATTTGCTAAACCTTTGATTGAGTGTGCAGGTGACAGGGATGGATTCAAACACTCAAGGAGAGTCAATGGAGACCTTTCCTTGGAGCAGGTTTGTCCATTTGCCATCTCAGGTTGCAAAGGCTGGAGCTGCTGACTAGAGTTGCTGACTGGAGCTTGGCTGAGGGAAGCTCAGGGAGTCCAGGGAGAGCTCAGTGGTAGCTGGTGTTGGCAGGTGAGCAGCTGGAGGCTGCAGTGAGGTGGTGACCTAGCAATAGTGGAGAAGACTTAAGCAGCACAACAGAGAAGGGCTGAAGAGACTTCTCGCGAGAGTTTGCTGCGAACACTTCTTGCTGTGTGCTTGTGCTATCTGCTGTTTCATCATCTTGAGCAAGCAACTGTGATCTTTGAGGCAACCTTCGGTTACTTGGGCACTTGGGAGAAGAGTGTTGGAAACCGGATGGCTAGAGAGGGAGGGTGAATATAGCCAGACACAAATCGTTAACTTCTTTTCAAGTTTTCTGCACTTAGAGATTAGGCAGCGGAAGACACAATGCAGAAACAGAAATGAAGAACAGAAATCAAAACAAAGAAAGCAAACCAGACGACACAGCGATATACAAGGTTCGGGGATAACTTGCCCCTACTCCTTGGCGTGCCCGTAAGGTGGGTGATCCCTTGATCGTCGGCAGATCAAGCCCCGGTAACCCGGATAAAACAGCGCCTCCTTCTCGGTGGAGAAACCTCTCCACAAGCGTTTCAATAGGATACAAGATAAGCTCACGAGACTAAGAGAAGGATAGCTCACAAAGATGAAAGAAGAACGCTCAAGCACCAAGCAACAGAGAGCACAACACACAGCCCAGCAAAACTCCTCAAGTTCCCTGTCTGTTTTCCCCTTGTTCTCGCTCCTCTGCTTCCAGCCTCATCTTAAGCATCTGCTCCCATCACCAGGCTCTCCATCAGCATCCACTGAAGCCACAGCCTGACCCCCTGACTCCCTGAGCACTCAGTCCACTGAAGACCCTCTCCAGCTGAGCCTCCGTCAGTTGCCAGCTGCTCTCCAGATGCCATTGAGACCTGAAACAAGGAAACAGCCAAACCTGCTCCAAGGAAAGCCTCCCATTGACTCTCCTCCAATGTTTGAATCATCCCTGTAAAGCCTGCACACTCCAATAGAAGCTTAGCAACTCATATCAACATATATCAGCAGTGTATCAGAGAATCGGCAGAGAAAACAGCGCGATCAGAGCTTCTAACAACGTATTTGAATTAAAGTGATCGGTCACCGGACCGATCAGAGAACCTCCTGATCGGTCACCAGACCGATCAGGCTGGGTCCAGACCGATCTGGCTCCGTCCTGATCGATCCCCAACGCTCAATCAGAAATCGCGATTTCTTTGAGATTCTCCTGGACTGATCACTAGACCGATCCCAGGTTGTGGATCGATCACCGGACCGATCCACTCTAATTTAGGCGATTTCTGAGTTTCACAGTCCAAACCTCCTGATCGGTCACCTGACCGATTAGAGGATCACCTGATCGGTCACCAGACCGATCAGATCATGACCAGACTGATCAGGCACCGTCCTGATCGATCTTAGTGAGGAACCCACGAAGCTGGATCGTTCTCCAGAACGATCTGCACAGTGATCCTGATCGGTCATCTGACCGATCAGGAGCAGTTCAGCAAGGGAACTCAACCTCACTGTTTGCTCCCTGATCGGTCACCAGATCGATCAGGAGCAAAGCAATGGGTGAAACGCGTACTCCCTGATCGGTCTGATCGGAGCAAAGCAATGGGTGAAACGCGTACTCCCTGATCGGTCACTAGACCGATCAGTCGTCGCTGGATCGGTCACCAGACCGATCCACGAAGGAGCACCGTGCCAACTTCCCTGATCAGTCACCAGACCGATCCAGGCAAGCCCAAATGCACTCTAAGTCACGAGAACAAGCCTCCAACCCTTCTCTGACTCGTGCCATGCCCAGCTTCACTCACTGGGACTTCAACCTAGCCCTCCAAGCTAGGACCTGGCTTCACTCACCAGGGTTTCGGTCACCCGGCTTCACTCACCGGGACCCGACTTCACTCACCGGGATTTCAACCTAGCTTCACTCACTAGGTTTCGGACACCCGGTTTCACTCACCGGGACCCGGCTTCACTCACCGGGATTTCAACCTAGCTTCACTCACTAGGATTTCCATCACCTGGCTTCACTCACCGGGACGCGGCTTCACTCACCGAGATTTTCAACACCTTGCTTCACTCATCAGGACCCGGCTTCACTCACCGGGATTTCCAACACCTGGCTTCACTCACCAGGACCCGGCTTCACTTACCTGGATTTCATGCACAGTCCCCGACCAGGACTTAATCCACATTCATTCAACCAAACTTAAATCATTGTCAACAACAAAACAACAATCGGGCCAGACTGCATCAACAATCTCCCCCTTTTTGTTGTTTGACAATCCGATTTAAGTTTAGGTATTAATGATCAGTTGAAGTCCATTCAATTATCGTAAGGGAATCAAGGTCCTCCCCCTACAATAACCCTAAACTTAATCAACCATTGTCTCCCCCTTTGTCAAACATTGAAAAGGGTATGGTTATTAAGTTTAAACATCAAACTCTCCCTCAAACACGGGTCTCGCCCCATACCCAGAATAATCAAAGTTAAGTTTTGAATTGCATATGAAAGGCATATCCCATAAATGTATCATGGCAACAATGTATATGCGTCATACGTCAAAAAGTATGAATTGCACATGTAAACATATACAGAAATATATCATGGTCAAACATGTATATGTTTCATATGACAAGTAATAATGCAGCTCATCAAACTTATGATTGATACAGAAAAATTTATGATGTATCTATGAACAATCAGTTTTCAGAAAAATTTCTGTAGTTCTAATTCATTCAAGATCAGACTGCATTAACATTTGGAGTTTCATGTGAAGACAGATACAGAAGTATATCATAGTCAAATACGTATATGTTTCACATGACAAGTAAGGAATGCATCTGTATCTGACATATAATCCTGATTGGTCTCCGTGACCTATCAGGGTCGTTGATTACTTGATACAGAGGAATTTATGATTAGTCTGGAGAGCGATCAGATTTTAGAAAAATTCCTGAAACTCTGATACATTCCTGGTCAGACTGCATTAACAATTTGCATTCCAAAACAAGGGTGTAGACTCTATTAATATTCGTTATTTTAGAAAAATTTCTGAAACACGACATTAAGAACAAGAGTCATGACTCAACAAACTCTTTCTTATGAATTTGAACATTCCATCATAGGTTTGTATCACTTGAACAAATTTGTGCTCCCTTAGTACCAGATTTGTACCAATGGAAGATCAAGTATGTCTCAATTTGACTTGGTTTGTATTAGATTTGTGTGTAATATGATCATTGAACTGATACAATTCTACGGAAGGTGATTGGTCTCAGGAGTTTTTTGGATCAATTTGGAACGATCTGGGAGTTCCTTGATCAGAACTGATTTGATCGATCACCAGACCGATCAGAGTGAGTCCTGATCGGTCGGTGGTCCGATCAGGTATGACACAGCAAGGTTTCTGAAACTGAGAAGTATCAGAAACGGTTCTGTTTCAACGTTTGAACACTCCAAACCCTAACACAATCAAATTTAACTCCTAACAGAGTTCCGTTAAACAATATGCATTTCCCTTAACAAAAATAAGCAACATGATTTGCATCTCTTTAACTATCATGTATATTATCAAATCATGCAACATCTCCAATATATCTTGAGAGTAAAACTCATAAATATAAAGTTCAAAGCATGATTCCAGAAAAGATGGGATATTTGAAAGTGATCAACATATGATTAAATTTCAAAACATGTCTATATAACACTAGTATCAAGGTATGATCAGATTTCATGGTACAAACAAAAGTATGATAAACCTTTCAAAAACATGCTTGTATAAAATTTGTATCATATTATGATCAATTTCTAAATTCTGATCGGTTCAAGGTATGTTTATAACATGTTTGTATCAAGAATCCAAGACAGGTTTGCATACAACCATTTGAACATATTATTCATAATCATGAATAGCATGAAAAAAAATAGGGTTGCATCAATTTTCATGAATTATCACATCGCCAAATTTTGCTTAGTTTGTAGGTTTGATGTATGGTGAAATTTCCAAGGTGATTTTTGAATCAATACTCATTGATGTGTCCATACTTGTTCTTTAGCATGCATTCATGTTCTACAATTCATACAAGAAATTAGACACCTTGGGCTTGAGATAAAGCATTTCATAAACCATTAATTGCAGCAAACTATAGATAGCAATAATAAAACTAATTGTCCTGAGCAATCCATAGTCCAAATTCTTAGATCTATTGGTAATTTACCAATTTTGATGAAATTCGATAATTCATGATCCTAAGTTTGTATCAAATTTAGAACCCTAATTCTCCATTCTATTGAAAATTCATACATTAAATCGGAGAATTTATAGTCCAAAAGTTCATTACCCATAGACCAAATTATATTGGAGTAATCTTGATAAACTATAGTCCCAAATGTATACATATACAAATGAGAGAATCTTCAAGTGACACCAATGAAAGAGACTACATGGGAAAAATTTCCATGTATCTATTTTATGACTTCCATTGGTTCTAACTCCAATTATCTAAATTCAAGAGAGAAAATCCATTTCTCATGGGTAGTGTATGATCTTCCATTAAATTGAGAAATATTAGGCACATCCCTAACTAGGAATGGCCATGTGTTGGGAGCACCAATTATCAACAACCAATGTTGATAGATACTCCTCCCAAATGATGCTTATACAATTCTAAATATTGAGGTTTTAGGTACCCAAATTTTGGGACCTAAAACATCTACAATTAATGACTTTGGCACCCATGCCTTAGTCATTTTCTTCCTAACCTTTTGAACCCTAGAATCATTTGATGATCTAAATTGGGTTCTTGACATTAATGACATGAAACTTGATTTTTTAGGTTGGTAACCTAAGCCAACCTTATTGTAAATCGCTTTTTGTGAGTTCAAGATCATATCTAGGGTTTTTGAGCTTGTTGAAAATTTTCCAAGAATATTCTTGAGATTTTCAATTTCACCCTTCAAACCCTTATTTTCATCCTCAAGATTTTGAACACGCAAGTCATTAATATCCTCATCCTTAGAGGATTTTAATTCTTCTATTTCTAATTTTAAATATTTAACTTTGTTCTTTGATTTCTTTAACAACTTAGCTAAACATGCTATTGTCCGATAACACTTATCCAACTCCGGAGAGATTACCTCTTCATTATCCGAGGATGATGAAGGCGCGGTTGAGGAGCTTCTTGATTCGTTGTCACTTTCCTCTAGTGCCATGAAAGCAAAGCGATGAATGTTCTTCTCCTCCATTCGGTCACCTGCCACAAACACAAGCTCCTTCTCCTTTGGACTTTTGTTAGAGACCTCATGTAGTTCCATTTCACAAAATAAATCCTCTAACTTAACAAATGATAAATCCTTGGAGACCTTGTAGGCATCCACCAAGGATGACCACAAGGCGTTCCTAGGAAAAGCTTTGAGAACATACCTAATAAGATCTCGGTTCTCTACCTTCTCATTTATGGAGTGTAGATCATTGAGGATTTCTTTGAATTTACTATGAAGCATACTTACAATGTCACTTTCTCCCATTGTCAAATTCTGTAGTTGACTGAGAAGGAGGTCCCTCTTGGCTATCCTTGAGTCCCGGGTGCCCTCATGAAGCTCAATGAGCTTATTCCAAAGGTCTTGGGCTGAGGTGAAGGGGCTAACCTTGATTAGTTGATCCTTGGTCATCCCGCATTGCAAGGTCACCACCGCTTTCGCATCGGCTTCTCCCTTGCGAACTTGCTCAGCCGACCATTTTGATAAATCCAACTCTTTTCCTTCATTATCCTTTGGAGGAGCAAAACCCTCCTTGATAGCAAACCAAGTGTGGATGTTCATCTTCAAGTAAAACTCCATCTTAGATCTCCAATATGGAAAATCTGTGCCATCAAAGAGTCGAGGTCAGTTTGTGTTAAGTCCTTCTCTCGTTGCCATCCTTGTTGTAAGCTCTCGGTTGTTAATCCGGTTGAACAGAGCCCCAAGCTCTGATACCACTTGTTGGAAACCGAATGGCTAGAGAGGGGGGGGTGAATATAGCCAGACACAAATCGTTAACTTCTTTTCAAGTTTTCTGCACTTAGAGATTAGGCAGCGGAAGACACAATGCAGAAACAGAAATGAAGAACAGAAATCAAAACAAAGAAAGCAAACCAGACGACACAGCGATATACAAGGTTCGGGAATAACATGCCCCTACTCCTTGGCGTGCCCGTAAGGTGGGCGATCCCTTGATCATCGGCAGATCAAGCTCCGGTGACCCGGATAAAACAGCGCCTCCTTCTCGGTGGAGAAACCTCTCCACAAGCGTCTCAATAGGATACAAGATAAGCTCATGAGACTAAGAGAAGGATAGCTCACAAAGATGAAACAAGAACGCTCAAGCACCAAGCAACAGAGAGCACAACACACAGCCCAGCAAAACTCCTCAAGTTCCTTGTTTGTTTTCCCCTTGTTCTCGCTCCTCTGCTTCCAGCCTCATCTTAAGCATCTGCTCCCATCACCAGGCTCTCCATCAGCATCCACTGAAGCCACAGCCTGACCCCTTGACTCCCTGAGCACTCAGTCCACTGAAGACCCTCTCCAGCTGAGCCTCCGTCAGTTGCCAGCTGCTCTCCAGACGCCATTGAGACCTGAAACAAGGAAACAGCCAAACCTGCTCCAAGGAAAGCCTCCCATTGACTCTCCTCCAATGTTTGAATCATCCCTGGAAAGCCTGCACACTCCAATAGAAGCTTAGCAACTCATATCAACATATATCAGCAGTGTATCAGAGAATCGGCAGAGAAAACAGCGCGATCAGAGCTTCTGACAGCGTATTTGAATTAAAGTGATCGGTCACCGGACCGATCAGAGAACCTCCTGATCGGTCACCAGACCGATCAAGCTGGGTCCAGACCGATCAGGCTCCGTCTTGATCGATCCCCAACACTCAATCAGAAATCGCGATTTCTTTGAGATTCTCCTGGACCGATCACCAGACCGATCCCAGGTTGTGGATCGATCACCGGACCGATCCAGCTCTAATTTAGGCGATTTTTGAGTTTCGCAGTCCAAACCTCCTGATCGGTCACCTGACCGATTAGAGGATCTCCTGATCGGTCACCAGACCAATCAGATCATAACCAGACCGATTAGGCACCGTCCTGATCGATCTTAGTGAGGAACCCGCGAAGCTGGATCGTTCTCCAGAACGATCTGCACAATGATCCTGATCGGTCATCTGACCGATCAGGAGCAGTTCAGCAAGGGAACTCAACCTCACTGTTTGCTCCCTGATCGGTCACCAGACCGATCAGGAGCAAAGCAATGGGTGAAATGCGTACTCCCTAATCGGTCACCAGACCGATCAGTCATCGCTGGATCGGTCACCAGACCGATCCACGAAGGAGCACCATGCCAACTTCCCTGATCGGTCACCAGACCGATCCAGGCAAGCCCAAATGCACTCTAAGTCATGAGAACATGCCTCCAACCCTTCTCTGACTCGTGTCATGCCCAGCTTCACTCACTGGGACTTCAACCTAGCCCTCCAAGCTAGGACCTAGCTTCACTCACCAGGGTTTTAGTCACCCGGCTTCACTCACCGGGACCCGGCTTCACTCACCGAGATTTCAACCTAGCTTCACTCACTAGGATTTCGGTCACCCGGTTTCACTCACAGGGACTCGACTTCACTCACCGGGATTTCAACCTAGCTTCTCTCACTAGGATTTCCATCACCCGACTTCACTCACCAGGACCCGACTTCACTCACCAGGATTCCCAACACCTGGCTTCACTCACCGGGATTTCCAACACGTAGCTTCACTCACCAGGACCAGGCTTCACTCACCAGTATTTCATGCCCAGTCCCCGACCAGGACTTAATCCACATTCATTCAACCAAACTTAAATCATTGTCAACAACAAAACAACAATCGGGTCAGACTGCATCAACAAAGAGAAACAAGAAGCTTGAGTCTATCAACGAGAAGACACGAAGAGGAGAGTCTTGCGTGAGATCTGCGCTGGGTGGAGCTCGGAGAAGCTTGCTTGTGTTCTTGTGGTTCTAAGTGCTGAGTAAGATCCTTCTTGTGTTTCCTGTAATTTATTCTTTATCATCTTGAAATGTTGTGGAGAGGTTACTCCACCGAGATGGAGGTTACATTTTATCCAGTATTCACCGGGGCTTGATCTGCCAACGATCAAGAGATCGCCCACCTTAAGGGCACGCCAAGGAGTAGGGGCAAGTTATCCCCGAACCTTGTAAATCCTCTTGTTAGCGTTCTTGTATTTGTTTGTGCTTAACTTAGGGTTTAGTTTACTGCATACTCTGTTTCTATTGCTTCCGCTGTGCTACTAAACATCTAAGTGCAGGAAAATTTGATAAGTGGTAAAGTTTAAGTGTCTGGTTACATTCACCCCCTCTCTAGCCATCCAAGTTCCAACAACCCTCCGGTAGTGCGTGGAGAGAAGAACACTGTCCTCCTCGTCCATCGCCACCCTGGCCTGAAGGGTTCTTTTTCGTGGATGTGTCGGGGGGACCGCAGGTTCCCGCTTGTGGTCTTCAGGAGTGTTTTCTTCCTCCACCCCCTCCTCAACGGGTAGAATAAGGCGCGGCCGCTTGGTAGGTGGTCGGCTCGCTTTCCCAATAGGCCATGTCTTCAGTACAAGAGCCTGGATTGGTAGTCCTTTGCCGCCACCTCCCTCCTCAATGGTCACCTTAAGGACAGAAGGCTTGGTAGTGTTCTGCTCCTCGCTGGGGACTTGCTCAGAGCCCTCGGATGACTTGGCCGTGGAGGGGGGAGCAACTGGATGAGGAGTCAGGGCTTGTTCGTTGGTCAGCTCCCATTTGAGGAGCTTGCTCATCGCCCGGGACAGCATGATGTCCTCTGCAATACAAAAACAATAAGACATCAGTTAGAATCAACAAGTATATAATAAAAGGATAAACTTACTGAGGCTAAGGCTAAGGTTGGTGGCTTTGGAGCTGAGCCCAACCCGATACAGGAGTTCTTCGCACTGCATCAAGCTGGGGTCGTTAAACTACATGCCAGCCAGGATGCTTCTAGCCCACTGGTACCCTGAATCTTGTTGGAAGTCGCCTAGCTTCGGAATAGGGGGTAGGTCTTCTCTCCATCGAATTGGCAGAAGGGGGACTCGGGAAGCCTAATAAAGAAAAAACGTTCCTTCTAGCCCTTGTGAGAGGAAGGAAGACTTCCTATGAACTTGTGGCCAGGGCAAGCAGTAAAATTGAATGCCCCTCTGGATGCTAAGATTGGGAGAAAGATAAAATGAAAGAAGTGAGGGGTCAAAGGTATGTTGAAGAACTTGAAGAGGATGAACGCCCCGCCCATCTGAACGAAGGCGTTGGGAGCCATCTGGTGCAATGGGATGTCAAAATAATTAGATATGGCTATGAAAAAGGGGGGAAGAGGAAAACGGAGACCAAACTCTACCTGCCTTAAGAAAAAGGTGAACCCCCCTAAGGGAGGTTCTATGGGAGATTGGTCTAGCCTAGGGACCTACACATCCAACTCCGTCGGAATTGTTGGGTTCTCCCGGCACAAAACAATAAAAACGCAGCGGAAACAAGAACACACGAGCGATCCATGCGAAAGAAAACTCGTACAAAGCTATCTATCTAATAGATCTATCTACTGTGTATACCTTTGGAGCGTGCCCTTTGCGTATCCCGCTCGTCCAAGAAGTGTCGGATCTCTTGCACATTCAAACGTCCGTGCCTCTATTCGTATCCACATGGACACAATCTCTCAACTTCTGGAGAACTACCTTAGTTGTGCTAGCAACTTGAGGTAGCTCGAAAACACCAAGAACTCTACAGTAAAGTTTCGGCCAAGAGTGGAAGAGAGGAAGAAGAGAGGAAGGGAAGAAGAAAGCACACTTACTTCCATTCGAAAATGGCTTGACCCCTTTTATATTCATCCTATGAATACCAAGAGTCATTTGTCTCTTTGCCTTCCCCTTATTAAAGTCAATAAAGAGCACATCTTTCTATGTGACTCTTCACCTTCCCTTCATCCAATGAAGAAAGACTTTTCTCTTTCCTGCATGCAAATCCGATCGGGCCTCTCGGGCTTCCGACTCGGTCTCCCGACCAAGTCTCCCGAGTGGCGAGCTCCGACTGCTGAGTGTCGAGCCCCGACTGCCGAGTGTCGACCCAGTCAGCCGAGTGTCGATCCAGTCTGTCGAGTTCCGACTTAGTCTGTCGAGTGTCGAGCTCCCGATCTGCGCTCCCGAGTTCCCAACTCAAGCTTAGATCTCCCGAGCTCCCAACTCGGGCTCAGACCCGCGAGTTCCCAACTCGGGCTCGGACTCCCGAATTCTCCAACTCGGGCTCGGACTCCCGAGTTCTCCAACTCGGGCTCGGACTCCTGAGTTCTCCAACTCGGGCTCGGACTGCCGAGTTCTCCAACTCGGGCTCGGACTGCCGATCAAATTCCCGAAGCATTGTGTCCTTTGTGTGTGACCCAATAGGTTCTTGTGACGTTGGAAATGTGTCCAAACACTTTAGACACATAAGCAATGAGCGGCATCTAGCAATGCATCACTTCTACCCAAGTAACAAGAAAAGTCGAGATCCGACTAAACCTCCGTGACTATGATAGTGTATGACCTTGCCCTTCTATCCTTGATATCTAGATTGATCAATGAGGCATAGACCGTGTCATCCTCAATCAATCTTGTGTTTCTTGATCCCCGAGTAGACTCACTCAAACAAATGAGCTCAATATCTCATATTGACTCATTTGAGCATGGCCATGCGTTTCAGTAGTCCTACTCGATCAAGGGGCCCACAGATATCACTCCCGTCATATGGGAGGGATAGACCCCATCTACATCACTCATATCCCTCCACATAATTTATTATATACCCAGTGATCGCCTTTATAGTCCACCCTGTTACCGGTGACGTTTGACGATACCAAAGTACATAACTCCTTATGTAGGGAACCATGGTGACTTCAGGTCTAAGGACTATTCATACCAATAGTCATATGAGAAAGACTATGACACTCATATGACAATCTATGAAACTTTCTCATGGCGGGTCATTCAATACACATTCTCCAATGTATACCCATGTGTAAACTTGATATTACATATCCATGACTTGTGAGCTCAAGTCATCAGTTGACCCACATGCTAGTCTCCATGCATTAATATTGCCGCTGAATATTAATGCTCGACTAGGAATAATTTAGTGTAGTGTTCTCTGTTGGTGCAAGTTGCATCAATGATGTTCCTCTTTAAGTGTTTTAATGTTTGACAATTCACTTAAGTCAGTGATATATTGAACAGACAAAAGGGAGTAAGAGAGAACTAACCTTAGCTGAAGAAAAGTCCTAGTTAATCTAGGCGTCGGAACCCTGAAGACCTAGCGAAGGGCTGCTAGGCACCTAGCGAAGGACTGCTAGGTATTGAAACTCTAAGACCTAACGAAGGGCTGTTAGGCACCTAGCGAAGGGCTGCTAGGTATCTTAACCCTAAGACCTAGCGAAGGGCTGCTAGGCACCTAGTGAAGGACTACTAGGCATAAAAGACCTAGCGAAGGGCTGCTAGGCACCTAGTGAAGGACTACTAGGCATAAAAGACCTAGCGAAGGGCTGTTAGGCACCTAGTGAAGGACTACTAGGCATAGAAGACCTAGCGAAGGGCTGCTAGGTGAAGGACTACTAGGCATAGAAGACCTAGCGAAGGATTGCTAGGCACCAGGCGAAGGACCGCTTGGTAACAAAGACCTAGCGAAGGGCTGCTAGGCACCTGGCGAAGGACTGCTAGGGAATGAAGACTTGGTCCGAGGGACTAAGCAACTTAGCCGAGCGATGACTAAGGACAGGAGTAGAGACGGGTCAAGGTTTGGGCGTCTCGAGGTCCGGAGGTATCGGAAGCTAAGCAAAAGTCCACCCGAAGGACTGGGTGGCAACCGTCTCCTGAAAGGAGTAGGTGAAGGGCGAGTTCTCGGGGATAGGAACTCGTGCCGGTTCGACCTAGGGTTTCGTGCAAATCCAAAGTCAGAACCAAGTTCTTAAGACCACTATTATATGTATCTATGCTTTGTGGTTGTACATCTTGCAGGTACCAAGATTGGAGGAGATAGCAGCTGGCTGGAGGCCCTAACCAGGGCGCCCCCATGCAGCCAGGGCGCCCCCAGGCAGTACCAAAAACGCAATAAACGTGATGCAGTCAAAATAAGTGTCAACCGGGGCGCCCGGAGCGTCCGGGGCGCCCGGATTAGAAGCTGTTTTGCTGTTTCGAAGTCAGAACACAGGATAGGCCCTCACGGGGGCGCCCGAAGCGTCCGGGGCGCCCTGGTCAATGATCCTATCACCTGCGACGAGGTAGGCGCAAGGATAAGGTTTGACCGAGTCTTCCGGGGCGCCCCCAGGAGGCCTATATAAGGGGCTTCGACCCCTCAGCTTTAGACACGAATTCCAAGAATCATTCCAAGCTTTCTGACCAACTGCAACGCGCTAGAAACTAGGCTCTACGACCGGGAGGCTCCAGGAGGAGGTGCGCGGCACTTCGGAGGTCCAGATCGGCCATGCTTCAAACTTTGTCTCGTTGGTTTGCTTTTTAATTACTGTATTTAAATTTCTATATTATTGCTTGTAATACTGCACTGTAAGTCGGGTTTCTCCGCCTCCGGAAAGTCCGGAAAGTAGACCAATAGTGGACGGGCGTTCCCGTGCATAGGCCTTGGATGTACTGACCCTGGGGGGTCGGGAACCAAGTAAAAATCCGCTGTGTACCTGTGGTCTTTCTCTGTTTTTCTTCGTTCTGTTTATTTTCCGCTGCACTAATACTCTAAGTCTAGAACAAAAGTTACGAAGTTATCTGCGAAGTTTTCACGATCGATATTCACCCCCCCCCTCTATCGATGGCACCGGTCCTACAATTGGTATCAGAGCTGAGCCGCTCTTCACCGGACTAACCGCCGACGGAGCAAAGACGCCAGGAGTTGAGGGGGAGCCCAGGGGTGAATCAGGTACTTTTAATTTTAAAATGTCCATTTTTAAATTCCATATTATCTATTTCACGTGCAGGGAGAGAGGGCACTACAAAAATCAGTGCCCTACTCGTAAGAATCGTTCGTCACCGGCGGCAAAGGAGATACTAACGCCAGGAGTCTGGAAAAACAAGGATCACGTGCAATGCTTCAAGTGCGAGAAATACGGACATTACAAAAATAAGTGTCCGGCAAAGGTACGAAAAATATATGTTCCAAAAACTTTACAAGTTCCTGCACTGCCATGTGATAAAATAGTTAATTTTTCTGATAAAGTAGATTTACTGCATAGTAAAATTAACTCTTTGCATGTTAAATTACAAAACGTGAATATGACCAAATTATCAGAAATTAATTGTTTAATTCAGAATATAAATTCAGAAATTAATACAATTAATTCTGATAATTTATCTGAAAAATTTAATTCTGATAATTTATCTGATAAAATTAATTCTGATAATTTTTCTGATAAAATTAATGATGATAACTTTAATTCTGAAAGAATTAATTCTGATAATCTTTCTGATAAAATTAATTCAGACAAAATTAATCCTAAGGATAATTCGGAATTCAAATTTGAAAATCCTAAAGATAATTCCGAATTTGAATTTGAAAATTCTAAGGATAAATCCGAATTCAAATTTGAATATCTTAAGGATAATTCAGAAATTAATCCTGAAAATCTCAAGATTAATTCAGAAATTAATTCTAAAAATCTTAAAGATAATCTAGAGATTAATGTTGAAAATATTGAAAATATATCTGAGGATAATTTTGAAGATAATAATTTAATTATAGATAATATTAAAGATTATTACAAAACCTTAATTAGTGGCCTAAATTACTCCACCTACTGTAAGGATATTGAAAGACCTAATCTTGAAGAGGATATAGAACTATCTAAGATAAAGGTCATAGTTAATAAAAATTACAAAAATTCAAATAAATCAAAATTATTAGAAAAACTTGAAAAGAAAGATTAAAATGAAGAAGAAATTTTTGAAATAATGAAAATGATTAATTTAAACGCACAATTATTAATTAATCATTATAATCTTAATTAAATCTTAATTTAATCCTAATTAAATCCGAATTAAATCTTAATCTTAAATTCGAATTAAATCTTAATTTAATCCTAATTAAATCCTAATTAAATCTTAATTTAATCCAAAATAAATTTGAATTAAATCTTAATTTAATCCTAATTAAATTCGAATTAAATCTTAATTTAATCCTAATTAATCCTCGAATTAAATCTTAATCTTAAATTCGAATTAAATATTAATTAAATCATAATTAAATCAAAGTAAATCTTAATTAAATTCAAATTAAATTAAATTAAATTCAAATTAAATTAAATTAAAATTATTTAAATTCAAATTAAATTAAATTCAAATCAAATTCAAATTAAAATTAAATTCAAATTCAAATTAAATTAAATTAAATTAAAATTAAATTCAAATTAAATCCAAATTAAATTAAATTCAAATTAAATCCAAATTAAATCAAATTAAAATTAAAATTAAATTAAATTCAATTAAATTAGAATTATTTAAATTCAAATTAAATTAAATTCAAATTAAATTTAAATTAAATTCAAATTAAATTAAGTTCAAATTAAATTAAATTCAAATTAAATTAAATTCAAATTAAATTAAATTCAAATTAATTAAATTCAAAATAAATCTAATTAAATCAAGTTAAATATTAATTAAATTCTAATAAATCTAAATTAAATCTAAATTAAATCTTAATTAAATTCGAAATTCAAATTTAAATTAAATTCGAAATTAAAATTTAAATTAGATTCAAATCTAAATTTAAATTAAATTCAAATTCAAACTTAAATTAAATTAAAATTTAATTTAATCCAAATTAATTGAGACTTAAATTCATTTATTCTCAATTGATTAATTAATTTTCTTATCCAATCAATTTCTAATTAACCTGAACTCAACTAAAATCTTAAATGACTTAAACTCAAACTAAAATAAAATTTTACCTAAACTATAACCATTAAAACTAATAACATTAAATATGTCAAAGTGGGTTGACATATTCACGGGTTCACTCGACATGTATCAAATCGGGAATTTGATACATTTTTAGAAACTTAAATAAAATAATTTGAATTGTTTGACTCATGCATAATTGTCATGTCATGCATTTGTTATTTATTTTGTTAATATATGACATGTCATTCATATTTAAATTTTATGCATAAATTAGAACAGCTATAGGAAAAAGAATAATTGAAACTTGATCAACCTAGTATTGGGTGGAGGTGAGATGATAGTACGTTAGGGAAGCCATCTTGGCGGAACTAGCCGAAGCTACCGATCCAAGACTCAAACTAGTTAGACCAGAATTTTTCAAAAAGTAATTTTGAAAATGAAATTTCATTAAAAGGCTTTGTCAAGGAAAGGGTTGATGATCCAATAAGGCTACGACCAGAGAAGGCCTAGTGCCTCGCCAAGACCTGGAAGCCAATTTTTGAAATTCAAATTCAAGTTACTTCGTGTCAAATTCAAATCTAACACAAGCTTCAATTAAATCTTAGAATTAAAAATAAATTAAGAAAAATGATTCAAGCATCTCACAATACACCTATAAGGCAACCATGCTTGTTGTATTGATACATCTAAAATGGGTGAGATGATAAGGACTAATGAATTGAAAAATATTTTTCAAAATTATTTTTCAAAATTATTAGAATATTTTCATAAAAATATATTTTCAAAATAGTGCTTCAACATAATAATATTTTTATGTAATTCATGATTGTCTGTTTGATTATATATATTATACATTTTTAAAAATATATCTTTTTAAAAATTTGTTTGACTCACTCAATTAGACATAAGCCTCTTAGGACAACACTAAAATTCCTTAAGGCACTTAGATAGAGTCAAACGGTATCGGGTACAGGGAGAGTACTTTTCATTTTTTTCCAAAAATTTGCACTTTAAAAAAAATTACTATTATTTGAAAATACTTTTCGAAAATTGAGCTTTAAATCGTTATCACGTGTGTTTTTCGAAAAAAAGGGTTTATATTGTAAAATTTATCTGTCTTGTTTGATTTTGATAAACCCTAAAGACACAGAGGAAAGTCCACTTCATAATCTACAAGGACTCCTAGGATGTGTCAACTTTAGGGGGAGTATAAATTAAACTTCTGAAATAATGTTGATTAATTATTAGATAATTTATTTAATTTGAATCAAACCTTAAGACATAAAGGAAGAGTACTTGTGGTCAACAAGCTTCCCAGGACTGGGTCAAGTTTAGGGGAGGTCAAATTAAAAAGAATTATTGAATATTTCAAATGTTTTCATGCGCGGTATCTTTCAAATCCTGTTGAAAACATAAGTATTATTTTAAAATACTATCAATATATTTACTATTATCTGATTTTGATCAATTTGAAATAATATCTTGAGTTTGAAAAATCTTCCAAGACACTTAGGAAAATGTCCTTGTAGTCAACAAGGTTTCCTATGATTGTGTCAGACTGGAAGATAAACCAAATCAAGTATTATCACTTTAAATCTTTACATTTCTCAAATTTAACTTACATCCTATTATTCTGTGACTTATGATTTTTGTTAATAATATTTACTTGGGTTGAAAAATTCCCAGGACACTTAGGAAAATGTCCTTGTAGTCAACAAGGGTTCCCAGGATAGTGTCAGACTGAAAAATTAACCAAGTGAAGTCAAATATTATGTTTTCAAAAGTACTTATGTCTTTCAAAGCCAAATATTCTTTCAAAAGTACTATCATTTTTTTTCAAAATTCTATTAATATTTACTTAACCTTGAAAAATAATTCATAAAACACTTATTTCCGAAAAACATTTAGTACTTGCAAAATAGGCATAACATTTATATTTTCCAAAATAACATTCTTTCAAAAGTTATGCATTTTCCAAAAATACTTAATTATTCAAAAATTGAATATATTTTCAAAGGTACTTATATTTTGCAATATATTATTCAAAATACAATGCTTTCAAAAATTTTATACTAAGTATTTTCAAAAAGAACCAAAGGTTTTTAATGTTGGTGCAAGTATTTTATTTGATGTATGACAAAGGGGGAGAGATGTGTGCTTAAGTTAGAAAAATTTTAGAAAAATTTTCTCCCATGTGTGCTTAAGTTAGAAAAATTTCAGAAAAATTTTCTCCCAAAAATCAAAAATATAGTTTCAAAACTTATATCAATTTTTTCTTGTTTTTTATCCTAAGGATAGTGAGTTAGCCCCTTAAACCAATCTAACTTAAGTTATTGTCAAACATCAAAAAGGGGGAGATTGTTGGTGCAAGTTGCATCAATGATGTTCCTCTTTAAGTGTTTTAATGTTTGACAATTCACTTAAGTCAGTGATATATTGAACAGACAAAGGGGAGTAAGAGAGAAGTAACCTTAGCTGAAGAAAAGTCCTAGTTAATCTAGGCGTCGGAACCCTGAAGACCTAGCGAAGGGCTGCTAGGCACCTAGCGAAGGACTGCTAGGTATTGAAACTCTAAGACCTAACGAAGGGCTGTTAGGCACCTAGCGAAGGGCTGCTAGGTATCTTAACCCTAAGATCTAGCGAAGGGCTGCTAGGCACCTAGTGAAGGACTACTAGGCATAAAAGACCTAGCGAAGGGCTGCTAGGCACCTAGTGAAGGACTACTAGGCATAGAAAACCTAGCGAAGGATTGCTAGACACCAGGCGAAGGACCGCTTGGTAACAAAGACCTAGCGAAGGGCTGCTAGGCACCTGGCGAAGGACTGCTAGGGAATGAAGACTTGGTCCGAGGGACTAAGCAACTTAGCCAAGCGATGACTAAGGACAGGAGTAGAAACGGGTCAGGGTTTGGGCGTCTCGAGGTCCGAAGGTATCGGAAGCTAAGCAAAAGTCCACCCGAAGGACTGGGTGGCAACCGTCTCCTGAAAGGAGTAGGTGAAGGGCGAGTTCTCGGGGATAGGAACTCGTGCCGGTTCGACCTAGGGTTTCGTGCAAATCCGAAGTCAGAACCAAGTCCTTAAGACCACTATTATATGTATCTATGCTTTGTGGTTGTACATCTTGCAGGTACCAAGATTGGAGGAGATAGCAGCTGGCTGGAGGCCCTAACCAGAGCGCCCCCAGTGTTGGGGGCGCCCCATGCAGCCAGGGCGCCCCCAGCAAGGGGGGCTCCCCTAGGCAGTACCAAAAACGCAGTAAACGTGATGCAGTCAAAATAAGTGTCAACCGGGGCGCCCGGAGCGTCCGGGGCGCCCGGATTAGAAGCTGTTTTGCTGTTTCGAAGTCAGAACACAAGATAGGCCCTCACGGGGGCTCCCGGAGCGTCCGGGGTGCCCTGGTCAATGATCTTATCACCTGCGACGAGGTAGGCGCAAGGATAAGGTTTGACCGAGTCTTCCGGGGCGCCCCCAACGTCCGAGGCACCCCTAGGAGGCCTATATAAGGGGCTTCGACCCCTCAGCTTCAGACACGAATTCCAAGAATCATTCCAAGCTTTCTGACCAACTGCAACGTGCTAGAAACGAGGCTCTATGACCGGGAGGCTCCAGGAGGAGGTGTGCGGCACTTCGGAGGTCCAGATCGGCCGAGCTTCAAACTTTGTCTCGTTGGTTTGCTTTTTAATTACTGTATTTAAATTTCAATATTATTGCTTGTAATACTGCACTGTAAGTCGGGTTTCTCCGCCTCCGGAAATTCCGGAAAGGAGACCAATAGTGGACGGGCGTTCCCGTGCATAGGCCTTGGATGTACTGACCCTGGGGGGTCGAGAACCAAGTAAAAATCCGCTGTGTACCTGTGGTCTTTCTCTGTTTTTCTTCGTTCTGTTTATTTTCTGCTGCGCTAACACTCTAAGTCTAGAACAAAAGTTATGAAGTTATCTGCGAAGTTTTCACGATCGATATTCACCCCCCCCCTCTATCGACGGCACCGGTCCTACATTCTCTACATTATCTCACTATCGATTCAACCAATCGATATAATATAGAAAAGAACCTACTACACAAGGACATTATTATACTTAGTCATTCGGCACAGAATACAAGTAAGTATAATAACCAAAATGTCTTTATTAATAATAGAATATGATACAAAATGTCTCTAGTCAATCATCACATGATTGGCTCTAGGGATCCTACTAACAGGAATGTCATACACTTCGTAGACGACTCTGACGGTGGCGAACTTAAACTTAGATAAAGTGGCTTTTGTTGATGCAGTCTGGCCCTGATTGTTGTTTTGGTGTTTACACCGATTTTAGTTTGGGTTGATTATGATTCTGATTATGATTAAGACCTGATCGGGGATTAGGCATGGGATTATTGAAGTCCTAACCTGGAGGGTTAGGTGTTGGAAATCCCAGTGAGTGAAGCCGGGTCCTAGTGAGTGAAGCCAGGTGGTGAAAAGTCATAATTCGGAAGGTTGGGTGAAAAGTCCTAGCTTGGAGGGCTAGGTGAAAAGTCCTAGCTTGGAGGATTAGGTGAAAAGTCCTAACTTGGAGGGTTAGGTGAAAAGTCCCAACTGGAGGGTTAGGTGAAAAATCCTAGCTTGGAGGGCTAGGTGTGGAAAATGACTAACTCGGAAGGGTTGGGTGAAAAGTCCTAGCTTTGAGGGCAAGGTGAAAAGTCCTAGCTTGGAGGGTTAGGTGAAAAGTTCCAACTTGGAGGGCTAGATGGAAAAATCCTAGCTTGGAAGGCTAGGTCTGCGTCCCTGGATCGGTCTGGTGATCGATCAGGGAGGTTGGCACGCTGCTCCTTAGTGGATCGGTCTGGTGACCGATCCAGCGATGTCTGATCGGTCTGGTGACCGATCAGGGAGCAGGCTGTTGCCTTGTTGCTTGGCTCCTGATCGGTCCGGTGACCGATCAGGGAGCAGGCAGCTTCCTCACTGCCTTACTCCTGATCGGTCTGGTGACCGATCAGGGAGTAAACAGTGAGTTGAGTTCCCCCACGGGTCAGCTCCTGAACGGTCTGGTGACTGATCAGAGACATAGGATCGTGAGTTGAGTTCCCCCACGGGTCAGCTCCTGAACGGTCTGGTGACTGATCAGAGACATAGGATCTGATTTTCGGGATTACTGTTCATCGGACCTGATCAGTCTGAGCGACCGATCAGGCATCACTCTGATTGGTCTGGTGACCGATCAGGCTTCACTCTGATCAGTCCGGTGACCGATCAAGCTCGTGTTGCCGCGAGAGCTGGGAGTCCCAGCGAAGCGGTGGATCGGTCAGGTGACCGACCCACTAGCCCTGGATCGGTCCGGTGACCGATCACTTTAATTCAAATTACATTGTCAAACACTCTGATCACGTCTGAGCATATCTGATACACTGCGGCTGATCTCTGATCTTTGATTTCTTGCTTGATATGCTGCTCTAACCCACTGATTAAGCTGCAGGTGACAGGGAAGGATTCAAACACTCAAGGAGAGTCAATGGTGGTCTTTCTTTGGAGCAGGTTTGTCTGTTTTCCATCCCAGGTTGCAACGGGCGCTGGCGCTGGCTGGAGCTGCTGCCTGGGGCTGGTCTGAGGGAAGCTCAGGAGGTCTAGAAGGGCTCAGTGGTCGCTAGTGGTTGCAAAAGAGCAGCTGGAGGTTGAGATGGGATGGTGACCTGGAGCTGTGTGGAGAAGACTTAAGCGCTGGTTGTGAGAAGTCTTCAACAACGCTGCTAATCGGTATTACTGTGAAGTTCTTGTGGCTTGCTGCGTGCTTGTGATCTTGCGGTTCCATCATTCCTGAGCAAGCCGTTAAGATCTGAGAAGCAACCACTCCTTGCTTGAGCACTTGGAGGAAGGAACAAGAGGCTTGAAGTCCAACAGCGAGAAGACACGGAGAAAGGGATTCTTGCGTGAGATCGTCGCTGGGTGGAGCTTGGAGAAGCCTGCTGTGTTCTTGTCTTTGTTAAGTGCTAAGTAAGATCTTCCTTGTGTTTCATTGTGCTTAAAACTATATCCTTGATTGAAACGCACTGTGGAGAGGTTTCTCCACTGAGAAGGAGGTTGCTTTCTATCCGGTGTTAACCAGGGCTTAATCTGCCGACGATCAAGGGATCGCCCACCTTAAGGGCACGCCAAGGAGTAGGGGCATGTTATCCCCAAACCTTGTAAACCCTCCTTGTTAGCGATCTGCTAGTTGTGGTTGTTTTCTTTCATTTGCTGTTTTTGGTTTCTGCACATATTTGTTTCCATTGTTTCTTCCGCTCTGCTACTGATAAATTTGAGTGCAGAAATTCGATAAGTCTTTAAGTCCAAGTGTTTGGCTATATTCACCCCCCCCCTCTCTAGCCATCCGGGTTCCAACAAGTGGTATCAAAGCTTGGGGCTCTGTTTTTGCGGATTAACAACCGAGAGCTATCACCCATAGCGTTGAGAGAACGATTTTCCACCACCTGACCTCCTTTCTTTGATGGCGTTGATTTCCAATATTGGAGATCAAAGATGGAGTATTACTTGAAGATGGACATCAACACTTGGTTCGCGGTGAAGGAGGGTTTCACTCCTCCTAAGGATGATGAAGGCAAGGAACTTGAATCATGGCGGTGGACAGCCGAACAAACTTGGAAGAGTGAAGCCGACGCGAAGGCGATTGTCACTCTACAATGCGGGATGAACAAAGGCCAACTCATCAAGGTTGGTCCTTTCACAAGTACAAAGGACTTGTGGAACAAGCTCATTGAACTTCATGAGGGCACCCGAGACTCAAGAATCGCCAAGAGGAATTTGTTTCTCAACCAATTACAAAATCTCTTCACGAAGGAAAATGAATCGGTAAGTGAGCTTCATAGCCGGTTCAAGGAAGTCCTCAATGGGCTTCATTCGATTGATGAAAAGGTCGAGAATCGCGACCTTGTCAGGTATGTACTAAAAGAATTTCCAAGGAATGCTTTGTGGTCATCCATGGTGGATGCCTACAAAGTCTCCAAGGACTTATCAATTGTTAAGTTAGATAATTTATTTTGTGAAATGGAATTGTATGAAATGGCTAACAAAGGCCCCAAGGAGAAGGGGATTGCCTTAGTTGCAGGGGATCGATCCAATAAGAAGAAGAAGGAGAAGGAAGTCTCCTCATCTTCATCCTCTTCCGAATCCGAGTCTGATTCCGAAGAAGATGGCAGCGGCTTCTCATCCTCCGAGATGGCGAACTTTGTAAGAAGGATGACAAGAAGGGGTCGGCGCTTCAAGGGTAAAGGTAATCCTAGTGAAGCTAAACTTGATAAGACTAATGCTTCTTGCTTTGAGTGTGGTAGGAAAGGGCATTTCAAGAATGAATGCCCAAAGCTAAAGAAGAAGGAGGAGAGATCCAAAAGGAAAGAAGAAAAATCCAAGAAGAAGAAGAAGGCTTTGAAGGCCACTTGGGATGAATCCTCCTCAAGCTCATCCGATGAAGAAAAGGAGGAGAAGAGCACAAGGCATGTGGCACTCATGGCATTGGGAGATCAAGAGAGCAGTGATGAATCTTCCAACTCCTCAAACGCGGCTTCATCATCTTCGGATGATGAAGAGGTAACTTCTCCCGAACATGAAAAGTGTTATAGAGCAATTGCATGTTTAACCAATATGCTAAAGAAATCAAAAAATAAGGTTAAAGCATTGCAATTAGAAATTGATCAATTGAAATTATCTAGGGATGATAACATTGATGACTTACATGTTGAATTGTTAGAAGATGAGATTAAGTCATTAAAACTTGAGGTTGAACATTTGAAATCCTCTAAGGTTGAGATTGTAGATGGTTTGCATGATGATTTGCTAGTAGAAGAAAACAAATCATTAAAAAGTGAAGTTGAGAAACTCAAGAATATTCTTGAGAAGTTCTCAACTAGCTCTAAAACCCTAGACATGATCTTGAATGCCCAAAGGGCAGTCTACAATAGGGCCGGTATTGGTTACCGACCAAAGAACCTTCATTCGTGTCTTTGATGTCTAGGACTGATATGAGACAATCTAGGACACCCAAGGTTCAAAAGAAAGTTGTCAAGGCATGGGTGCTTAAGTCTTGTTTAGTTGATGCTTTATGTCTCAAGGTTTGGGTACCTAAAACTTCTATTTTTCGAATTGTGTAGGTTATGATTGAGGGGGAGCATCTATCAACTTGGTTCGTTGATAGTGGATGCTCCAAACACATGACCGGGGATAGATCATTGTTTACCACACTTCACAAGAAAAGTAGAAGTAATGTTTTATTTGGTAACAATGATAGTCTTAAGGTCATAGGAATAGGAGACATTCAGATATCCGAATGTCTTAGAATTTCAAATGTCCTTCTAGTCAAGGGGATGACATTTAATCTCCTGAGTGTCAGTCAATTGTGTGACACGGGTTACACAATTGATTTTCAACCAAGTCAATGTCTAGTTAGACAACATGACACCTTGGACACGGTACTAGTAGGAGCAAGAGTAGACAATATTTATCAAGTTTCATTTAAAAGTGTTACTAATGCTTTTCCTAAGTGCTTCATGTCAAAAGAAGAAGAGTCCACCCTTTAGCACCGAAGACTTGCACATGTGAACATGAAGAACATCCGGAAGTTGGCCAACAAGGGACTAGTTCGTGGCTTACCAAGCATCAAGTATGAAAAAGACAAACTTTGTGATGCATGTCAAATGGGTAAGCAAACAAGATCTGCACATAAAGATAAAAGCGATGTAAGTACAACTACTGCTTTAGATTTACTTCACATGGATCTATTTGATTGTAGCACTATCATATCTTTAAATGGAAGTAGATATTGCTTTGTTATCATTGATGATTTCACTAGATATACATGGACTTACTTTTTAAAATATAAGGATCAAACCTTAGATGATTTTATTTCCTTTTGTAGAAGGGTTGAAAATGAAAAATCATCAACCATTAAGACAATTAGAAGTGATCATGGAGGTGATTTCAAAACCAACGGTTTTTAGAATTTTGTCAAGATAGAGGGTATAGACATGAGTTCTCTACTCCTAGAACACCACAATAAAATGGTATTGTATAGAGGAAGAACCGTGTTTTACAAGAGGCTGCACGAAGCATGCTTAATGAGTACTCACTCCCGAGTTACTTATGGACTGAAGCTGTAAATACAGCTTGCTATGTGCAAAATCGAGTCCTCGTCCATAGGTTCTTAGGAAAGACTCCTCATGAACTTTGGTTTGGGAAACCACCTACGGTTAAACATCTTAGGGTGTTTGGTTGTAAGGTGTTCATCCTAAACACCAAGGACCACCTTGGAAAGTTCACGGCTAAGGCTGATGAAGGGATACTAGTCGGGTATTCCCTAATTAGTAAAGTCTACCGAGTCTACAACAAGAAATCTAGATTAGTTGAAGAGTCTTCTGATGTTGTCTTTGAAGAAATTCCAAAAGTCAATGGTCAACCGGAAGATGAAGTTCAATTCGAACTTAGAAGACTAAGTTTGAATGAGAGTCCAAATGGTGTTGACGGTGTTGAATATGATGACGGTGAGCCTAGACAACTCCTTGATCAGCCGGATCCTGAGGCTGAGCTTGTGTCTAGTGAACCCATTCAAGAAGCACCACCAACACCTAGACAAAGTAGATTAGCCTCTAGTCATCCCCAAGACCAAATTGTTGGAGACATCCACCACGGGGTTAGAACTAGATCATTCTTCCGGAATGAGGCTAATGAAGTTGCTTTAATTTCCGAAATTGAACCTAAGAAAATTGATGAAGCATTAAATGATCCCGATTGGATCATTGCAATGCAAGATGAACTAGGTCAATTCGGAAGGAGTCAAGTTTGGGACTTAGTCCCTAGACCTAAGAAGACCATCATCATTGGAACCAAATGGGTCTTCAAAAACAAATTAAACCATAAGGGAGAAATCATCAGAAACAAGGCACGCTTAGTAGCCAAGGGCTATAGTCAAGTTGAAGGTCTTGATTATGATGAGACCTATGCTCCCGTGGCACGATTAGAGTCCATCTGATTGATGCTAGCATTTGCAGCACATCGTGGTTTCAAATTATATCAAATGGATGTCAAATCGGCTTTTCTAAATGGTTTAATTAGGGAAGAGGTCTATGTCGAACAACCTCCGGGGTTTGAAAGTATCGAATTCTCAAACCACGTGTTCAAGCTCAAAAAGGCACTCTATGGCCTTAAACAAGCACCCCGAGCTTGGTACAAGCAGTTTTCGACATTCTTAATTGAAAAAGGCTTTGTAAGAGGCCAAATAGACCCTACACTATTTCTACGGAGAGATTGTGACAATATTTTTGTAGCCCAAGTATATGTCGATGACATAATTTGTGGCTCAAATAACAAGGGTTATTTAAATGAATTCATTGGACACATGGAGAGTGAATTTGAAATGAGTCTAGTGGGAGAGTTGACTTTCTTCCTTGGACTTGAAATCAAACAAACCCGAGATGGGATCCATGTGCACCAATCGAAATACACACAAAAAATGCTCCGTAAATTCAATATGAGTGATTCAAAAGAGGTAACCACTCTCATGGCCACAAACACAAGATTAGACAATGATGAGAGTGGTAAACCTGTTGATTTGACTCAATATCGGAGCATGATAGGTAGTTTGCTATACCTCACAGCTAGTCGACCTGATATTCTTTTCGCTGTGGGTATGTGCGCAAGGTATCAAGTTTGTGCCAAGGAATCTCATCTAATCGCTATTAAGAGAATTTTGAGATACCTTAAAGACACAATAGGAGTCGATCTTTGGTACCTCCGTACCGAATCTTTTGATTTAATTGGCTATACCGATTCTGACTACACTGGATGTAAGTTGGATAGGAAAAGCACAAGTGGGGGCTGCCAATTTCGAGGGTCATCTTTAGTCAGTTGGTCAAGTCGGAAGCAACATTGTGTTGCTCTCTCCACGACCGAGATAGAATATATCGTCATGGGAGAGAGTGTTTCACAATTGTTGTGGATGATTCACACTTTGGAGGACTATGGATTGAGTTACAAAAGTGTGCAAGTGTTGTGTGACAACATTAGCAAAATTAACCTAACCAAGAATCCAGTCCATCATTCTAGGACCAAACATATTGAGGTGCGTCACCACTTCATTAGGGATCATGTAGCTAGGGGAGATATTGTACTCTTACATGTAGAGTCCAAGTCAAACATCGCTAACATTTTCACTAAACCACTCCCCGAAAATGAATTTAGTTTCTTAAGAAGGGAGTTGGGAATGTGTCGCGCTTCATAGTTTCCTTAATGCATTCAAAACCCTTCATGATAGGTTCTAATTGTTGGGAGACAATTGGGTAACTTTGGGAACATCTCACACAAACTATAAGGTGTACCAAAACGTTTTTGTATGCTAGAAATGGGATGAGATGTTAGGATCAACTCAATTTCTCAAAATGTCATTGCATCCCTTGAGAAATTAAGTTCACGAGATAAAAATCACTTCGGTGACCAAGTATGGGGAAAACCAATGCATAACACATGTGTATTTGGCTCCATGATCATACTTGGACATTTCAATCAAGGAAACTTGATTGGAAACTTGAATTTGGCACAATCTTGATTAAAACTTGTTTGAATGATTGTTGATTGAGTTTGACTCCAGTTGGGTAGAGCAAAGTGATTGTTGAACCTATAAGGACCTTTGATCCTTGGTTAGGGATCAATTTTAGTCATGAGATCATGTCCAAGTTCGATAAACTTCAACAGATCTCGTTGGAAAGATTCTGAAAGACTAAAACTGAATGTTTCAGATCGTATCAGGGAGTATCAGGAACCCTGATCGGTCACCGGACCGATCAGGCGTAGGGATGATCGGTCCCCGGACCGATCTGGCTACCTCCTGAGTTGATCGGTCCACAGACCGATCAGAGGGATCAGTCGAGACTTTGCGGACTCTCGGCAAAATATTCTGTGCTAGCCTGGATCGGTCCCCGGACCGATCTGGCACATTGTAGTGATCGGTCCAGAGACCGATCAGGGGGCTTCCAAGATTTCATCCGACCCTACTGTTCGCTTCCTGATCGATCAGCCGATCGATCAGGAGCCTGCCTGATCGGTGACCAGGCCAGTCCGATCAGGCCAGAGCCTGATCGGTCTGGGCGTTTCCAGATCGAACGGTGATCCGTTCAATCGCATTAAAGTCTGGTTGGTGGAACGATCCACCAACTGATTAACTCCTCCAAAACCTTTCATTGCCGAACCCTAGCACCGAAAACTCCCACTTGCACATCTTCAACCTGTGCGAGAGTCTTCCTCATCTCCTCCTTTCCCTTGCGAGTGAGCGTTTGCGTGTGCGCGCGCGGTTCTGAACAGATTTCCTGCAAGGTTTCCTTGTCTTCTGTAAGTTTTCCTTCTTTGCTCACGGTGTTGCGCTTCTCTCTTGCGTCAAGATCTTCTCCTGCGCAAGCTCATCTTCCAGACCTCGAGTTCTTCTACACTACACCTAAATGGCACCTAAGTAAGCATTTTTGGTTTAATCAGTTGATAGATTATGTATTTGAGGCTAACTGTGTTTTGGTATTTGCTTGTTGTGCCATGACCTCCTATTTTGGTCGTGACCTATCTTGCCATATCTTACCTTTGATCAAACATCTTACCCTATGATTATCACTCTATGATTAAATCTTGGTTGCTTTTTGGTTAAATTCTTATCTTGATTGTGTCATGATTATGTTCACTGATTGGGTCTTACCTTGTCTTGATCAGTTTGATCGAATCTTTTTCTTGTGATCAACTCAATCTTGCTCACTTGATTATCCTGTGCCATGATCAAATCTATTTTCATGATTTCTTCACATCTTTAGAAAATCTTCTAAGGGCAAAGAAGTCGCAGAGGGCAGCTCAAAGGGCAAAGGCCCCTCATCCTCTACACCTTCGTCGGGATCTCCACCACCTCCACATACAAGATTTCAGAGTATTAGTCCTGCTCTAAAATTCCAATGGCACAACTTCAAACTCTTGCCATGTCGAACTGTAGACCAAACTTTTATCTACGAACATTGTCCAACAGTTCGACAAAGTATTGAATATTATAATCTTCAACCCAATCTATACTTTGAGGGGTCTATCAACCTTGATTTGGTCTCTGAATTCTACAACAACATGATCAGTGGGGAGGGTACGGGGTGGAAAACCTGTGTTGCCAGTGTCGACCTCGACTTTAATCGATCTATTTTCACTGACTTCCTTGGCTGTCACCGGTCAGAAAATGATTTTTCTCTCTACCCTTTTCTTCCTGATCCTCTTCCGGTTCCCTTCATTGGAGCCACTCCTGATTCCATCCATGAGTATTTTCTAGGTCATCCCAGGCCAAGGGGTTCCGATGAGCACACCTGTGATTTTTCCACATTTCCTGCTCTTCGTCTTTCCCCCGTTGACTATGTTTTGTTTAAGATCATCACTAATTGTCTCCTTCCAACTACTTCGAAACACTTAGATGAGATTCACCCGTTCCACTGCTTGATGCTCTATGGGATGCATCAGCAGTTAGACTTTGATCCAGTGGCATCAGTCTATTTCTCCATCATTGTCCACAGTCTGATGCATGGTCAGACAGTCTACATGCCTTTTGGCCACATCATTACTGCTTAGCTCCAGCCCGTAGGTATCGATGTCTCACAGGGTCGCATTGTGCCCATGGTTCGCCAGGACTACCGTCTAGATCGTCGCATGTTCGCTCAGTCTGGCATTGTTGTCGGGCCGCAGGGGTTAAGGTGGAAGAATCGACGTCATGAGGGGGAGTTATCAGGAGCAGTCCCTGATCAGGAGCCATCCACTGGTGCTGAGGATTATGATGAGTGGGCTCCTGATCTACGCTGGCATTGTTGTCGGGCCGCAGGGGTTAAGGTGGAAGAATCGACGTCATGAGGGGGAGTTATCAGGAGTAGTCCCTGATCAGGAGCCATACACTGGTGCTGAGGATTATGATGAGTGGGCTCCTGATCTACGCTGGTAGGTTGCAGAATTAGAGCAGTTGATGCAGCGAGAGCTACACATTTCCGAGCTCTAGCACCAGGAGGTCAGCTCGGAGTTTCAGTCTTTCGATCGTCGGCTCGACGTTCTTGCATCCGACATCTCTGAGATCAGCTCACTACAGGACACATGGTATGAGGTGTGGTCTCATCATACATTTCCTGATGGTGCGTCTCCCAGTGGCACTTCACCAAGGGATATCATATACATTGATAATTCAGACGATGATCCGGTTGACGGTTAACTGTGCTCTGTTCTTGTTTGCTGATTTCTGACTATTTGACGGATGTGTCCGTTCTGACTTTCACATGTTGTGGCATGATATTAACTTTGATGAATTGACTTGCATTGAACTATTTGTCAGGATGTTGGCTTATATATGTGTTCACTTGATTACTATCTGTCTATATGCCTCATCCTATATTATTATGCATGCTTATGATATTGCTTATGCTGCCTTGCCCATATGATACATATGCTAGATTTGTCATGGCCTACTCTTATCATATGTGTTCATAAGTTTATCGAGATTCAAATCGAATCTTTATTGTTTTGGGATACCCCTAGGGTTGAGGGGGAGTATGGTTAAACTTAATAGCCCCTCTAGACCCTTTTCGGTGTTCGACAAAGGGGGAGAGTGTTGGTTGGTTAAGTTTAGGATGATTATATTGTAGGGGGGATCTTGATTCCCCTATGATTCTGAAAGTTGAGGAAATTGATTGAGAATCCCTAAACATAAAATCGGGTTGTCAAACAACAAAAAGGGGGAGATTATTGATGCAGTCTGGTCCTGATTGTTGTTTTGGTGTTGACACCGATTTTAGTTTGGGTTGATTATAATTCTGATTATGATTAAGACCTGATCGGGGATTAGGCATGAGATGATTGAAGTCCTAACCTGGAGGGTTAGGTGTTGGAAATCCCGATGAGTGAAGCCGGATCCTGGTGAGTGAAGCCAGGTGGTGAAAAGTCCTAATTCGGAAGGTTGGGTGAAAAGTCCTAGCTTGGAGGGCTAGGTGAAAAGTCCTAGCTTGGAGGGCTAGGTGAAAAGTCCTAGCTTGGAGGGTTACGTGAAAAGTCCCAACTGGAGGGTTAGGTGAAAAATCCTAGCTTGGAGGGCTAAGTGTAGAAAAGGTCTAACTCGGAAGGGTTGGGTGAAAAGTCCAAGCTTGGAGGGCTAGGTGAAAAGTCCTAGCTTGGAGGGCTAGGTGAAAAGTCCTAACTTGGAGAGTTAGGTGAAAAGTCCCAACTTGGAGGGTTAGATGGAAAAATCCTAGCTTGGAAGGCTAGGTCTGCGTCCCTGGATCGGTCTGGTGACCGATCAGGGAGGTTGGCACGCTGCTCCTTAGTGGATCGGTCTGGTGACTGATCCAGCGATGTCTGATCGGTCTGGCGACCGATCAGGGAACCGATTGTTGCCTTGTTGCTTGGCTCCTGATCGGTCCGATGACCGATCAGGGAGCAGGCAGCTTCCTCACTGCCTTACTCCTGATCGGTCTAGTGACCGATCAGGGAGTAAACAGTGAGTTGAGTTCCCCCGCGGATCAGCTCCTGAACGGTCTGGTGACCGATCAGAGACTTAGGATCTGATTTTCGGGATTACTGTTCATCGGACCTGATCGGTCTGAGTGACCGATCAGGCATCACTCTGATCGGTCTGGTGACCGATCAGGCTTCACTCTGATCGGTCCGGTGACCGATCAGGCTTCACTCTGATCGGTCCGGTGACCGATCAGGCTCGTGTTGCCGCGAGAGCTGGGAGTCCCAACGAAGCGGTGGATCGGTCGGGTGACCGACCCACTAGCCCTGGATCGGTCCGGTGACCGATCACTTTAATTCAAATTACATTGTCAGACACTCTGATCACGTCTGAGCATATCTGATACACTGCGACTGATCTCTGATCTTTGATTTCTTGCTTGATATGCTGCTCTAACCCACTGATTAAGCTGCAGGTGACAGGGAAGGATTCAAACACTCAAGGAGAGTCAATGGTGGTCTTTCTTTGGAGCAGGTTTGTCTGTTTTCCATCCCAGGTTGCAATGGGCGCTGGCGCTGGCTAGAGCTGCTGTCTGGGGCTGGTCTGAGGGAAGCTCAGGAGGTCCAGAAGGGCTCAGTGGTGGCTAGTGGTTGCAGAAGAGCAGCTGGAGGTTGCGGTGGGATGGTGACCTGGAGCTGTGTGGAGAAGACTTAAGCGCTGGTTGTGAGAAGTCTTCAACAACGCTGCTAATCTGTATTACTGTGAAGTTCTTGTGGCTTGCTGCGTGCTTGTGATCTTGCGGTTCCATCATTCCTGAGCAAGCCGTTGAGATCTGAGAAGCAACCACTCCTTGCTTGAGCACTTGGAGGAAGGAACAAGAGGCTTGAAGTCCAACAGCGAGAAGACACGGAGAAAGGGATTCTTGCGTGAGATCGTCGCTGGGTGGAGCTTGGAGAAGCCTGCTGTGTTCTTGTCTTTGCTAAGTGCTAAGTAAGATCTTCCTTGTGTTTCATTGTGCTTAAAATTATATCCTTGATTGAAACGCGTTGTGGAGAGGTTTCTCCACCGAGAAGGAGGTTGCTTTCTATCCGGTGTTAACCGGGGCTTGATCTGCCGACGATCAAGGGATCGCCCACCTTAAGGGCACGCCAAGGAGTAGGGGCATGTTATCCCCGAACCTTGTAAACCCTCCTTGTTAGCGATCCTGCTAGTTGTGGTTGTTTGCTTTCATTTGCTATTTTTGTTTTCTGCACTTATTTGTTTCTATTGTTTCTTCCGCTGTGCTACTGATAAATTTGAGTGCAGAAATTCGATAAGTCTTTAAGTCCAAGTGTTTGGCTATATTCACCCCCCCCTCTCTAGCCATCCGGGTTCCAACAGCTTTGTACCACTCCGGGTGGTAAACCCCTTCCTTTTCCGACTTCTCCTTCCTACCTTGGTCTTTTTTCCCCCCATTCCTTCCTAGCCCATGACTTCGAATAAAAGATGGAAGATGAATGAAACTTATGTGTGAAGAAGAAGCCCTAGTGAAAGAAAATGCTAGTAGGCAAGAACGGGGCGCACAAGCTCTGCTAATCGACGATGCAAGAAGGCGGAAGAACACTTTCGCCTCCCCTTTTTAAAGAGAAGCCGCCCTCGTGCGGACAATAGGGCATGGCACGTGGACGGTGATGATTGCTCATCTCGAGGCGTCACCCCTCGTTATAGTCGTCGTTTGGTATGGCCCTGCGGCACATATTAGAAGGAGATCGCAAAGAAAAGATCTGGCCACGTGGCAATGTCTTACTCACTGAAATGTTTGCTCGTCATTAAGAGACCTCATGCACTTTTAATGGGTGATAGACAGCTATCATTGCTGGGCCTCGGAACTCACAGGGACTGTTGGACTAATTCAAAGGACCACCTCGGGCCAAGGGACGAATGCTTCGATTCCTCGTACCCGACAAGCCGCCAAGAGAGAAGTAATAGCAATATGGACCCCGCAGACGCGTAGCTTCCTCTCATTGTACCACCAGCCTAATCAGTCAGTCACACTTCCTTCGATTAGACTTGAAAGGAGGACTTATGATAGGGATGAGCATCCCGGAGTGGACACGTGGCACGGGGAAACTACGTTGCAGGCCCGCCGAACTAGAGCTTCGAGGTCAGACCGAGACTATCTCGAGAGAATGGAGTAGAGCCCCGAGATCAGGTCGGCAATCGGGCGCCCGAGACTACCTCGAGAGAATAGACGAAAGGCCTCGAGTTCACACCGGGTATCGCGCTCCCGAGACCATCTCGGTAAAATAAATGAAGGCCCTGAGGTCAGCTCGGGAGATGGGATACCAAGACTGACTTAGGAGAGTGAAGCCCAGAGATCGACATAGGAGTTAGAAAGCACGACTTCAAGTAGTCGTTCCTCTTTCCAGAACAGGAAAATCATCGGATAATTATTGTCTGCAACGCGCGACAATTAAGGCCTTAATGATTGTAGCGGTCGTTATCAAAAGATAGGATATCTATCAAGTAACCGATGATTAAGGGACGTGGAGGAGAACGTGTGACCGAAACCTCAGGTATATGAGATGCCTCGACATCCAGGTAAAAGGGGAAGTTTTCCGAACTTAGAAAAAACATTGATTCCACATTGTCCTCCGAAAAGATATAAGAGTTCTGACTTGAGCGTTAGAGTGGGTTTCGCCGGAAAACCTTCCGGTGTGTTCCATTTAACGCTCGTGTTAATCTCGCAAGACATGAGCCTCTTCTCCCTGTCACCGTCTTCATGGACTGCACTTTGGTGACTCGTCATCCGCGTCGTTCCCTTCCGGAACAACTATATTAGAATTTAACCCTAATCGTTGTAACAACAACGTCTCACGTGTTAAATGTAGCAGACCAATAAAATATGAGTTCGTGGCAAAAGACGATTTGCTCATCCTCAGCTTCCCGCCAATCCATCCCAAAATCAATACGGAGGAGATAAATCATGGGGACTACTAGTCCAGATGCTATAGCTAACATGTAGAGAGAGCGGACACATCGACTTTATTAAATTTTGACCCTAAAATTTTAAACAACACTCACATACTAATTATTAATTCTTTATATGATACTTTATATGTATTTATTATAAACATACGATGAAATAAATGATTAATGAAATTTTTCTAACTTCGGGCGAACGATCCAGTCTCACAGAAGTTTCCCACCAGCCACCAGGATAAATCGAGAAGGAGAGAAGCGAACTATTTGGCGGTATATGATTTTCAGAGTTTATAAGCTCTAATTGTTTCTTAATTAAATGAAAATTTATTCGAGATTATCATAAAAACTAAAGTGCATCAGCCGAGAATCGAACCCAGGTCTATAGTATGGCAGGGTACTATTCTACCACTAGACCACTGGTGCAATACAAAGAAGATAAATCATGGGGACTACTAGTCCGGATGCTATGGCTAACATGTAGAGAGAGCGGGCACATCGACTTTATTAAATTTTGACCCTCAAATTTTAAAATAGCAACACTCGCATACTAATTATTAATTCTTTATATGATACTTTATATGTATTTATTATAAATGAAATAAATGATTAATGAAGTTCGATCCAGCCTCACAGAAGTTTCCCACCAGCCACCAGGATAAATCGAAAAGGAGAGAAGCGATCTATTTGGCGGTATATGATTTTCAGAGTTTATAAGCTCTAATTGTTTCTTAATTAAACGAAAATCTATTAGAGATTATCATAAAAACTAAAGTGCACCAGCCGAGAATCGAACCCGGGTCTGCAACGTGGCAGGGTACTATTCTACCACTAGACCACTGGTGCAATACAAAGAAATAAATCATGAGGTCTACTAGTCCGGATGCTATGGCTAACATGTAGAGAGAGCGGGCACATCGACTTTATTAAATTTTGACCCTCAAATTTTAAAATAGCAACACTCGCATACTAATTATTAATTCTTTATATGATACTTTATATGTATTTATTATAAACACGGTGAAATAAATGATTAATGAAGTTCGATCCAGCCTCACAGAAGTTTCCCACCAGCCAGGATAAATCGAGAAGGAGAGAAACGATCTATTTGGCGGTATATGATTTTTAGAGTTTATAAGCTCTAATTGTTTCTTAATTAAATGAAAATTTATTAGAGATTATCATAAAATCTAAAGTGCACCAGCCGGGAATCGAACCCGGGTCTGTACCGTGGCAGGGTACTATTCTACCACTAGACCACTGGTGCAATGCGTAGAAGATAAATCATGGGGACTACTAGTCTGAATGCTATGGCTAACATGTAGAGAGAGCGGACACATCGACTTTATTAAATTTTGACCCTCAAATTTTAAAATAGCAACACTCGCATACTAATTATTAATTCTTTATATGATACTTTATATGTATTTATTATAAACATATGGTGAAATAAATGATTAATAAAGTTTTTCCAACTTCGACGAATCCAGCCTCACAGAAGTTTCCCACCAGCCACCAGGATAAATCGAAAAGGAGAGAAGCGATCTATTTGGCGGTATATGATTTTCAGAGTTTATAAGCTCTAATTGTTTCTTAATTAAACGAAAATCTATTAGAGATTATCATAAAAACTAAAGTGCACCAGCCGAGAATCGAACACGGGTCTGTACCGTGGCAGGGTACTATTCTACCACTAGACCACTGGTGCAATACAAAGAAGATAAATCATGAGGTCTACTAGTCCGGATGCTATGGCTAACATGTAGAGAGAGCGGGCACATCGACTTTATTAAATTTTGACCCTCAAATTTTAAAATAGCAACACTCGCATACTAATTATTAATTCTTTATATGATACATTATATGTATTTATTATAAACATACGGTGAAATAAATGATTAATGAAGTTCTATTATAAACATACGGTGAAATAAATGATTAATGAAGTTCGATCCAGCCTCACAGAAGTTTTAGCCAGGATAAATCGAGAAGGAGAGAAACGATCTATTTGGCGGTATATGATTTTTAGAGTTTATAAGCTCTAATTGTTTCTTAATTAATCGAAAATTTATTAGAGATTATCATAAACTCTAAAGTGCACCAGCCGGGAATCGAACCCGGGTCTGTACCGTGGCAGAGTACTATTCTACCACTAGACCACTGGTGCAATACGTAGAAGATAAATCATGGGGACTACTAGTCTGAATGCTATGGCTAACATGTAGAGAGAGCGGACACATCGACTTTATTAAATTTTAACCCTCAAATTTTAAAATAGCAACACTCGCATACTAATTATTAATTCTTTATATGATACTTTATATGTATTTATTATAAACATATTGTGAAATAAATGATTAATAAAGTTTTTCCAACTTCAACGATGATCCAGCCTCACAGAAGTTTCCCACCAGCTACCAGGATAAATCGAAAAGGAGAGAAGCGATCTATTTGGCGGTATATGATTTCAGAGTTTATAAGCTCTAATTGTTTCTTAATTAAACGAAAATCTATTAGAGATTATCATAAAAACTAAAGTGCACCAGCCGAGAATCGAACCCGGGTCTGTACAGTGGCAGGGTACTATTCTACCACTAGACCACTAGTGCAATACAAAGAAGATAAATCATGAGGTTTTCTAGTCCGGATGCTATGGCTAACATGTAGAGAGAGCGGGCATATCGACTTTATTAAATTTTGACCCTCAAATTTTAAAATAGCAACACTCGCATACTAATTATTTATTCTTTATATGATACTTTATATGTATTTATTATAAACATATGGTGAAATAAATGATTAATGAAGTTCGATCCAGCCGAAGTTTCCCACCAGCCAGGATAAATCGAGAAGGAGAGAAACGATCTATTTGGCGGTATATGATTTTTAGAGTTTATAAGCTCTAATTGTTTCTTAATTAAACGAAAATTTATTAGAGATTATCATAAAATCTAAAGTGCACCAGCCGGGAATCGAACCCGGGTCTATACCGTGGCAGGGTACTATTCTACCACTAGACCACTGGTGAAATAAGTAGAAAATAAATCATGGGGACTACTAGTCTGAATGCTATGGCTAACATGTAGAGAGAGCGGACACATCGACTTTATTAAATTTTGACCCTCAAATTTTAAAATAGCAACACTCGCATACTAATTATTAATTCTTTATATGATACTTTATATGTATTTATTATAAACATATGGTGAAATAAATGATTAATAAAGTTTTTCCAACTTCGATGATGATCCAGCCTCACAGAAGTTTCCCACCAGCCACCAGGATAAATCGAAAAGGAGAGAAGCGATCTATTTGGCGGTATATGATTTTCAGAGTTTATAAGCTCTAATTGTTTCTTAATTAAACGAAAATCTATTAGAGATTATCATAAAAACTAAAGTGCACCAGCCGAGAATCGAACCCAGGTCTATACCGTGGCAGGGTACTATTCTACCACTAGACCACTGGTGCAATACAAGGAAAATAAATCATGAGTTCTACTAGTCCGGATGCTATGGCTAACATGTAGAGAGAGCGAGCACATCGACTTTATTAAATTTTGACGCTCAAATTTTAAAATAGCAACACTCGCATACTAATTATTAATTCTTTATATGATACTTTATATGTATTTATTATAAACATACGGTGAAATAAATGATTAATGAAGTTCGATCCAGCCTCACAGAAGTTTCCCACCAGCCAGGATAAACGAGAAGGAGAGAAACGATCTATTTGGCGGTATATGATTTTTAGAGTTTATAAGCTCTAATTGTTTCTTAATTAAACGAAAATTTATTAGAGATTATCATAAAATCTAAAGTGCACCAGTCGGGAATCGAACCCGAGTCTGTACCGTGGCAGGGTACTATTCTACCACTAGACCACTGGTGCAATACTTAGAATATAAATCATGGGGACTACTAGTCTGAATGCTATGGCTAACATGTAGAGAGAGCGTACACATCGACTTTATTAAATTTTGACCCTCAAATTTTAAAATAGCAACACTCGCATACTAATTATTAATTCTTTATATGATACTTTATATGTATTTATTATAAACATATGGTGAAATAAATGATTAATGAAGTTCGATCCAGCCTCACAGAAGTTTCCCACCAGCCAGGATAAATCGAGAAGGAGAGAAACGATCTATTTGGCGGTATATGATTTTTAGAGTTTATAAGCTCTAATTGTTTCTTAATTAAATGAAAATTTATTAGAGATTATCATAAAATCTAAATTGCACCAGCGGGAATCGAACCCGGGTCTGTACCGTGGCAGGGTACTATTCTACCACTAGACCACTGGTGCAATGCGTAGAAGATAAATCATGGGGACTACTAGTCTGAATGCTATGGCTAACATGTAGAGAGAGCGGACACATCGACTTTATTAAATTTTGACCCTCAAATTTTAAAATAGCAACACTCGCATACTAATTATTAATTCTTTATATGATACTTTATATGTATTTATTATAAACATATGATGAAATAAATGATTAATAAAGTTTTTCCAACTTCGACGATGATCCAGCCTCACAGAAGTTTCCCACCAACCACCAGGATAAATCGAAAAGGAGAGAAGCGATCTATTTGGCGGTATATGATTTTCAGAGTTTATAAGCTCTAATTGTTTCTTAATTAAACGAAAATCTATTAGAGATTATCATAAAAACTAAAGTGCACCAGCCGAGATTCGAACACGGGTTTGTACCGTGGCAGGGTACTATTCTACCACTAGACCACTGGTGCAATACAAAGAAGATAAATCATGAGGTCTACTATTCCGGATGCTATGGCTAACATGTAGAGAGAGCGGGCACATCGACTTTATTAAATTTTGACCCTCAAATTTTAAAATAGCAACACTCGCATACTAATTATTAATTCTTTATATGATACTTTATATGTATTTATTATAAACATACGGTGAAATAAATGATTAATGAAGAATGAAGTTCAATCCAGCCTCACAGAAGTTTCCCACCAGCCAGGATAAATCGAGAGGGAGAGAAATGATCTATTTGGCGGTATATGATTTTTAGAGTTTATAAGCTCTAATTGTTTCTTAATTAAACGAAAATTTATTAGAGATTATCATAAAATCTAAAGTGCACCAGCCGGGAATCGAACCCGGGTTTGTACAGTGGCAGAGTACTATTCTACCACTAGACCTCTGGTGCAATACGTAGAAGATAAATCATGGGGCTACTAGTCTGAATGCTATGGCTAACATGTAGAGAGAGCGGGCACATCGACTTTATTAAATTTTAACCCTCAAATTTTAAAATAGCAACACTCGCATACTAATTATTAATTCTTTATATGATACTTTATATGTATTTATTATAAACATATGGTGAAATAAATGATTAATAAAGTTTTTCCAACTTCAACGATGATCCAGCCTCACGGAGAGAAGCGATCTATTTGGCGGTATATGATTTTCAGAGTTTATAAGCTCTAATTGTTTCTTAATTAAACGAAAATCTATTAGAGATTATCATAAAAACTAAAGTGCACCAGCCGAGAATCGAACCCGGGTCTGTACCGTGGCAGGGTACTATTCTACCACTAGACCACTGGTGCAATACAAAGAAGATAAATCATGAGGTCTTCTAGTCCGGATGCTATGGCTAACATGTAGAGAGAGTGGGCACATCGACTTTATTAAATTTTGACCCTCAAATTTTAAAATAGCAACACTCGCATACTAATTATTTATTCTTTATATGATACTTTATATGTATTTATTATAAACATACGGTGAAATAAATGATTAATGAAGTTCGATCCAGCCGAAGTTTCCCACCAGCCACGATAAATCGAGAAGGAGAGAAACGATCTATTTGGCGGTATATGATTTTTAGAGTTTATAAGCTCTAATTGTTTCTTAATTAAACGAAAATTTATTAGAGATTATCATAAAATCTAAAGTGCACCAGTCGGGAATCGAACCCGGGTCTATACCGTGGCAGGGTACTATTCTACCACTAGACCACTGGTGAAATACGTAGAAGATAAATCATGGGGACTACTTGTCTGAATGCTATGGCTAACATGTAGAGAGAGCGGACACATCGACTTTATTAAATTTTGACCCTCAAATTTTAAAATAGCAACACTCGCATACTAATTATTAATTCTTTATATGATACTTTATATGTATTTATTATAAACATATGGTGAAATAAATGATTAATAAAGTTTTTCCAACTTCGATGATGATCCAGCCTCACAGAAGTTTCCCACCAGCCACCAGGATAAATCGAAAAGGAGAGAAGCGATCTATTTGGCGGTATATGATTTTCAGAGTTTATAAGCTCTAATTGTTTCTTAATTAAACGAAAATCTATTAGAGATTATCATAAAAACTAAAGTGCACCAGCCAAGAATCGAACCCGGGTCTGTAACGTGGCAGGGTACTATTCTACCACCAGACCACTGGTGCAATACAAAGAAAATAAATCATGAGGTCTACTAGTCCGGATGCTATGGCTAACATGTAGAGAGAGCGGGCACATCGACTTTATTAAATTTTGACGCTCAAAAGTTTGAAATAGCAACACTCGCATACTAATTATTAATTCTTTATATGATACTTTATATGTATTTATTATAAACATACGGTGAAATAAATGATTAATGAAGTTCGATCCAGCCTCACAGAAGTTTCCCACCAGCCAGGATAAACGAGAAGGAGAGAAACGATCTATTTGGCGGTATATGATTTTTAGAGTTTATAAGCTCTAATTGTTTCTTAATTAAACGAAAATTTATTAGAGATTATCATAAAATCTAAAGTGCACCGGCCGGGAATCGAACCCGAGTCTGTACCGTGGCAGGGTACTATTCTACAACTAGACCACTGGTGCAATACTTAGAATATAAATCATGGGGACTACTAGTCTGAATGCTATGGCTAACATGTAGAGAGAGCGGACACATCGACTTTATTAAATTTTGACCCTCAAATTTTAAAATAGCAACACTCGCATACTAATTATTAATTCTTTATATGATACTTTATATGTATTTATTATAAACATATGGTGAAATAAATGATTAATAAAGTTTTTCCAACTTCGACGATTCAGCCTCACAGAAGTTTCCCCACCAGATAAATCGAAAAGAAGAGAAGCGATCTATTTGGCGGTATATGATTTTCAGAGTTTATAAGCTCTAATTGTTTCTTAATTAAACGAAAATCTATTAGAGATTATCATAAAATCTAAAGTGCACCAGCCGAGAATCGAACCCGGGTCTGTACCGTGGCAGGGTACTATTCTACCACTAGACCACTGGTGCAATAGAAAGAAGATAAATCATGAGGTCTACTAGTCCGGATGCTATGGCTAACATGTAGAGAGAGCGGGCACATCGACTTTATTAAATTTTGACCCTCAAATTTTAAAATAGCAACACTCGCATACTAATTATTAATTCTTTATATGATACTTTATATGTATTTATTATAAACATATGGTGAAATAAATGATTAATGAAGTTCGATCCAGTCTCACAGAAGTTTCCCACCAGCCAGGATAAATCGAGAAGGAGAGAAACGATCTATTTGGCGGTATATGATTTTTAGAGTTTATACGCTCTAATTGAATCGAACCCGGGTCTGTACCGTGGCAGGGTACTATTCTACCACTAGACCACTGGTGCAATACGTAGAAGATAAATCATGGCGACTACTAGTCTGAATGCTATGGCTAACATGTAGAGAGAGCGGACACATCGACTTTATTAAATTTTGACCATCAAATTTTAAAATAGCAACACTCACATACTAATTATTAATTCTTTATATGATATTTTATATGTATTTATTATAAACATATGGTGAAATAAATGATTAATAAAGTTTTTCCAACTTCGACGATGATCCAGCCTCACAGAAGTTTCCTACCAGCCACCAGGATAAATCGAAAAGGAGAGAAGCGATCTATTTGGCGGTATATGATTTTCAGAGTTTATAAGCTCTAATTGTTTCTTAATTAAACGAAAATCTATTAGAGATTATCATAAAAACTAAAGTGCACCAGCCGAGAATCGAACCCGGGTCTGTACCGTGGCAGGATACTATTCTACCACTAGACCACTGGTGCAATACAAAGAAGATAAATCATGGGGTCTACTAGTCCGGATGCTATGAATAACATGTAGAGAGAGCGGACACATCGACTTTATTAAATTTTGACCCTAAAATTTTAAAATAGCAACACTCACATACTAATTATTAATTCTTTACTAGTTTCTATATTATCTTCTAAGAATTATGACATTTGTTTTTTAGGGATCAAATGTCTCAACTTAAATGATTGCAAGAAATTGTTAATTGATAAAACAAGAAGGAAAAAAATGTGTAAATTAGTGGCATTTCAGTGCAACCCTAAAGTTTATATATATATATAGATATATATATATATATATATATATATATATATATATATAACAAAATACCTACCCTTCCAAATTTTAAAATAGTCAAAATACTTTGCCTTTATATCATTTCACCTTCACCTATTATCTCACAATATATTTTTTTAAAATTAAGATCTAATATTCAATTTATGTTGATTAATTTTAAAATGACCAATCCAACTTTATAAAATTTTCCATCAACCATCATAATAAATTGAAAAGCACTCAAAATGATTCATCAATCTAATATTTTTAAATTAATCACTCATTGAAAAAAATTCTTCCGCTCGACTGAGTAATGATGTATAAGATCTCAATTTCAAATAAATGATGTCACTTATTAATCACATTATTGTCCCATCAAATAGTAATAATAATAAATAAATAATAATAACTAGAGATAAACATGAGTTACTGAGTCTTATTGATAATTTTAAAGCAAACGTACAAACGTACAACTAGGTTAAGGTAAACAACAAATTCCTCTTTCTAAAAGAATTATAACTAAACAAGAAGTTAGATATTCTTGTTAAGAAAAAACTATAGCAACTGTATGAGATAGGAAAGAAGTACCCAATATGCAATAGGTGATGCCGAGCAGCAAGAAAGGGTGACAAATAGAAGAGCACACAACCTTCACGATCAACATCGCCTCAACAAGATGCGAAGCAGTTGGGTTTACTACGCCAAATCAAATGACAATGATCGCTCCGATACCAAACTAGCTAATGTAGCACAAAATCACTTTTATATCAAATCAACACTACACGAAAATTCAAATACTAAGTTCACATAGCACGAGAATAATTTGATTCGATACAAAACTAATGAAACACTATCGGAGTTGTGGATATCGCCTCCCTAGACAACGAAGTGGTATCACCTCATATCCACCGAATCAAAGATTGGTGAAGGATCAATTTGATACTAAGCTAGCTAATGTGGCACATAGTCACTCTTATACCAAATTAACACATCCAATAGCACAAAAATGATCTGATACATTTTATATCAAAATGGCCAAAACAGGAAAAATTAGATTATAAAAGTTTTAGATTTAAGACCTCCTACAAGTTTTTAAGAAATTGTTTTACAATGATAATTGTATAATTTTGAGATCTTAAATACTTTTGATCAGTTTTGCTAGGAGATTTAATTTTGTTCCTAGTTAATTTGTTGAGATTTATAAAAGAGTTGCAATTCCATCTTTCAATAGATCTCTATAGTTATATGCACTATATTAATTTCTCTTACTTTTTCATTTGAGTTTTAGTTTGATTTTGATGTTGCATCACTCGCCCTAACTAGAAGCAATAGCTTTGGGACAATGATAAAGTTGCTATTGTGTGATTTAGTGGTCATGAGTTTTGAGTCATGAAAATAATCTCTTGGAATGTAAAATAAAATTGCATACAATAAATTCAACTTGATCCAATCCTTTTTGGTTATATGTAGGAGTTCATGCATCAAAATGGTCTTTTATCACCCGTCCTGAAGCTAAGCGCCAACTCTAACCAGGGAAGACAGGATAGTTGGCAGATGTTAGAACCGGAGATGGAATTGAGCTGTGATATCAAATGGAGATTAGGATAATAGGATTCGTGTATTAATTATTCTCTTGCTCTATTCATTAATTGTATAATAGAATATACAAATCCCAATAGAGACGAGCAAAAATTCAATAAAATTGAATTAATCGAACTGAACCATCTGTGATACCAAATAAAGATTAGGAAAATAGGATTTGTGATTCCTTGTAATTAATTATACTCTTACTCTATTATTTAATTCTATAATAGAATATACAAATCCCAGTAGGTGCGTGTAAAAATTCGATAAAATCAGATTAATCGGATTTAAAAATTTAGTTCGGTTAATTCAATTTTCAATTTTTTTTAAATTCGATTTGATTTTCAATTAATTCGATTTGATTTCGATTTTAAAATTCATAATTTGGTTAAACCGAATAAAGATATTAATTTGATTATTTTTTATTTTAAAATATAATTAATTAAACAAAATCTATATTTGATTTATTTATTTTTAAATTTTTAGTTAATTCCGATCGGTTCGATTTGTTCAATTTTCGTAGGAAAATTCGGTTGGTTCAATTGGTTTGAAAAAATTTCGGTTTGCTCAATTTTCAATTTATTGAATTTCATAATAACATTGAGATAATGCCGACTCCGGGATAATAGTGATCTAAGATTCAAATTTCAGCTGTGGTACGCACCAGAGGATTTTTCCTCCAATGAAAAGCGAACCAAAGAATAGTGATCACCTAGATGAGTCTCCATGAATACTTCCCAATTTATCCATGAAAATTTTCAATGAAGCCAGATCGTCATCTCAAAATTAATCGATTCAAAACACTAGAAATCTGATACTAACTAAAAAAAAAACTAATTCCAGTTGGGTGTTGTTACACTACATTTTGTCTATATCGGACCACATTTGTTCAGTTTCAGTTTCTGGGGTCTTATATGTACCCCAAGCTCACAGTGCCTAATACTGTAACTCTGATTAATCTAAATAATTTTCACACACGCACATAAAAAGTGAAGGGATTCAAACAGTCCAAGGATACCAATACTTCAAGATACAAATAATCAATGTAGACGTAAGACATCAGTCAATGTAGACGAAAAACATATGCTATAATTTAAATGTTCGAAACTATGAAACTGACAGTGGCTTTGAGATGAAGGAAAACAAGATTAAGAAAAATCAGCCTTTGTATTTTTAAAATGTCAAGGTAAATTACATTACAGTAGAGTAAAGAATGGAGAAAAGTAGTTAAAAACTATAACAACTAAAGCTTGTAATCCCTCGGCATTTTTTTTATAAATAAAAAAGAAGGAAAAAGGAAAAAAACAATTACAGAGTATTAAGATAGTGGCTTACCATTTTGGATAAAGGCTGGGGATTTGTGAATGGATGATTGCCACAGCAATGGAGAATGACTGAAGAGCTGAAAGACTTGGTTGGAAGTAGACGTTGTATAGGTCTTTGTGTAAGCGGCACATCTCGAAAACCGGTTCTCCCTTGGCACCCTGGAAATAGCACACATCAAATATCAGTACCTGTGCATGACTCATGTAGAACACGACAACCTCTAGGTGCCTTTTTTTGTCATCCCATTCATCGGAAATTTCACAAATAGTGAATAGTTAGCACTCAGGATGTAGCTGAGTTGATACCCAAGTGGTATACTTGCATCAATGGGCAAGGGCTCGAGTCGCGGCTGCAACAAATAACCCTCCTACTTGGGAGGTCACTCAGTACCTGATTTATCTCCCTTCATCTCACCCGTGTGGTTGGCGATGAGGGGCAGTTGGCGTGATCATTGTGACATTTTTGCATCAACAAATAGGGAAGAGTTACAAACTCGTAGGGATGATAAAGATGGATTGAATTGTTTCATTCATGGATGAAAATATCATTCCGAGTAGGTTGGCATGGACGAAATATTTCATACCGTTAGCCGACCGAGACATGGAAGTTTGCAATGATCCCTCGAAGGCATCATGCCTTCCACAACGGTTGAGAGCTTCATGCTAGGTGAATCTCTAGTGGGAATTTATTTTAACTAGTAATGAATTCATACTACAAACCTCCATAGTCAGGTTGAGATATTTCGAATCCTCCTTGGAATTGTTGTTAAGTACCGTTAGCGGACACCCGACGTCCCAGCCGCCACAATCACATTGCCCATTGGACATCCATCTGTCGATGAGACTAGAAGGGCCAGCAATTCCAGAAATCGGGCCACCATGAATCCCAGCAGGGATAAGAACATTCACATTTATATCTGATCTCCAATGCTCTATACAATTTAGCTTGGATCCAGAAGAACATAGAGACGCTCGAGAAGTACTGGCATCATTATCTTCAACTTTTTCGAGAAATTTGAGACCCCAACCACCAGGTGAAGATGCCCCCTCATTCCTAGCAAAGCTAAAAGATTTTACAACTGTTGCAGCCAACTCAAGACGACGAGGGAATTGGGCAAAAGGAACCTTCCGGCAACCTGCTTCATCAATCATCCCTAGCTTATCTGTATGAAGTTCTTGCAGTTCCTCAAGCTGAGAGCTCAAACCACTAACCTTTTGTAATGAATGAGATCTTGAGTGACGATTTAACCTAAATATTTCAGACAATCTACAGGGTAGTTCCTTGTTTTTAACAAGACTAGATGTGGATGTTCGCAGCTCGTTCGAAAAGTTCTCATTGGCAGCTGACAGAACAAATTCAGTTTCGGTGCAATTGGGTCTGCCAGAACCAAGAAGCAGAAAACTTTTTACCTTCATCTTAGCAACCAAGTTAGAAACACTATGATTTGATTCCTTTATTTTTTCAGTGTGTGCATGAAACAGATAGATAAAGTCGAGGGCCTTGTCAATTGAACAATTGTTGGTATCATGTGGACTGGCAACGTATATGCTCTTCCCATGATCCTTTCCCACAGAGAACAGGAAGAAGGGATACCTGCTCTCCCAGACACACTGAAGAAGAGCTGTGTTGGATGAATTAGACTGGCACAATGACTTTGAGTTTGAACTTGAGCAACAAAAATGTCTCTCATGGGAAATTAACTCCTCCGTTGTTTTATCGTCGCTTACGCTGATTGTCTTTGACATGATCTGTTTCATGCCATCTTGAAGAACTGATTGAAAATCCACTGCACTTTTCATTAGGACTTTTCTTTTCAAAGTTTCGTTTACTGCACCAACAAGCAATCCGGTTGAGGGGTGCAGAAGTAAATTCCCTGTTTGCACTGTAGGTGAACATTCGACAATGAGATCAGTCAGGCTGCATACACTTCGAGATTTCACTCGCTGCTTAAAGTTTGGGCTGTAACCATTGAGTGTGTGTCTGGAAGGGATACTTGACAATGAACTCTTTCTGCAGAGGATGTGAAAAGCGTCGAAACTTAGCTTTGTTGAATGAATGCAAAGTGGTGCATTGCCATTACTGGTACTCGTCAGATAAGAAGAATTTGTGAAAATGGGTTGGCTGGTGCAAGGACAAGAGTTATGCATCAAACATCTTCCACTTTTCAGATCCTTGATATCCAAGATCAATGGTACCTTGCCAGAAAGCTTTTCGCTATCACACTCCACTTGACCATCAGAAAGAGCGAAGCGGTTGTCATCTTCATTTGTTAAACTATTCTTTTGACTATGAGATGCAGTAAGCTTCTCATCCAATGATTCTTGCCCGACTAAGAAAATATCTTCCATCTTCTTTAAGCTATGTGCTTCTGCTCAAGCATTTAAGAACAACTTATTTCACTGCACAGCAAAAGAGAATTCACATGTGATAGTCATCTTTTAAAAAACAATCCCTGATATTTTATATATGAGTTAAAAATTGTAACATAGTTTGAATTTTCAGATGTATACAAGTGAAAATGCTCAGCAAATAAAGAACTGATAGGTAAATGGTAGTCGAATACTGGGTCCAAGTTTAAGCGGTCACTATTTATATGTCCGAAAACGTCAGCAGGTTTGATCCAGCTTTCTTAGTTTGTGAAGATCTAAATGTCAGTACAGTAAGTTCTAAAACATAAGGCATTGGCTATATACAATCAGAGTAAGTGAAAAGCAAAAAAAAAAAATAAAGGTATAATAGGTGTAGTTCTAAAAGACATAATAAATGTGATGCTTAAAAAGTGTGGTCACAACAAGCACTAATTGATCACGACTTTATATAATTAGATCCTCCATAATTCTTGTCCTGCCTTGAAGGATGAGAGCTAATGGCAAGGAAACGGATCCAACCGATTTCCATCAACATGGTTGAACAATCAGAATGCTGAAAAGGTTAACCATTTTAGCTCTGTTTTGGTGTCGATCATTAGTTGGAAATTCTCGTAAACATTCAACGCATGGTTTTAAGAAGTACAAGAAGTTAACTAACTAATAAGTAAGATTCACACTGACTAAAAGGTGTGTCTAATCCTATCCTTAGCGATACAATAAAACTCCATCTACTCGATTCTATAAATACCAAAATGATAGTTCAAATGCCTACACATTTGAGTTATTTTAATTTTATTAATTCCCCTGGCTTTGATACAAGCACTAACCTTGCTGTAAGAATTCTTGGTCAAGAGAGATTCACCCAAACCACCTACCACACCAACTTTGTGATCGAAATCCCACCACCTCCAAAGGCAGTGGTCAAGTCTTAACCCTCAACATCCCATCCCCAAGAAGTAATTTATCTATTGTTATAGGAGCAACAAAAGTTATCATGCTACATATTGGCGGAATCTTAGGGATGTTGGATACAACAACAACCAAGCTTTTATATGTTGGATAATGAAATTTTATTATCTTAGGCAGTAAAAGAAGACAATGAAATCTTCTTGAACTTCCTCTGGAACTTAGAATAGAGTCATCAGAACAAAAAGACGGTGAAATCTTCCTTTGACCAAAGGTTTCCCAAGTTCAGCTTCTTCTATCAAAGCATACAGCAGGCATCGATGACATCAAATAAATGAAATGGAGAAACAAAACAAGTGAAGGAAAAAGACTTCAAATATTGGAATTGGGGCTAATGCGGAAAAGAAGACGAAGAACCAAAGATCTCACCTTGAAGCGCAAGAATCGAAGCGGCGCTGAACCAAAATCAAAAGAGTCAAAGATTAGGGAAAGAAATGGATTGAGCAAAGCCGAAGAAATGATTTAGATAAGTGACACCAGCAGAGATATATATATAGAGAGAGAGCAAACAGTGTTCTTTTCCTTTACCTTTTACTGATCTTCGCCTCTCTCTCTCTCTCACGCGACGCGGAAGAAGCAGCCAAGCCAAACAACTGTAACCCCCAAATAATCCACCATGGCCCTCCTCGCCATTAATGGCGCGTATAAAGATTAAAGAATAAGCACCGAGCAATCAAAGAAGCGAACCAAGAACTGAAAGGCTGCCCTCATCTCCTTCTCAGTCATCCCACGCTGTCGATCTAGCAACATGAATGGAACTTTTTTATTACTCAAAAATGTCATCTTTTCAACACAAACTAATATAAAAAACCACTTCGACTGTTACTCCAACCATCTGATATGGAGCTCACTTACCTCCGGTTCAACGCCGCCGTCGTTCTGGATTGGTCGCCGTCCGGAGGACGCGATCTGTTCTAACGATCCAAAATTGAACATTGGGGAATTCAAAAGCTCGGATAGTTCTTGCTTCACGGGCAAAAATTTTTTTAAAAAAAAACCCCCTCAAATGGATATAGAAAAAAAAACCTTTATTTCATTATTTTTTTATAAAAAAAATTCATTAAAATTTAAAAAACTTTAAATCATAAATAAATTTTAAATATTATTATATTAAAATACTATTTACAAACTCAATTAAATTATTTAACTTTATTAAAATTAAATTTAATTAATTAAAATCACTTTAAAAAATTATAATAGCTCATATCTTTTATCTATTATAATAATTATCTAATAGTTTCTTTATATGATAAAGTAGTTGTTATAATAATATAAAATAATGATATTTTTAAAATAATATATCTCATAGGAGTCATTTTAATTAATTTTTTTTAGAAAAATGGCCTCTAAATAACAGATGAACCTGGACAGTCCATTCTATATAAGTTTTTCATAACATAAAATGTCATTTTGATGTTTTCTTTATTTGGGAGAGTATTTTTTAAAAAAAATTATAATGTTTTCATGATTAATAAAATTAAATAATGTCAAATCTCGGATGATCGATTCTGTCTAACTAAAATTTCCTACTAGTCATCAGAATAAATAAGGAAGTGAGCGGTCTAGAAGTCTGACGTCCTAAAGTTTTTGTCCGATTTAAAAGAAAAATTCTTATAAAATATGACATAGTTGAAAATCGAATCATAGATATTTAAGTTGCTAATTAATTATTTTTTTTATTACATCATAATCCTGGAGGGTTATTAGGACTTCTCAAAAAACCACCTACCTTAATATTGTTCTCGTTCAAGTAGGTTTAACTTCGAAGTTAAAATGAGATTCGGTGTATTAGTAGTGCTGGTATGATGCATCCGGGGGCTTTCATAAAAATGATGAATCAGACAGTAGACAAATTGAACTTGGAGTGACCGGTCCGGCCCCACGAAAGTTTCCCACCGGTCACCAGGGTAAATCGGAAAGCGTTCGCGGTGGTCAGTCTAGAAGCCCAGCGGCCCAGGATTCGCGCCCCATTTGGAGGAAAAATTTCTGCAAAATACGCTATAGCTGGGGATCGAACCGCGAATATATGGGTTAACAATTAATGACTTTACCGCTGCATCATAATCCCGAAAGCATCCGGGGGCTTTTATGAATTTATCGGAGCAGGTCCCATGTGATAGTCACATGCGAAAAATCATTATAGTTGGGGCACACTCAATTCTGCATCGATGACAATACAGTGGAGTAAAATATGACGTCTTTTCACTTTCATCAAATAGATACAAGGTTTAATCTGGATGAAGTAAAGTGTTTTTCTTTTGCATTATCCAAATTAATAATTTTTGTAGTGTATCTTTTCCATATTGACTACATGGATGCTAGTTTATTAGAGGATAATATTTTTATTATAATAGAATAAAAAATTTTATTTCAATAGATGAAAGTAAATTTTCTGGAATTTTTTTTTCTCATGTTTAGTTTTTTAGCGATTGATTATAAGTTAATTTTGTAATTTATTTTTTTCTCATAATTTGACGATGAACTATGAGTGATCCTGTCGCAAAGTGAAGTGGCGATCTCAAGGGTCGGATGGTCTCTCGGGTGGCACGAGCTGATAAGGTGGCAACGACCTGACGACGCTCCGGCTTAGCCCTGCAAAACAGCGACCGTCAGTAAACCCGCCGGGGGTTTCCTCGGTCAGGCACTCCAACGGTCAAGTCAGTACCCACAGGAAGTATATGGGAGCTGAATTGAAATACAGTACTAGATGAGAGAGCTCGCGCGCGCATACCTGTGGTAGGGGGAGTGCCGAGTTTATATAGCCGGGGAGGACTGACAGCCCTTGCCTGTGATTGACGAGACAAGGATGTGGCGTCTGTCAGCCCGTACGGGAGTATTAAAGAGCCGCACGATAGGGCGCGGGGTGCTCAGGCAGTACGATAGTACTGGATTGGCGGACTGGCCGCAAGATGTGTCAGAGCCGAGTAAGGCGAGTGGTACCCCGACATCAGGGTCATACCCTGGTTGTGATGATATAGGGGGCCTAGGGACGAAGTAGTCCGGGCTTTGAGCGTCAACCGGCGAGTCCAGGTGTAAAGGACCGGGTCGGGTATTGGCCAAGGAGCATGGGCAACCACGCGTCCGACTGGGCGTGTTGAGACGCAGAATATGCCTTGAGTCGGGGGTTTACCGGGACATGCCTAGCTGACTCTGTCAGGTATCCTATTCAAGTGGTGTGATGGGAGCGTGAGCCGCCACGCGCCCGGTTGGAGCGCACGACCTAGATTCAGGTCGGGAAATGAGTAGAGGTGACCAGATGAGGAGAGCTGGGAGTCGGCCTGACCGACCCTGCTCGTTGCTGGTCGAATAATGTCCCGGGGTCTTCCAGGCTTGAGGGCCCCCGGGTGACGTCTCTGCTGACCCATCTGATGGGCCTTCGTGGCGTCAGGCTGGCTGGCTGAACGGATCGGCTTACCCGTAGGCAAGGCCGGGATCATAAGCGTCCCCCTCGAGTTTAGTCGAAGGAGGTGCTGAGTCCGACTGACTGGACTATCGTTTGTTGAAGCAAGTCTGGCGCTCCCCGCTGGCCTGGTCCCTTCTTGAGGCCCTCAGCGGACCTTTCGGCGCGCAGGTATCCGGGTCGGCCAAACATGCCACATCATCTATCTTTTCGCCTTCTACTGCCCAGGATATCCGAGCAGATTGTAATCTTATGCATTAATGCTCGCGGTTGGTGAGTGCCCACGTGTCTTTTCCCCATTGCTTCTCCGGGAGACGAAGCGTGTGTCGTCAACCTAGCGAATGATGAAGTCGTATGCCTTCTTTCTCGAGCCCCTCGGGGCCTGATCGAACGGCTACCTTTAACCGCCGCTTCTTCTGTGGCTTGCCATCGGGCGGTCCTTATAGCCTCCGGGGCTGCATAAATAGGTTTTTACTTTTACCACCGTCTTTTCACCTTTCACCCCGGCGTGCTGCGCTTCTGTTGTTGGGTGGGGTTGCGGCGGAGCCTCTGGTCCCGGCTTTCTTCTCCGACGACCTTTTTACCGGCCAAGTTTCCTTCCTTCTCTTGCTTCGCATGGCTTCTTCATCCCGCGACCCGGATCCTTGGTATGTCACCGCAAGGTCAGTCCTTGAACCCTGCGGCCTCGATAGGATTTGGGCGGAGTTCCACATTCCGTCCGATCATCATATCTTGCTGCCTGCTTCTTCCGGTCATCCCACGAAACCTCCGACGCACTACATTACCCTGTCTCGAGATCACCTGCAGGTCGGCCTGCGTTTTCCAATCCACCCCTTCATCACCTTAGTTTGTCGTTACCTCCGCCTTAATTTGTCCCAGTTGACCCCTAATTCCATCCGCCTCCTTTGTGGGTCGGCTATTATCTTCCAACTGTATCGGATTCCCCTTCGAGCCGATATCTTCTACTATTTCTTTTGTCTGAAAAGGCAGGAGTTTGGCGAGTTCTACTTCCAAGCCCTTCATGGTACTTCCTTCCTGTCCTCGCTTCCATCTTCCAGCAAGGGTTGGAAGGAAAGGTATTTTTACATTCGTCCTGTTGCACCCCCGACCTGGCTGGTCGGCTTTTTGCGAAACATCTCTCGGCTGCCTCCTCGCCATACGGATCCCCGAAAATTCCCTCTATTCGAGATGTCCCTCTCAGTGCTCGGAGGTCGGCACTTCCCCATCATGCCATTATTGTGTGAGAACATTCTGTCCACGTTCGGACTTAGCCCTGCGGCGTTTCGTCGACCTGCTTCTCTCGGTAAGCATTCTTTTCTTCTTTCTCGTCCCTTTATTGCTACTTGACCATGGTTTGCCTGGTAGCCGAGATGATGTATCCGGCCGCCCCCAAGGAGGGTTATGGACTGGAGTCCATGGAGATGGAGGCGCGTATCATGATGCTGATGAAAGAGCCAGAGGCACGTGCAGTGGAACAACGAGCTGAACAAGAATTGCGTGCGGAGCAGCTGGCAGAGCCGGAGGCGACCCCTTCTGGCTCTAAGTCACCCGCCTCTCATCGTGCTGCTTCCGTGCCTGAGGATGAGGAAGTCTCCCAATCTAGCCCAGAGGACACTCGAACTCTGAGTCGTCTGCTGAGGCTCTCCCGTGCTGATGGGTTCGTGCCCGACTCGGCCAACCCTGCAGAAGCTTCTTCCAGTCGGCCCAGCAAAAGGCAAAAGGGCAAGGCGCCGATGACCGACTCCCCTGCACCGCCGCCTTCTTCTCCTTCACTTCCCCTGGTGGAGTCAGTTGTTGCCCCTTCAGGGGAGGCTTCCCTGACCCGACCGGCAGAGCCTGCGAGCGAAGGCCCGCTGCACATGCTGCCACCCTCGCTATTTGACTTGCTCCTGAGCATTACGGTGCCGAGCCACACAACCCCCATACGATCGCAAGATGTCCGATTGTATGGTATAGTGGCAGACCGGTTTCTGGCCGACCTGCGAGCAGGCATCTCAGGTGGCCCTAGCATCTGGGCGGACGAATTCATGGCTATTGCCACACAGGTATGTGTTCACGAGCTGTTACGTGCCCTGCACTTTCTTCAGTTGTGACGTTACCCGATCTTCATTTTGCAGTCTTGGGCCCAAGGCTTCAGCATGTACATATCCATGCTGAGCCACGTCAAGGCTCGATATCATGCCGAGTGCGCGTGTGGAGGATCTTGAAGCCCGACTCTGGCACACCCAGCTGGCTTCTCACGACGACTCTCTAAATAGCTTGAGGGCGGAAGTTATCGGCCTTCAGAACCTACTTTGTCAGGCTCAGGAGGAGCTGGAGACCGCCAAAGCACAGATCGTCTCGGCTGACGCCGAGGCGATTCAAGTGCAACGCCGAGTTGCCCAAGCCGAGGAAGCGCAGCTTCGTGATCACCGGCGCAAGGAGGAGCTGCAAGCGAATCTTCTGAAGACCAAGGCCGAGCTCCGTTGGGCAAGCGAAGCTGTTCAACCCTTGCCGGCGCAACTGGCGGCCAAGGATCAAGAAGTTGGTTCATTGCAGGACCAACTACATGATTTGAGCAGACGCCAAGCGTCCTGGGATGCGGCTCAGGCGGAGTTGGAGGAGCTGCGCAAGAGCCAAGCGTTCTGGGACGCGACTCGGGCCGAGCTGGCGGAGTTTCGTTCCTACAAGGACGCGGAAGCTGCTCGGTTGGAGGCCTATAGGCTTAAGTGTATTAATTCCAAGGCTCATACGGATGAGATCTCCCGGCGACTTCGGGTTGTAGTGAGCCATTTCGTGTAGCTCCATTTCACAAAACAAATCATCCAATTTAACAATTGGCAAATCCTTGGATACCTTGTAGGCATCCACCATGGATGACCACAAGGCATTCCTTGGAAAGGCTTTTAGAACATACCTCACAAGGTCACGGTTCTCGACCTTTTCATCAATGGAGTGGAGACCGTTGAGAATTTCTTTGAACCGGCCATGAAGTTCACTTACCGTCTCGGACTCCTTAATGGTTAGATTTTGTAGTTGATTGAGGAACAAGTCCCTCTTGGCTATCCTTGAGTCCCGGGTGCCTTCATGAAGCTCGATGAGCTTGTTCCATAGATCCTTGGCGCTTGTGAAGGGACCAACTTTAATTAGTTGGTCCTTGGTCATCCCGCACTGCAAGGTGACCACGGCTTTCGCATCGGCTTCTCCTTTCCGAGTTTGCTCAGCCGACCATCGCGAGGACTCCAACTCTTTTCCCTCAGCGTCTCTTAGAGGGATGAATCCTTCCTTCATGGAGAACCACATTCCAATATCGGTCTTGAGGTTGTACTCCATGCGAGATCTCCATTACTGAAAATCTGACCCATCGAACAAGGAAGGTCGGGTGGTGCTAAATCCTTCTCTCATTGCCATTCTTGTTGACTCTCGGGTGTTAGTCCGTTTGAGCAGATCCCCAAGCTCTAATACCACTTATTGGTGCTTAGATTGCTAGAGAGGGGAGTGAATGTAGCCAGACACAGACAGAATGGGCAAATTGAAGTTTTCTTGTTTCTGTGATCAGGATTAGGCAGCGGAAGAAAAAACAAAAACAAGAACACAAACAGAAGTAACAATACGAAATCGCTAACAAGGAGGATTTACAAAGTTCGGGGATAACTTGCCCCTACTCCTTAGCGTGCCCGTGAGGTGGGTGATCCCTTGATCGTCGGCAGATCAAGCCCCGGGAAATCCGGATAAAATAACACCTCCTTCTCGGTGGAGAAACCTCTCCACAGTAGTCTCAACAGAATGATAAAGTATAAAGCACAGAGACACACAAAGGCTTACAGAGCACAAGCAGGCGAAAGAGAAACGCTTACAGGCACAACCAACAACCCAGCACAACCTCGGCAAGAACCTTCACTCAGCTCTTCCTTGTCTGCTTGCTGATCGCCTTGTCTTGCCACACATTCTCGAATCCTTCCAAGTGCTCAAGTCTCTCAAGATTCAAAGTATCAGAGTGTTGGCGTTTCTAAGAGATTAGTAGCTGCTCAAAATGATCAAGTTGTCCGATGCTTCTTTGCTTGCCAACACTTAAGCCTCTGCCCATCGTCACCCATCTCCAGGTCACAGGCGCGCCTCTGCAGCTCACCAGCTGCTCACCAGCTCGTCTGCAACAGCCTCAGCTACTCCTGACCTCTTCTGGACTCCCTGAACTTTCTTCAGCCAAGCCCAGGTCAGCTCGTCAGCTTCCCAGCCGTTGCCAGCCCGCGCCAAACGTCCATTGTAACTTGAGAAGTGAAAATAGCCAAACCTGACCCATGGAAAGTCCCCAGTTGACCCTCCTTCATTGTTTGAATCATCCCTGCATTACCTGCACACTTAGCAGTCACTTAGCAAATGAAATCAAACGGGAATCAGTAAGTAGCAGAGAAAACAAACGCGATCAGAAGTCTGACACAGTGGATTTGAATTAAAGTTCAGCTACTGATCGGTCCACAGACCGATCAGAGATGACCCTGATCGGTTACCAGACCGATCAGGGAAAGCCCTAAACCATCAGGCTCCAGCCTGATCTGTAATGACCCGACCCCTTGGCCCCTTGGGCGACCCAACTGGCAGCCCACTTGGCGGCCCTCGGCCCCTTGGGCGGCCAAATCCCATTTGGCGGCCCCTTTGGCGACCTCTTAGGCGGTCGTTACTCACAAGTACTTCCCACCCCTGGCCAGTGGATTTTTGCCTTCCTCAGGATTCGAACTCTAGACCTCCAAGCTAAGTACTAGAGTTTATGAATCCTGATACCATAACTCAATTGGTATCAGGATTCATAAACTCTAGTACTTAGCTTGGAGGTCTAGAGTTCGAATCCTGAGGAAGGCAAAAATTCACTGGCCAGGGGTGGGAAGTACTTGTGAGTAACGACCGCCCAAGAGGTCGCCAAAGGGGCCGCCAAATGGGATTTGACCGCCCAAGGGGCCGAGGGCCGCCAAGTGGGCCGCCAGTTGGGTCGCCCAAGGGGCCAAGGGGTCGGGTCGTTACAATAAAAAGGCGCCTTTTTATGTAGCGGCCCCGCCTCTATGGTCCCCGCAGGCAACCCTCTAGGCCGGCGACCCTACGGTCTTCCCACTCCTGGCAGTGGGTTTTTGCCTTCCCCAGGATTCGAACTCTAGACCTCCAGGCTAAGTACTAAAGTTCCTGAATCCTGGTACCAATTGAGCTACAGCTCACTTGGTACCAGGATTCATAAACTTTAGTACTTAGCTTGGAGGTCTAGAGTTCGAATCCTGGGGAAGGCAAAAACCCACTGACCAGGGGTGGGAAGACCGTAGGGTCGCCGACCTAGGCAGTTGCTGCGGGGACCATAGAGGCAGGGCCGCTACATAAAAAGGCGTCTTTTTATTGTAATGACCCGGCCCCTCGGCCCCTTGGGCGGCCCAACTGGCGGTCCCTTGGGCGGCCCAACTGGCGGCCCATTTGGCGACCTCTTATGTCGTCAACCGACGACCATTGGCCGTGCCGTTACTCACAAGTACTTCCCACCCCTGGCCAGAGGATTTTTGCCTTCCTCAGGATTCGAACTCTAGACCTCCAGGCTAAGTACTAAAGTTTATGAATCCTGATACCAATTGAGCTATAGCTCAATTGGTATCAGGATTCATAAACTTTAGTACTTAGCCTGGAGGTCTAGAGTTCGAATCCTGAGGAAGGCAAAAATCTTCTGGCCAGGGGTGGGAAGTACTTGTGAGTAACGGCACGGCCAATGGTCGTCGGTTGACGACATAAGAGGTCGCCAAATGGGCCGCCAGTTGGGCCGCCCAAGAGACCGCCAGTTGGGCCGCCAAGTGGGCCGCCAGTTGGGCCGCCCAAGGGGCCGAGGGGCCGGGTCGTTACATGATCGGTGCACAGTGAGAAACTGGGATCGTGGACTAATCTGTGATCGGTCACACCGACCGATCACAGCTCAGGGATCGGTCACCAGACCGATCCTCAATTTGTTGGGTTTCCTCCAACTTCCACCAGCCACAAAGCCCTGATCGGTCACCTGACCGATCAGGATATGCCCTGATCGGTCTGGTGACCGATCAGGTTACTCCCTGACCGATCAAGAGCCATCCTGATCTGTCAGGATGTGGAATTCTGCGACAATTTGATCGGTCAGATTGGCCGATCAAAGTTCTTCACAGAAACCTTGTGAACCCAACTGAAACCTCTCTGGTCGTTCACCAGAACGATCAGAAACTCAATATAATCCTTCCGTTCTCTCCCTGATCGTTCACCAAATCGATCAGGAGCCGAACAGAAGCATTTGGCTCTCCCTCTGATCGTTCACCAGAACGATCAAACTTCTCTGGATCAGTCACCAGACCGATCCGTAACAGGAGTTCGTGCCAACTCCCTGATCGGTCTCTAGACCGATCCAGCTTCGACCAAATCAACCCAAAGTCCAGAGAACAGCCTCCCTAGCCTTCTTTGACTCATTCTGGTCCCAGAGAACGAGCTCACTTGCCCTCTCCGACCAGTACACGCAATGCTCAGTCCCCCGGACCAAGACTTCGTGCCCAGCTTCACTCACTGGGACTTCGTTCAACCTAGCTTCCCCAGCTAGGACCTGGCTTCACTCACCAGGGTTTCAGTCACCCGGCTTCACTCACCGCGATTTCCATCACCTGGCTTCACTCACCGGAGTTTCAATCACCTGGCTTCACTCACCAGGCCCCAGCTTCACTCACCGGGGTTTTCAATCACCTGGCTTCACTCACCAAGGTTTCCAATCACCTGGCTTCACTCACCAGGACCCGGTTTCACTCACCGGGATTTTCGTAACCCGGCTTCACTCACCGGGAGTCGTGCCCAGTCCCCGACTAGGATTTAAATCGGACTCATCTTATTAACCTAAACTCAAATTGGTGTCAACACCAAAACAACAATCAGGGTCAGACTGCATCAGCAATCTCCCCCTTTTTGTTGTTTGACAACCCGATTTTATGTTTAGGTAATTGAAATCAATTGTAAACAAATTTCACTATCATAAGAGAATCAGAGTCATCCCCCTACAATAGTTATACTCGTAATCATTCTAAACTTAACTAACCACACTCTCCCCCTTTGTCAAACACCAAAAAGGGTGTAGACTGGTTGTTAAGTTTAAAAGACCTCCCCCTCAACCCAGGGTCTTTCTCAAAACAAACAGGATATGGTGAATTTGAGAGCATATGAAAAGCATATGATAAAGATAGAGCAAGACAGGATAGTCATACGCATCATATGAAATGGAACATAGAATTGACAATCCATGAAATAGCAGTCATAGGCATCAACATAATGTCATACACCCAGGCGTGAAATAGAGTATAGGAAATACATAACAAGTCATGGAATAACAGTCAGAAGAGGAATACAGCAAACAAACAATCCTGAGCTGGTGGGTCGTCAGACTGCATGGGATCGTAGGATGTGTCATCGTCCGATAGGAAGCTCCCAGGAGCAGTGCTGCTGGTGGGCGCAAATCCAGGAAATGTAGGCTGGTACGGATGACCAGCTGCCCAAGTGCGCCACTCCGCAGCCCATGCCTGCTGCTCGGAATGGATCCCAGAGACGTCGGACTCTATCGTGAGTAATCTGCGGTCGATAGACTGAACCTCAAAGTTGATCCCCTGTCGCCAGAGCTCGGACACATGAAACTCGTGCTGCATAGCCAGCTCCAGCTCTACGACCTGCCACTGGAGATCAGGATCCGGCTCGTACCCTTCATGTGCTGCTGCGGGTGCCTCCTGATGTACAGCCGGAGCTGCTGGTACCTGAACGTGGGCGGCCCATGGTAACTCCCCTAACCCCCTCCCATCCTTCCATAGAAGGCCCTGGTCCTGAGGTCCAACAATGATGCCAGACATGGCAAACGCGCGTTTGCCAAGTCGACAATCCTGCCGAACCATGAGCACGGTCCTGCCCTTGGTCACATCTATACCGACCATCTGAAGCCAGTCAGTAATGATGTGCCCAAAAGGCATGTAGACGGTGCGACAGCTGAGCTCTCTATAGGAGACGATGGACTCGAAGATACTCACCATGATATCAAAATCCAACTATCGATGCATCCCATAGAGCATCAGACAGTGGAATGGGCGGATTTCAGCAAGAGGTTTTGAAGTTATGGGCAGAATGCATTGGGTGATGAACTTGAATAGAATGTAATCTACAGGAGACAATCTGAGGGCAACAAAAGTAGGGAAGTCACTGTCAAGCTCATCAAGACCATCTGGCCTAGGGTGGCCGAAAAAGTACTCATAAATGGAATTTGGGGTGACATCCAAGAATGGAACTGGTAAACTGGTTGGAAGGGTAGGAAACAGGGAAAAGCTATTCGGTGAACGTCGAAAGCCCAGATACTCTGAGAAAGTAGAGTAAGTAAAATCTAGGTCTTTCTTGGCCACCCGAGTAGTGTACGCATGAATACCAGCAGTGGTATAAAGGTTGTTATAGAATTCGGATACCAAGTCGACATTGATCTCGTGTTCCAGAAAAAGAAAAGACTCCATATTATAGAACTCGATGATTTGTTTAACCGAGGGACAATTTTCGGATACAAAAGATCTATCTACCGTACGACAAGGGAGAGGCTTAAAGGTAGTGTTGAGGAACTTCTGTTCGAAGAAGGAACTCACAAATCTAGAACTACCAGAGGGTTGGGGTCTTTAGGAGGGTCTAGATGATGATGAACCTTTTCCCTTCGAGGTCCCCTCGGCAGGTTCTTTACCCTTGGAAGATCTCCTAAGGGTTAGAATAAGAGGTCGCAGCAACAAATTAGAGTTGATGAAATGCATGGGACAAGGATGGATCATGACATAAGATGGAATTGATCAGTGAGGTTTAGGTCACGACAAGATTATCATACAAGGGAAAATTTGATCATAAGGGTAAGGCAGTCACGGCAAGGTCACACCACAAAAATAACCCACACAACCAAAGGATCAATGGGATTGAGGGAAGGGCACAGCACAACAAATGAGATTCATGATTAGTTCACAAAATCACAGTTTATAAGTTAATCATCAAATAACCGCAAGAATATCCTTACTTTGGTGCCATGAAAATGATGGATTGGTAGAAGAAGCAACTTGCAGTAATGAAGACCTTGCGCAAGAGATAAGAACCTCAGAACCGGAAGGAGCTTGCAACAGAGAAGCCCAGATCATGACACAAGGAGTTGCAGGAAGCTCACGATTGTGACTTGCAGGGGAGAAACAATCCGTAGGAACAAGGGCACGCAAACTCACAAGAACTCACACACATAGGACGCTCAGAGACAAATCGCAGGAAGAGTAAGCCGCGGGAAGAGAGAAACAGAGATCTCGCCTCACTGAAAACTCAGAAGTGTGAGCACATGCAGGAAGAAGAGAAGGCTTTGGTGCGATTTATGCAGGTGGAAGGGAGTCGGCTAGGGTTTAGAGGTATAAGGAGATGAAGTTAATAGGTTGGTGGACCGATCCACCAACCGAAGTTAATGCGATCGATCGTATCACCGTTCGATCTGGGGGTACCCAGACCGATCAGGGAACGTCCTGATCGGTCTGGCTGGGTCTTGATCGGTCCGGTGACCGATCAGTAATTGAACGGAGGAATCTGTGAACCCCACTGATCAGTCAGTGGACCGATCAGGCGGGTGGCCAGATCGGTCAGTGGACCAATCAGGTACAACACAGAACCTTTCTGTGATTTATCGCAAAATAGCTTGATCGGTCAATTGGACCGATCAGACCAACTCCTGATCGGTCCGGTGACCGATCAGGGAGGTCCCTGATCGGTCTGTGGATCGATCAGGGATCGAACAGAAAGTTCTGAGCCTTCTGTGAGCTCACTGATCGGTCTGTGGACCGATCAGCACAACTCTGGATCGGTCCGTGGACCGATCAGATATCAGAGGCTATCGGGTACGTATCAGAAACTTCAGTTTCAGACTTTCTATCGAATTTTGATATGATCAGAGGGATGTTTACAGATCCTGGAGGTGTTCCCTCGACTAGAATTGATTCCTTAACAAGAATCTAAGAGTCCTCATGGATCTAACAACCTCTCCATTGTAAAAACAAAAACCCAACCAAATGAAGTTATAATCAATCAAAACATCCATCCAATTTAAAACAAGTTTGTATCAAAATAAGTCTCCAATCAAGTTTCCTTGATTGGAATGTCCAAGTATGATCACAGAGCCAAATACACATGTATTATGCATTGGTTTTCCCCATACTTGGTCAACTTAATAATTTTTATCTCGTCAACCTAATTTCTCAAGGGATGCATTAACATTTTGAGTAATTAGGTTGATCCTAGCATCTCACCCCATTTCTAGCAAACAAAAATATTTTGTTAAACCTTATAGTTTGTGTGAGATGTTCCCAAGTTGCCCAATAATTATTCCACAACAATTTGAAATGGCCATGAAGGGTTTTGTTTTCTTTTCAATTCTATGAAGCACGACACATTCCCAACTTTCTTCGTAAGAAACTAAATTCATTCTCGGGGAGTGGTTTAGTGAAAATGTCTGCTAGATTTGATTTTGACTCCACATGTGAGAGCATAATATCTCCTCTAGCAACATGATCCCTAATGAAGTGGTGACGTACTTCAATGTGCTTGGTTCTTGAATGATGGACTGGAGTTTTTGTTAGGTTTATCGTGCTTATGTTGTCACACAACACTTGCACACTCTTATAGGATAATCTATAGTCCTCTAGTGTGTGTATCATCCACAACAATTGTGACACACTCTCTCCCATGGCGATATATTCTGCCTCGTGGAGAGAGCAACACAATGTTGCTTTCGACTTGACCAACTCACTAATGACGATCCTAAGAATTGGCAACCCCCACTTGTGCTCTTCCGATCCAACTTGCACCCAGCATAGTCGGAATCGGTGTAGCCAATTAAGTCAAATGACTCGGTACGGGGGTACCAAAGGCCTACTCCAATTGTGCCCTTAAGATATCTCAGAATTCTTTTAACGGCAATCAAGCGAGATTCCTTGGCACAGACTTGATACCTAGCCTACATACCCAGAGCAAAAGTATATCAGGTCGACTAGCTGTGAGGTATAGCAGACTACCTATCATGCTTCGATATTGAGTTAGGTCAACGGGCTTACCACTCTCATCATTGTCTAATCTTGTACTTGTCGACATGGGAGTGGTTACCTCTTTAGAGTCACTCATATTAAATTTCTTCAGCATCTCTTGAGTGTATTTCGATTGGTGCACATGGATTCCATCTCGAGTTTGTTTGATTTCGAGTCCAAGGAAGAAGGTCAATTCTCCCACTATACTCATCTCAAATTCACTCTCCATGTGTCCAATAAATTCATTCAAATAGCCCTTATTGTTAGAGCCACATATTATGTCATCGACATATACTTGGGCTACAAATATGTTGTCACCATCTCTTCGTAGAAATAGTGTAAGGTCTATTTGTCCTCTCATGAATCCTTTTTCAATGAGAAATGTTGACAACTGCTCATACCAAGCCCGAGGTGCTTGTTTAAGGTCATAAAGTGCCTTCTTGAGCTTGAACATGTGGTTTGGAAATTCGGAATTTTCAAACCCCGGAGGTTGTTCGACATAGACCTCTTCTCTTATGAAACCATTTAGGAAGACCGATTTAACATCCATTTGATAGAGTTTGAAACCTCTATGTTCTGCAAATGCAAGCATCAATCGAATGGATTCCAATCGTGCCACGGGAGCATAGGTCTCATCGTAATCAAGGCCTTCAACTTGATTGTAGCCCTTGGCTACCAAGCGTGCCTTGTTTCTTACGATTTCTCCCTTATGGTTCAATTTATTTTTGAAGACCCATTTGGTTCCAATAATGGTGATCTTCTTAGGTCTAGGGACTAAGTCTCAAACTTGGCTTCTTTCAAATTGACCTAATTCGTCTTGCATAGCAATGATCCAATCGGGATCATGCAATGCCTCATCAATTTTCCTAGGTTCAATTTCTGAAATTAAGGCAACCTCATTAGCCTCATTCCTAAAGAATGATCTAGTTCTAACCCCTTGATGGATGTCTCCAACAATTTGGTTTTGGGGATAACTAGAGACTAACCTAGTTTGCTTTGGTGTTGAAGGTGCTTCTTGGATGGTGTCACTAGACACAGGGTCAGCCTCAGGGTCTGGCTGAGCTACTTGTTGTCTAGGCTCCCCGTCATCAGATTCATCAGCACCATCTCCAACACTTGGACTCCCATCCAAACCTAGTTTCCTAAATTCGAATTGAAGTCCTTCTACATCTTCTGATTGATCAATTGCTTTTGGGATCTCCTCAAAAACAACATCAGAAGATTCTTCGACCAATCTAGACTTTTTGTTGTAGACTCGATAAGCTTTGCTGACAAGGGAGTACCCGACGAATATCCCTTCATCAGCTTTCGCTATGAACTTTCCAAGATGGTCCTTGTGTTTAGAATAAACACCTTACACCCAAACACCCTTAGATGTTTAACTGTAGTTGGTTTTCCAAACCAAAGTTCGTGAGGAGTCTTCCCTAGAAATCTATGTATGAGGACTCGATTTTGCACGTAGCAAGCTGTGTTCACAGCTTCAGCGTATAAGGAACTCGGTAAAGAGTACTCATTGAGCATGCTTCGTGCAACCTCTTGTAAGACTCGATTCTTCCTCTCTACAACACCATTTTGCTGTGGTGTTCTAGGAGTGGAGAACTCATGTCTATATCCTCTCTCTTGACAAAATTCTAAAAATCTTTGGTTTTGAAATTCTCCTCCATGATCACTCCTAATTGTTTTAATTGTTGTAGATTTTTCATTTTCAATTCTTCTACAAAATGAAATAAAAATATCTAGGATTTGATCCTTATATTTTAGAAAATATATCCAAGTGTATCTAGTAAAGTCATCAATGATCACAAAATAATACCTACTACCATTCAAAGATATAATTGTACTACAATCAAATAAGTCCATGTGTATAAATCCAAAGCGGTAGAAGTACTTACAGTGCGTTTACATTTGTGTGAAGTCTTCGTTTGCTTACCCATTTGACATGCATCACAAAGCTTGTCCTTTTCGTACTTGATGCTTGGTAAGCCACGAACCAGTCCCTTGTTGACCAATTTCCGGATGTTCTTCATGTTCATATGTGCCAATCTCCGGTACCAAAGGGTGGGCTCATCTTCTCTTGACATGAAACACTTAACAGAAGCATTAATAGCACTTTTAAAAGAAACTTGATAATGTTATCTATCCTTGTGCCTACTAATACCGTGTTAAATGTGTCATTTTGTCTAACTAGACATTGACTTGAATGAAAATCAATTGTATAACCCGCATCACACAATTGACTGACACTTAAGAGATTAAATGTCATCCTTTTGACTAGAAGAACATTTTTAATTCTAAGACATTCACATATTTGAATGTCTCCTATCCCTACAACCTTAAGGCTACCATTGTTACCAAAAGATACATTACCTCTACTTTTGCTTTGTAGGGTAGTGAATAAGGATCTATCACCGGTCATATGTTTGGAGCACCTACTATCAACGAACCAAGTTGATAGATGCTCCCCCTCAATCAAAGCCTACACAATACGAAAAATAGAAGATTTAGGTACACAAATCTTGGAACCTAAAGCATCTACAATGCATGACTTAGGCACCCATGCCTTGACCACTTTCTTTTGAACCCTAGAAGTCTTAGGTGATCTAACATGAGTCCTAGACATCAAGGAAACAAAAGTCGGTTCTTTAGGTCGATAACCTATACCGGCCTTGTTGTAAACCGCTCTTTGAGCGTTTAAGATCATTTCCAAAGTCTTAGAGCTAGCCGAGAATTTCTCAAGAAGACTCTTGAGTTTCTCAACCTCACCCTTCAAGGCTTTGTTTTCATCTTCTAAGACTTCTACATTCAAGTCATCAAGATCCTCATCCTTAGAGGATTTTAATTGTTCTACTTCTACTTTTAAAGACTTAACCTTTTCTTTAGATTTCTTTAACAATTCAGTTAAGCATGCAATAGTTCTATAGCATTTGTCTAATTTGGGAGAAATTACCTCTTCATCATCTGAAGATGATGAAACCGCGTTTGAGGAGTCCATGGATTCATTACAGCTCTCCTCTTCTTCAATAGCCATGAGAGCTACAGGGCGAGTACTCTTCTCCTCCTTTTCTTCTTCGGATGAGCTAGAAGAAGATTCATCCCACGTGGCCTTCAAAGCCTTCTTCTTCTTCTTCTTCAATTTCTCCTCCTTCTTCTTGAGTTTTGGACATTCACTCTTGTCATGTCCTTTCTTGCTACACTCAAAACAAGTAACATTAGTCTTATCAATTTTAACTTCACTAGGGTTACCTTTGCCTTTGTATTGTCGGCTCTTCCTCATCATCCTCCTTACGAAATTAGCCATCTCGGATGAAGATGACTCGCTACCATCCTCCTTGGACTCGGACTCGGATGAAGAAGAAGAGACCTCCTTCTCCTTCTCCTTCTCCTTCTTCTTTTCCTTCTTCTTCTTGGTCTTGTCCCCAACCACAAGTGCAATCCCCTTCTTCTTGGGGCCTTTGTTAGCCATTTCGTGTAATTCCATTTCACAAAACAAATCATTCAATTTAACAATTGACAAATCCTTGGATACCTTATAGGCATCCACCATGGATGACCACAAGGCATTCCTTGGAAAGGCTTTTAGAACATACCTCACAAGGTCGCGGTTCTCGACCTTTTCATCAATGGAGTGGAGACCGTTGAGAATTTCTTTGAACCGGCCATGGAGTTCACTTACCGTCTCGGACTCCTTAATGGTTAGATTTTATAGTTGATTGAGGAACAAGTCCCTCTTGGCTATCCTTGAGCCCCGGGTGCCTTCATGAAGCTCGATAAGCTTGTTCCATAGATCCTTGGCGCTTGTGAAGGGACCAACTTTGATTAGTTGGTCCTTGGTCATCCCGCACTGCAAGGTGACCACGGCTTTCGCATCGGCTTCTCCTTTCCGAGTTTGCTCAGCCGACCATCGCGACGACTGCAACTCTTTTCCCTCAGCGTCTCTTGGAGGGATGAATCCTTCATTCACGGATAACCACATTCCAATATTGGTCTTGAGGTAGTCCTCCATGCGAGATCTCCAATACTGAAAATCTGACCCATCGAAGAAGGGAGGTCGGGTGGTGCTAAATCCTTCTCTCATTGCCATTCTTGTTGACTCTTGGGTGTTAGTCCATTTGAGCAGAGCCCCAAGCTCTGATACCACTTGTTGGTGCTTGGATGGCTAGAGAGGGGGGGGTGAATGTATCCAGACACAGACAGAATGGGAAAATTAAAGTTTTCTTATTTCTGTGATCAGGATTAGGCAGCGGAAGAAAAAACAAAAATAAGAACACAAACAGAAGTAACAATACGAGATCGCTAACAAGGAGGATTTACAAGGTTCGGGGATAACTTGCCCCTACTCCTTGGCGTGCTCGTGAGGTGGGTGATCCCTTGATCGTCGGCAGATCAAGCCCCGGGAAATCCGAAAAAAATAACACTTCCTTCTCGGTGGAGAAGCCTCTCCACAGCAGTCTCAACAGAATGATAAAGTATAAAGCACAGAGACACACAAAGACTTACAGAGCACAAGTAGGCGAAAGAGAAACGCTTACAGGCACAACCAACAACCCAGCACAACCTCGGCAAGAACCTTCACTCAGCTCTTCCTTGTCTGTTTGCTGATCGCCTTGCCTTGCCATACGTTCTCGAATCCTTCCAAGTGCTCAAGTCTCTCAAGATTCAAAGTATCAGAGTGTTGGCGTTTCTAAGAGATTAGTAGCTGCTCAAAATGATCAAGTTGTCCGATGCTTCTTTGCTAGCCAACTGTCACGCCCCGAGATCCAGGAGCCACTGTTCCAATATAAAATCGGACAGCACCTCCCCTGTCCGGCGGACAATTTACACATACAAACACACACGCAGGTAATAATAGACATCACCACGCAGTTTAATTGGCCTCAGGCCTCAAAATATATATATATACCCAACATAAAAGCACCCGACAACTAAGTAAATCATACCTGACTACGGACCGGTTCGACTTACGATGAAACAACCAATACACAAAACCCCTTAGGGCACACGACACATATGACATATACAAATCACAAAAAGAATATAAAACAATCCACTACACAGGATAAAACAAAATCCTGCGGTCGCGATGGGTAGGGACTGGCTGCTGGGCTCTTCTGGCGACTCCAAGTATCTCAACCTGAAATAAAAACATATATGGCAACGGGGTGAGTCCATAACTCAGCGAATACCCAACAGATATGCGTAGAAAGTTATAATAACAATAGGAGTCTACGCTGATACAGTCCATATGAACAATAGGAAAGGGTATACTGAAGATACTGAATAAAATACATACCAGAATCCATCTATCCTACAGAGGGTGAAATAAGTCCCTAGGGAACAAGTATAACATATATTCCAAGGTATACAGGTATCCAGTATATGCATGTCAAACAAGTGCATCAAATAAATGCAGCAATCAATGCACGATGCAAAATATGCACATGGTGCAATGTCATGGTCACCCCTGACGCCAATCAAGCCACCGAGACAGGCGATACTGTGTCGGCCGAGTGGGTAGAGCTGTGACACTGTACGCACCCTGATATCACTGCTCCTGAGTGATCGAGTGGACAGGATGCTGGCGGGGGACCGCCCCCTACCTCATGTATATATGAGGGAGCGTCGCTCTCATCTCCTCTGGTCTATGGGAAGAGAAGGGATCTCCGCCTGCTACCACGTTCCGAAACCACTACCCCTGAGCGGTCGAGCGGAGCAGTACAGAGCAAATGCACACACCCAACGGTATCCACTAACCCATGAGTGGTCGTGTGTGCATATCATGTACCGGAAGACGATAGGCTCAACCACAAGGGAGTCGCTGATCGCCGGCATGCAACAATGCAAGGATGGTGTATGATAGATACACATACCTCCTCCCAAGTCCTCAGTATACTAGGTCTCAGTCTGAAATCCTATAACATGAAATACAGGTAATCTACAAGGTATACTGGCCGAAAACTACAGATTCCTCAAGGTCAAAGGTAGGAGATACATCACGATCTCTAAGCATACATATAGATATGACACTACCTGATACTGTATGGAACTAACAGCATAATGACTCAGGGATAAACCACAGGTATCCAGGTCAGGCATAATAAATAGGGATAACCAACAAGTATCCAGATCAGGCATAATAAACAGGGATAACCAACAAGTATCCAGATCAGGAATAATAACCATGGATAAATAACAAGTATCCAGAACAGGCATAATAAACAGGGATAACCAACAAGTATCCAGATCAGGCATAATAACCATGGATAAATAACAAGTATCCAGAACAGGCATAATAAACAGGGATAGCGTATGATCTTACTGCTATCTATAACAGTCTATGCATAACAAGATGACAATATCATAAAAGATAAGTCAAAGGGTACCCGCCTCAAGGTAGAAGTCTGTATACGAAGAGAACCTCCCGTCTGATACTCCGCAACCAAATGTCCAAATCAGTGCCCTGTATCAAAGGACACATTAAATAACTATTCCAACAATAGTAACTAGCTAACAAATCCCTAAATCGTATTAGGGTTAACCGAACCCTCGTATTTCATTTAATTACCACTAATTAAATGAGTAACCCTAGTTTGCTTTGGATTAAGATTCAGCTCACAGTATTAATTCCCAAGGCCACACTATGAAACCAATAACCTAAATCCAATTACGTATGTTCCACTCACGACATAGCTTAACCAAGCTCCATCATCAACTAACCCAACAAAATATCATGGCGTAACAGAGGTTGTATACAACCCAAAACAAGAAAGACCTCACATGACCAAAAATGAAACTAGTCCAACTTAATCCAGATTACCAAGTCATTCCATGAATGATTAACTTCCAACCTCCAGAGTTGCACACGACAACCCCATTTCTCAATCCCATGATCCACTCAAAAGAAACATAAATTAATCGAACAGAATATTAACAATAAAAACAGAATATCCATGGATTTCCTACTATCCCTATCAGACTACTCAAGCTCACGGTGATACCATCACCCTAACAACAACCAAACACAATTTCATCCAAAGCATAGGTTAGGGAAACCAAACTCAAAACAGCCATTAATCAAGTCATTAACCTAATTGACCAATTGGTTAACCTACTAACCCTCAATTCCAACTTGTGAATCAATTCCAAGATGAATTACCCATAACAACAGATTGAATCAGCATTCTCGATACAAACAAAAACCCTTTTTGAACAGCTCAAGAACAAAACCCATAACACAGATCATCAAAACTAATTCAAACACATTACCTCTAATTCAGCTTCAACTGCCACTCTTCACAGCAAGCGGAAAACAACTCCACCAAGCAGTGAAGCTCACGTGACCACTGCCAATCCAAACACAACCAATTCGCTCAGCAATTCCAGAACTAACCCACGGCAACATCGACTCCTCCTGTGAACCCTAGATCTGTTCCAAGGGGGTTGAAATCCCAATCTCAGCCGGAGAGGGTCATAACGATTCCTAATCAAAGCAACAATGAAATCAAAACACCATATCGAGATCAATCCCAGGAGACGAGTCAAGACTTGACGGATTCGGGCTTACCTCCATGGTGACCGGAGGTCGTAGCTTCGTTGGCTAACTCCGGCGACGACCCCTCACTGGGAGTTTCTTGTAGGAGGCAACAGAATCCGCGGTTCACCCCGCGGTCTCTCCTCCCGACTCCAACTGTATGCCCTCGATCCGATGAGTAGACGGGCGGAGTAGATGCATAGGGATGGCATCGTCGGCCTCGCGTGGAGTAGAGAGCTTGTCGTTGGCCGCTCGCTGAGGGAAACGACGTCGGCGTCATCGAGCGAGAAGAAAGGGTCGGCGCAATGGTTTGCTAGGGCACGCGCAGGGAACGAATGCGAATGAAGAGAAGAGGAAAGGGGTTTTATAAGTGAGGCTACATTTGCAATTTAGCCCTCTTTCTTTACCTATTTAGATCTGCGCCCTTAGGTCTGAGTTTAATCACACTTAAGCCCTCCAAACTTAAGTTTCAAAGAAATTTAATCCTCTAATTTCAGTTTAGGTCTAGAAAACCATAAGTCTTTTCCGGTAAAATTTCCAAAAAATTTTCTAGATCGCGTCAAAATTGTCGGATTTAACACCAACACTTAAGCCTCTGCCCATCGTCACCCATCTCCAGGTCACAGGCGCGCCTCAGCAGCTCACCAGCTCGTCTGCAACAGCCTCAGCTACTCCTGACCTCTTCTGGACTCCCTGAACTTTCTTCAGCCAAGCCCAGGTCAGCTCGTCAGCTTCCCAGCCGTTGCCAGCCCGCGCCAGACGTCCGTTGTAACCAGAGAAGTGAAAACAGCCAAACCTGACCCATGGAAAGTCCCCAGTTGACCCTCCTTCAATGTTTGAATCATCCCTACATTACCTGCACACTTAGTAGACACTTAGCAAATGAAATCAAACGGGAATCAGTAAGTAGCAGAGAAAACGCAGAGAAAACAGACGCGATCAGAAGTCTGACACAGTGGATTTGAATTAAAGTTCAACTACTGATCGGTCCACAGACCGATCAAAGATGACCCTGATCGGTCACCAGACCGATCAGGGAAAGCCCTGAACGATCAGGCTCCAGCCTGATCGGTCCACAGTGAGAAACTGGGATCGCAGACTAATCTGTGATCTGTCACACTGACCGATCACAGCTCAGGGATCGGTCACCAGACCGATCCTCAATTTGCATGGTTTCCTCCAGCTTCCACCAGCCACAAAGCCCTGATCGGTCACCTGACCGATCAGGTTGTGCCCTGATCGGTCTGGTGATCGATCAGGCCACTCCCTGACCGATCAGGAGCCATCCTGATAGGTCAGGATGAGGAATTCTGCGACAATTTGATCGGTCAGATTGACCGATCAAAGTTCCTCACAGAAACCTTGTGAACCTAACTGAAACCTCTCTGATCGTTCACCAGAACGATCAGAAACTCAGTATAATCCTTCTGTTCTCTCCCTGATCGTTCACCAGACCGATCAGGAGCCGAACAAAAGTATTTGGCTCTCCCTCTGATCGTTCACCAGAACAATCAGACTTCTCTGGATCGGTCACCAGACCGTTCCGCAACAGGAGTTCATGCCAACTCCCTGATCGATCTCTAGACCGATCCAGCTTCGACCAAATCAGCCCTAAGTCTAGAGAACAGCCTCCCTAGACTTCTCTGACTCATTCTGGTCTCAGAGAACGAGCTCACGTGCCCTCTCCGACCAGTACACGCAATGCTCAGTCCCCCAGGCCAAGACTCTGTGTGCAGCTTCACTCACTTGGACTTCGTTCAACCTAGCTTCCCCAGCTAGGACCTGGCTTCACTCACTAGGGTTTCAGTCACCCGGCTTCACTCACCGAGATTTTCATCACCTGGCTTCACTCACCAGGACCCATCTTCACTCACCGGGGTTTCAATCACTTGGCTTCACTCACCATGACCCAACTTCACTCACCGGGGTTTTCAATCACCTGGCTTCACTCACCAGGGTTTCCAATCACCTGGCTTCACTCACCAGGACCCGGCTTCACTCACCGGGGTTTCCGTAACCCGGCTTCACTCACCAGGAGTCGTGCCCAATCCCCGACTAGGACTTAAACCGGACTCATCTTATTAACCTAAACTCAAATCGGTGTCAACATCAAAACAACAATCAGGGTCAGACTCCATCAACACAAAGACTTGCCAGACATAACAAAACAACCTTTCAAGTGAGGGTCGGGCCTCTTGTTTTCTTTTTCTTTTCGTGAGGGGATGTCGAGCCCCCGATTTTTAATGCACCTTCTTTCTGAATGCACATTTCCTTCTTTGCTTACTTTGTATTGAGCGTGGCTGCCTCCACTTTTAACCATTAACGCTCCGAGTAATAGTGAGTGTGAGTCGGACGAAAAGCCGGGCGTGGTTTTTGCGAGCCTCTGGCCCGGGCGTTTGAGCGAGGAGCTTTTTAAGTGTCTGTGGCTAAGATAAGCATGCACTCAGGCTACCATTCTTCGTGGGTGTTCGGGTTGAGCTGGCCCGAGGGTTCATCCATTGATGAGTGGCGCGGGTGCGCGAGATGGGCTTTTCCATCGGCTACCATCAGGGGTCCATGGGTCCCTGCGCCTCCACCTGAGGGTCGAGTCGCGGGCTTCGGGCCCATTTCCGTGCCTGCATATCTGGCTGCTTTAGCCGGGGCAGATCGGGAGGCATGCGTCGACACGCGCCCCGCTGTGGCCCGAGCCAAGGGATTAGTGAGATTAACCGTGGGGCTTCGACCTCTTGGCCGAGCTGACTTCGGGCAGCGTGGGCCACCACACGTCCTACTGGGACCCGGACCAAGGGATTAGCAGGAGCTAGCCCGTGGGGATTTGGGTCAACCTAACCCTTTTTTACGCAAGTCGCGTGGTTGGCAGCTGGTCTGTCCCCCCTGTCTCTCTCGCTCGAGGACTGCGTTAATTGGCAAGGACACTTGTCTCACGTCCAGTGGTTTCCCAAGCGCCAAAGCGTCAGCCACCTGCTTTGATTGCCTTGGGAAGCAAAATGTTTGTTCGCCGGGCCCGCCATTGTCTTATCGCGCCCCTTCGCCTCTTCACTGACCCCATCGAAGGGTTTTGAGGAGATCTTCCTTTTTCTCGCAACCCTTTTTCCGACGGCTGGGATTGGCCGCCACTCCCTATTTAGGGTGTCAGTGATTATCTTCCTCACCGCTTTCATTTTCCCTACACTCCTCAGTTTCCTCTTCTTCTTAGCCACCTCTTCCGGCGTCCCGATATCCTCTCCAGAATGCTGCATGACTTTCTGACAGCAGGGTTGGCCGAGGATGAGGCTGCGTATACGGCAGCGCTGGCGGCTATGCTTGTTGATCCGGCCAATGCTCCACCCGCTATTTCGGCCTTTCCTTCCCCAGCGGTAAATCCTACTGATGTCTCTTCTTTGAGTACGGGTAAAGCGCCGGAGGAGGGGACACCGAATTCCAAGCTCGAGGCTTTGGACGTGGATCCTTGTCCATTGGAGACCAGGCGCCATCGGAATCAATCAGGCGACCGTTCGCCTCCCTTTGGGTCCACGACTACCTCTCCGCGGAGAGCCCCCTCTTCCTCTCCTTCGCCGAGGATTCCTGCCCCGCCGGTGTATGTGCCTGTTACCCCCTTTCTTCCGCTCCAGGGGTTGTTCAACCGGCGGCCCCTTCTACTCAAGCCGGCTCTTCAAGCGTGCTATCTGATATTCCCCTTCCTGCTCTCCTCGAGGGAGCTACGGGCCCTGGTCCGTTACATCTGATCCTGCCCTCGCGGGCCGACCCTCGTACTGCCTACAAGCTTCCTGACTCTGAGCCGCTGGGGGTCTGCCCGAGTGGTATATCTACACGCCCCCTTGAGCGACCATCTGTATCATGGTCTTCGTACATTTAACCGTCAGGACCCCATTGCCAGAGCCAATGGCGTCGTGGCACAGGTTTGTCAGGTATGCTTTTTTGATAGCTCTGGCTCGCCCGGTTCTTTCCCGGCTAACATTTCGCTTTCTTTGCAGCTAACCGGCGCAATCTACGATATGGGTGTTTCCCTGCTGCTCAGACTCAATCCCTTCGTCAGTCCGAGTCCCGAAGGGAGGAGCTGGAGGCTCAGCTCCGCTGTGCACAACTGCCACCAGGTGACGAGGCCTAGAACACGATACGGGCTGAGAATGCAGCCCTTCAAGGGCGTGCAGTCCGCGCCGAGGCCCAACTTCAGGAATGCCTAGCAGAGTTGAATGCAACTCGGGCGCCGACTATCCAGATGCGGCGATGAATTGCCTTCCTGAAGCATAGCGAGTGTCAGGCTCGAGCATTGGAGTTACAGGCCCACAAGGAGCTGGCCAAGGTCAAGGCGAAGCTCCAGGAGGCTAGCCAGTCAGCTACGACGCTGCGCGCCGACCTGAAGGCTAAGGAAGAAGAACTAGCTGCCTGCTTAAGCGACCTCTCGTGGGTGCGCAAGCACCGAGCGGGTTTGGATGCCAAGCTAAAGGCGACGCAAAAGGAGCCAGAGAAGACTCAGGGTCGAGCCCCGTCTCAGCCTTTTGAGCCTAAACCGTAGTCTAGTGCTGCTCCTTTCTACTTTCCTCATGTGGGTGGAGGTCGGGTTGACCCCTATGAATGTTACTTCTTTTTTCTAGCGTCTCCATTCGTGTATACTTCTTCCCGTGTGTGTTTGATGCTTGATTATACGAGACCCGAATGGGGGGGATGCGCGTCCGCCCTCTTCTAGCGGGCGAGTGCCCGTAATGTTAGGGTCGTCGTGTATCAGTTACTCGGGTCAGAATGTAGTTGAGCGCTTAGGATTTTGCGAGTATGTACCACTTCCTCAGTGCCCCCCCCCCCGGCGCGGTGGAAATCATAGGACCGTGGTGGTTCCGTGAAACATCCTGGAGTTGGCTGGAGCGCGCCCGATCAAGAAGTTAGGTCATCTCAGTCATGAAGACTTAGTTGCTCATAGCCCGTATGCGAGCCCGAATTGAGGCGTTTGGTTTAGATAGCGCCCAGGGATCGAGGACCGAGCTGGGAGCTGATCCCGCTTCCGGCTTGCCGGCAAGGCAAGAGTCAAAAGGCTTGATCGGAGACCTCTTAAAGAGCGTGGGCCGCCACACGTCCGGCTAAGAGCCGATCCTGTTGAGGCAATCTGTGGTCCGGAGTGACCAAGTGTTTTGATGTTTGAGCAAAGGGTTTAAGTTAGGTTTTTCCTTGTGTACTAATATGTGTATGTGAGTATGCAGGTTGTACAGGTTACACATATTGACTGAGCTGGACGGCTCCGATACAGGTGAAGGGTGGCATGGAGACAAGCTGGAGGCTTGTGTGCACCCGAGGGACCTTGGTATAGCAAGAATGATGAGCTAAGGGGCGTGGACTTCGAGGCGTACGTGAAGGATGGCATGGAGACAAGTTGGAGGCTTGTGTGCATCCGAGGGACAAGGGTCGAAGATGAAGAGGGCGCGAAGGCAATAGTCAAGGCTGCTGGTGAAGAGTCAGCAAAGTCATGAAGGCACGAGAGCCGAGGGAAGATGACTCCAAGGGCGAGCTGAGAAGTGGACTTCAAAGGGCACACATGAAGGGTGGCATGGAGGCAAGTCGAGGACTTGCGTGCGCATCCGAGGGACAATAGCCGGTGGAAGAGGACTTCGAGGAGCAAGCCAAGGGAGTATGCTTGAAGGCACATGTCGATGAGGGTCTTCGGAGTGAGGAGGAGTGTGTTTGTAAGCTGGGCAGTCGACTGGTGTTATAACAGTCGACTGCCAGTAAGCACTAAAACTTACAGAGAGTTAAAGACCCCGAACCAGTCGACTGCTCTGGGAGCAGTCGACTGGTAGCAGCCAAAATTCGAACGTTAGGCATGTAAGGGTCGAATTTTACTGGGGGCAGTCAACTGCCCTAGGGGGCAGTCGACTGGTGGCGAGGGTTTCAGACTTAGTTCTATTTCAAGAGGACTTCGTGGTAGCTGAAACTCTTGACAAAACAAGCTTGGTTAAGACTTGTTAGTAGTCTCTAGAGCCCAGGTATTGTCAAGGTGTTGTGGCGAGGTTTCTCCACCCACAAGGAGCGACGAGGGCTAGCCGGAGGTTATCCGGGGAGTGATCCACAAACAGATTCTTGGATTAGTCATCCTTAGGGGTGGATACCAAGTAAATCTTCGTGTTAGCATTGTTCTTAGTTGTTAGTTTCATTTTTATTGTATATTCTGCTTGCGCAACTAACAACGAAGGTACAAGAAGATTCGAGATTTGTTATTCACCCCCCTCTAGCAAACGTATAAGATCCAACAGATCCGAGGGTAAGGCTCGCATGGACCGAGAAAATAGCCGCCCGGTCGGGGGACCTCTCAGGGAGTGTGGGTCGCCACGCGTCCGGCTGAGAGCCGATCCGAGGGTAAGGCTCGCACGGAGCGAGAAAATAGCCGCCCGATCGGGGGACCTCTCAGGGAGCGTGGGCCGCCACGCGTCCGGCTTAGAGCCGATCCGAGGGTAAGGCTCGCACGGAGCGAGAAAATAGCCTCCCGGTCGGGGGACCTCTCAGGGAGTGTGGGTCGCCACGCGTCTGGCTGAGAGCCGATCCGAGGAAAAAGCTTGCACGAAGCGAGAATATAGCCGCACAGTCGGGGGACCTCTTAGGGAGAGTGGGCCGCCACGCGTCTGGCTGAGAGCCGATCCGAGGGTAAGGCTCGCACGGAGTGAGAAAATAGCCGCCCGATCGGGGGACCTCTCAGGGAGCGTGGGCCGCCACGCACCTGGCAGAGAGCCGATTCAAAGGTAAGGCTCGCACGGAGCGAGAATATAGACGCCCGGTCGGGGGACCTCTCAGGGAGCGTGGGTCGCCACGCGTCCGTCTGAGAGTCGATCCGAGGGTAAGGCTCACATGGAGAGAGAAAATAGCCACCCGGTCAGGGGATCTCTCAGGGAGTGTGGGTCGCCACGCGTCCGGCTGAGAGCCGATCCGAGGGTAAGGCTCGCACGGAGCGAGAAAATAGTTGCCCGATCGGGGAACCTCTCAGGGAGCGTGGGCCGCCACAAGTCCGGCTGAGAGCCGATCTGAGGGTAAAGCTCGCACGGAGCGAGAAAATAGCCTCCCGGTCGGGGGACCTCTCAGGGAGCGTGGGTCGCCACGCGTCCTGCCGAGAGCCGATTCGAGGGTAAGGCTCGTACGGAGCGAGAATATAGCCACACGGTCGGGGGACCTCTCAGGGAGAGTGGGCCTCCAAGCGTCTGGCTGAGAGCCGATCCGAGGGTAAGGCCCGCACGGAGCGAGAAAATAACCGCCCGGTCGGGGGGCCTCTTAAGGAGCATGGGCCGACACGCGTCCGACTGAGAGCCGATCCAAGGGTAAGGCTCGGACGGAGCGAGAAAATAGCTGCCCGGTCGGGGGACCTCTCAGGGAGCGTGGGTCGTCACGCGTCCGGCTGAGAGCCGATCCGAGGGTAAGGCTCGCACGGAGCGAGAATATAGCCGCCCTATCGGGGGACCTCTCAGGGAGCGTGGGTCGCCACGCGTCCGGCTGAGAGCTGATCCGAGGGTAAGGCTCGTACGGAGCGAGAAAATAGTCGCCCGGTCGGGGGACCTCTCAGGGAGCGTGGGTCACCACGCGTCCTGCTGAGAGTCGATTCGAGGGTAAGGCTCGCACGGAGCAAGAAAATAGCCGCCCGGTCGGGGGACCTCTCAGGGAGCGTGGGTCGCCATGCGTCCGACTGAGAGCCGATCCGAGGGTAAGGCTCGCACGGAGCGAGAAAATAGCCACCCGGTCGGTGGACATCTCAGGGAGCGTGGGCCGCCACGCATCCGGCTGAGAGCCGATCCGAGGGAAAGGCTCGCACAGAGTGAGAAAATAGCCGCCCGGTCAAGGGACCTCTCAGCGAGGGTGGGTCGCCACGCCTCCGGCTGAGAGCCAATCCGCGGGTAAGGCTCGCACGGAGTGAGAAAATAGCCGCTCGATCGGGGGACCTCTCAGGGAGCGTGGGTCGCCACGCGTCCAGCTGAGAGCCGATCCGAGAGTAATGCTCGCACGGAGCGAGAAAATAGCTGCCCGGTCGGGGATCTCTCAGGGAGCGTGGGTTGCCACGCGTCCGACTGAAAGTCGATCTGAGGGTAAGGCTCGCACGGAGCGAGAAAATAGCCGCCCGGTCGGGGGGCCTCTCAGGGAGCGTGGGTCGCCACGCGTCCTGCTGAGAGCCGATCCGAGGGTAAGGCTCGCATGGAACGAGAATATAGCCACCCGTTCGGGGGACCTCTCAGGGAGCGTGGGCCGCCACGCGTCCGACTGAGACCGATCCGAGGGTAAGACTCGCACGGAGCGAGAAACTAGCCGCCCGGTTGGGGGACCTCTCAGGGAGCGTGGGTCGCCACGCGTCCAGCTAAGAGCCGATCCGAGGGTAAGGCTCGCACGGAGCGAGAAAATAGCCGCCCGATCCAGGGACCTCTCAGGGAGCGTGGGTCGCCACGCGTCCGGCTGAGAGTCGATCCGAGGGTCAGCGGGAGCGGATCCCGATTTGTAATTTGCGTGGAGTGAGCTACTAGCCTGCCATTAAGAAGGCTTGGATTTTCACTGAACACCTCGAGGTTGCAAAATATATCTTTTTTTTTTGTTTACTATCCTGAAGGGTGAGAGCTTCCTCGGGCTGACTTGCCCAAAACATCGCGTACTCCTTTTTGAACCGCGTTCCAACACTTGGCCTGCACTCTGTCCATTCCCTTGGGCTCACCAAGGGGCCCTAATGGGAGTAGATCACGAGCAACGGGGGGCTCATGTCCCGTTCTCTCAACTGGAAGAAGGGCTTGTCTTTCCAGGCTGGTGGCCCGCTCCAAGGCGGCTTGTCTCCGGGCTCTAGGATCAGTTGTCGGCACTCCATGATGTCGTGAGTGTGACTGTGATGAAATGTGCAATACGGCCTCTAGCGGGTCGACCAACACTTCTGGGCCACCCGCTGCCCTTGCCGGAGGTCTGTTCTGCTTTGGCCAGTGGACCCTCATGGGCTGCGAGTGAGCCCTCCTGGCGGTAGCGTAGGTTGTACCGATGTCGGGTGTGGTGCGCTAGTCGGCTCCTTTTTCCGAGCGGCTTGCGCCTCTTCAATGCTGATGTGTTTTGACGGTTCTCCCCAGTAAGCTATCCAAGTCTTTGGGGGGCTTCCAAATGAGCGCGCGAGAGAAATCCCCCTCTTGCAGCCCTTGAGAGAAAGCATTGATCAACACTTCCGGGGTGGTCGTTGGCACGTTGAGCGCCACTGATAAGTACCATTTTTGTTGATTATTTTAGATGTTAAAATCCATGTTTGACCTATGTTTTTATTGCTTATTTGTGATTTTACCCTAGGTTTTAGGATTTCCTCTTATTTTGGACTTAATTGCAAAATTACATATTTTTGGATTATTTGGCCACTAATTTTCTGATATATTTTTGTAGGCATGAAAGGATCCTAGACCTAGGGCATACTGGGTCAAACTTGAGTCGGATGTGAACCGGATCGAATTATCAAGCCTACGATTAGTCCGGGCCGTCCGATTCAAGAGCGGCTAGATCTGAGCCATCCGGGACGATCTGAAGCAATCCGAGCTAGGGTTAGGGTTGATCAAGCTCTATGATCAAGATCTGAAGGTTTCATCCCAATCAGAGCTAAATCAACCGTTGGATCAAGCAAGGAGGGTTCTAGAGCGTCCATTCACAGATAGAGTTGATCTGGACCATCCGTTGCACATCTGGAGGATCCGAGCTACCACAAGGCAGATCCTGACCCCAGATCATCATCATAAAAGTTTGGCTCAAATCAGAGCAAGATCTACCGTTGGATCTCCTCCGATCAATCTGGGTCGTCCGTTGATAACTATTTAATCAAATTTCCAGCTCCTTTCTCCTGGTCGCGTCTCCGCCGTTAGCTCGTCTTCTTCGCTTCGTTCTTCAATTCCTTAGCTAGTTCTTCATCAAAGGAGGCGCGTCCACTCGATTCCTGGTTCAGAGCAAGTGCTAGGTCATGGTGAAGAGAACTCAGTGAAGAGTTCAGCTCGCTATTGCCCAAGAACAGAGCTATTGAGAGGTTTCCGTGGTTCTGCTGTTTGGAGTCATCGATCTCAGTTGCGGACCATTTCCATCCACCGGAGCCATCTGGAGGGGTTCCCTAGATTGCTCCGATCATCCACAAATCATAATCTCACTTGGACGCAGTTGAATCGATGGATTCGAATGGGAATTCAGATTTGGACAGAGTTGAGCTCAAATTTAGTAGCTGAGACAATTTTCCACTGATTTGCTGAGTTTGCGGGTCCGAGGCTCACCCTTGCGTGACGAACAAGGAGTACTTGAGCTGAAGAAAGGATTGAGTTTAGATTTCTTAGTTAAATTCGTTTGTTTAGCTGTAATTTTCATTTACTGCTGTAATTCCGTTTCTGTTTTGTTTTCAGATTGGTTAAGTTGGTTTTCTTAAGTGTTCTAGCTTAAATTAGGGTCCAATCTTTAAGACAAGTAGTTAGGGAATTGCTTAGGAACATTTGGTTTCAATTTCAGTTTAATTGTAGCTTTAATTCCTTGCGTGCCATTTCTGATTTTTGCGTATCAATTTTCTGCTGCTGCGTAGCAATTTTTCTTCCTTGTGATTCTCTTCAGTCTCATTTCTGCAACTCCTTGAGTTCATTTTTCCACACCAATCGTTTCTGAATTCAGTGTTATTTTATTTGTGCAACTTTAGTTTCTGAAACTCTGCATTTCTACAAGAGTATCAAGTCAGTTACATCTCTGTTTTTTCTGCATTCGAGTTCTGCATGTTGGTCTCCAATTCTGCAGATTTTCAGTATCAGTTCTGAGTTTCTGAATGCCGAGTGTGTTCAGAAACGTTACAACCATTGCCTTCTGAAATTCCTGCACTTTTTTCAGCCTTGTCTTTTGCTAGTGAAACCTGCTTGAATATCAATTCTACTGAAATTAAATTCTATTTTCAGTTCCAAATTTCTGCACATCAGTCCTGCTATTCAAGTTTTCACTTCTGCCATCAGCTTTAATTTCTGAAATCTTCAGCTTCTTATTTCTAAAATGGTACAAGTAAGCTGAGTTCTAAATTCTGAACTCAAGTGCAGTTGGTTGCATTTAAAAGCAATGGATTTAAATCTCTGAAATTGGGTTGTAATGTGTGTATCAGCCTTTCCGTACATGTGCCACTTTAGTTTCTGCATCTGAACTTCAATTCTAAAATGATTTGTGTCTGAATTCTGCAGTCGAATGTTCTGCGCATGCTTTTCCTTCCTACATATCATGACTGCTGCTGAATTACAGCCAATGCAATCTGATTTCCTGCACTTCATTTCTGATTTTTGTGTGTTCTGAATGGATTAGTGTTTGCTTTGAGTCGGCTGTTGATTTCTTCACTTAGACTTGCATATTTCTTCCCTAATAGCCTGGTTTCCTAACTGAATTGATTAGCTTCAAATTCTGGGTTGGCAGTTTATAGGTTAAGCTATTAAAAGCAGTTTTGGCACATCAAGTTGTATCATTGTTGTGTTTTTGTATCAATTGAATGCCTTGGTTTGGAGAGAAAATGCCCAAAGATTAATACAAGTTGTGGTGTACTCTTACAATTTGAACTCATATTTGTTTTCCAAATTCGGTCAAGTCTCATTGGTTTGATTAAGTTGTTTAGTGGTTAAGCTCATTAATTGCCATTACTTTTATTTCTGAATTGAAAACACAACCCAAATCTTTATTTGAAACCCGAAAACACAAACGACACAAATACAAGCGCGAATCAAATAAACCTCAACTAGTCCCCGAGAAAAATACGACCTGTGGCCCCTATATTACATTTTCATACTTTTGATTGTAAAAGGGTTTCCAGCATTCATTCATTTATAAATTCTAAATTTGAGTCCCACAATTCGTGACAATTTAATTTAGTAAATTTGGGCTTATCAAATTTTTGGCGCCGTTGTCGGGGAAGCAACTAGTTGATTTGTTTGATTTTTGCTTGTATGCTTTTTGACATATCATTGGGTTCTATTTTATTTTGCTTTATCTTTCATATACGGTTGCTGCCATTTTTCTTGTTTGTTTTGTGACAGGGCTGCAAATTCAAAATGGGGTCAAAAGAGATAGAAGAGGCATTGGAGGAGTTAAAAAATGTGTTAAAGGGGGTGGACTACCAACTAGAACGTAAAGCTCAGTCATCTACTTATCAGAAGCTACCTCAGCCACAATTTCAGCCTCTCCAGAAATTTCAGCAGCTAAATCAAGAATTCCAACAACCCTATTGGAATTTTCAGCAACCAAATCAGTTTTTTCAGCCACAAGATCAACCATCATTTCAAAATTTTCAACCAAATCAGTATTTTCAGAACGGGCAGCCACCATTTCAGAGCTATCAGCCCCAATTTGAGCAACCAAATCAGTTTTGTCAGCCTCAAATTCAGCAACTACAACAATTCCAGCCACCACAACAATTCCAACAATTTCAGCAAGAATTTCAGCATTTTAACCAAAATTTTCAGCAGCCTTTTGAAAATTTTCAGCATGGAAATAATCAATTTCAACCTCAATTTCAGCCTTATCAACAAGGTCAACAAGTGTGTCAAACATTTCAGCAAGATCCGCCTCAAAACCAGCCATTTTATCAGCCCACACAGCCCTTGAATCAAAATTTTCAGCCTTACAACCAAGGGTTTCAAAATCAGAATTTTTAGCCCTTGCCACAGAATTTTCCACACCAAAATCAGAACTTTCAAGGCTACAACTCCCAGCAAAGTTTCCAAGAATATCAGCCCTTTAATCATCCCCAACAGCCATGTTTTCAACCAAATCAGCAAGCTCAAAATTTTCAGCCTTCTTCATCCTTTCAAGGTCAATCAAGGAGCTATGCTAACCAAGGAGGCTATGGGAGTTCTAGTGCAGGAAATGTGCTCCAACAGAAGGTCGAGGAAATGTTGCAACAAATTAGGCAACAACAAAGGTTGGAGGAGATTTATCAACAAGTTGTACAATATCATCAAAAGCAGCAAAGGCTTCAAGACATCGAAAGAGGCGTTGGACAAATTGCTAGTCAAATGAATCAAATGCAAGTTCAAGGTGACCCTAGTGCAGGGCCAAATCTTTCTTTAATGGATCTTGCAATTTTAGAAGAAGAAGAAGAAGACTACATTAAAGTCTGGACACCTACAACATGCATTCCTCCGGAGACTCCTATTCAAAATCCAATTCCAAATTTTTCAGCTCCAGAAGAAGAAATTGAAGCTCCACAGGACCATTCTAGACTTTTATTTTCTGATGATAGCATTATTGATGGTCCTCATTTTTCTGACACTGTTGTTGCAGATATTACAGGAGAAGCATGCAGAGGAGATGATTCCATAGGTGTAGGGGATTGCACTAAGCCCCAGGGACCACCACAAGATTTAGAGAATGAACCAGAAAGTGTAGGGACTTGCATGGTGGAAGCAAGCACCCAAGGATCACCAGTTGATTGTCCACCAGAGTCTGAGGCTGAAGAGGAGCATGTACTTGACCAGGAGGAGGCCATGGATACATCTACCCTTGTAGAACCTCCAGGTATTCTCCAGCACGCTCAGGTAAGTATTTCTCCTCTTTCTTCAGAAAAATTCAAAAAGGTACCTAGGGTTGACTTTATTGATTCTGATGAATTTATTGATATACCTTGTGTAGAGATTGTTTGTGAAAATCCAATAGAGGTACCAAATATTGATTTCATTGATCGTACTGCATTACTTGATACATCTCTTGTAAATTTGGATTGCGAAATAATTTTAGAGGCACCCATAATTGATGTTGTTTGTTATGATGAATCTTTAGATACATCTTTTGTGGATATGGATAGTGAAAAATTTTTAGAAGTGCCTGAAATGGATGTTATTTATTTTGATGAATCTCTTGCTATATCTTATGCTGAAGTTGAATGTGAAAAACTTATGGAGATATCTGAGATTGATTTGATTGGCTGTAATACATTGCTTGATACATCTTTGATAGGAAATAATTGTGAAATTTCTATTGATGAGCCAGAAATTGATTTCTTTATTTGTGATGAGTATTTGGATGAAAATTTTGTAGGAAATGATTTTGAAAATTTTATTGAGGCACCAGAATTTGATTTAATTGAATATGATGCAGTTTTGGATTCATTTAATGCAGAGACTGAATTTATATCATTTCTTTCTGACCCTGAACACTTGAGAGATGTATTACATTGTTTTGCAGGGTCCAGAAGACTTCAGGAGTGGGTGCTCCAACTGAACCGACTTCAACCTCCTGGAAGGACTTCTGATAGGCATAAAGAAGGAGGAGAAGTTCTTACTTTAATCCATAGCCCTCCATTCCTTCAGTGGATTTTGAACATGAATCGCCTTAGACCACCAGAGCAATTTTTTGTGAAGTTCAAGTATGGGGGAGTCCTAGATCTCCCAGCCACCCAAACTCCTCCACTACCAAGGTGGAGGCTGCTTCTTGATAGACTCCGCCCACCAGAATAAAGGGGAGTTTGATTTTTCTTATATTTTCTTTTATTTCATTTTTCATTTTCATGCTTCCTAGAATTAGAATTTTCCTTTGAAATGAGCCCTTGCTAATAAATGCATGAGTAGAGTAGAATGCATAGGAGTCATTGTAAATACCTTGTTATTTATTTTGCCACTTTTTCTTGCATGATTAGGAAATAAAAGTATCCCTCTAGGTTATCTTCATGTCATTTTAGAATCTCTTGGAAAATAAATTAAATTTGGTTGTAAAAACTTAGGGTTTGAGCTAATGGATGAATCTTGGATACTTGAGTACTACTTGCTTTAGATTCTTAATTGAGAACTTGGGATGAATTATTTTGACCTAGTGAGAATTAGCCTTATTTTCGTGATACACATTATGTTATTGTGCTCTAGAACTTGCTTAGGTTCTTTCAAAACCATATTTCAATGATTGGATCACATCTATAGAGGCTAATCATTTTGTTTTCCTTTCCACATCAATTTTTAGCAAAAATCATGTCATTCCATCTTTTCTTTACTTATTTCCTACTCTTACCCTTACTTTTCTTTGGACTTGTGCTTGAGATGTTTCTTAGTGCTATTTTGCCCGAGACAGACAAAGATTTAAGTGTGGGGGAGTGACTAGTGATATGAAAGAAATTTTTATCAAGGATGCACTTCAATTCGAAAAAAAAATTTTGTGCTAAGTTGGATTGATACCAAGATCAAGTGGGAAGAAGTGTTTAAGGATTGAAGCAATTGGAAATCCCAATTCCTTAGTATATTGTGAAGATCCAAAGAGCATGCAAAAAGAAAAAAAAAGGTTTGGCACGCAAACGCTTGTGCCAAGGTGAAGAAAGAAAACAAAAATTTGCTATTTTGGATGGGAAATTGACTTGGATCAAAACTTGGAAGTTGGAATTGTAGGATGCCAAGATCACCAACATTCTGTAGAGACTACGTTGAAGCTGGTGGAGAGCAGAGAAATGGAGATCTTGAGCTGGAATTGCAGCAGAAAAAAAAAACAAACACAGAAAATACAGTGAAGGCTGTGGTTGAATTCAATTCTGCTGATCAGGGATTCGAATGGAACAATTGAGATTCTCCACTGATAGTTGATGCTAACTGATAGTTATGAAGGGAAAGTTTTGCAAGATCTGAAAGGCTCCATTAGAAGTGGAGGAAATCAGAACAAAAAGAAAAAAAACTGTTGAGCTGAGTTGAGCAAAACCAAGGCTGAAATTGAATTTTGTTGAGCAGAATTTGTGATGTGGAATACTTTAAGTGCTTAATTACTCCTTATGCTAACTGATGTGAAGAAATCAGAGATTGAATTGAATCTACCGTGAGCTGAAACACAGAAACAGAAAAAGGAAAATTTAAGTGGAAGGTGTGCCAACTTGAAAGATTGTGTATCAAGAAGGTCACGGAAATGTGGATTGGAGCTAGTTTCTGATCAGCAAGTATCCAACTGAGCAGATTGAGACCAGGAAATGAATTTAGAAGTTAACTAAGAGAGCAGAAAAAAAAAGAAACAGAAAACAGCTGGAGAGAAGAAAAAAAAGAAGGGAGACACAAAATGGTACTTCAACTGGAATTTTTGCTCCATGAGTTCAGTGAAGATCTTCCCATCCGGATCAAAGATTTATTCCATTTTATCTCTGACCTTACAAGAAAGAAAGAAAGAAAGAAGAAAAAGAAGAATCAGAAAAGAGAAGAAAGGAAAAAAATGGCACACAAAAGGCAACTTGGCACAAGGAAGTAAAGAAAGGGTTTTTCATCTAAATCAAAGGCCATTACTTAAATCTGACTTTACCACACTTTTGATATCATTAGAGGACTGTCAAGAGGGCAAAAGCACATTGGAAATATTTTTGAGCAACCAAGTCTCCCACTCCATCAATTTTTCCATTTCCTTAATTTTTATTCCATTTCTCACCATTTTTCATGTTTTCATTTGTTTTTATAGTTGTTGATCCTATTCATGATTAATGGTGGAGAGTAGATAATAAGCAAGCCTATGGTAGTGCAAGAAACATGTGTGTAAGAGTGAGCTCCACTTCCATCACCAAATTAGAACTTAAGAGAGAGCCACCAAAACTTCCCTTGAAAGGCTAGTGATTTAAATTCATCTCAATGACTCATGATAGATGAAAAGGCCAAGTTGTTGATTTAAGGACAAGATACTAATCCATAGAGCTTAGATTTTTGAGAATTGACAACCCTAGGTAATTTCTTTTCATTTGCTTCTAATTATGCTTAAGAAACTCTAGGGGATACTTATTTAGTGTTTTCGCGAGACGCTCAAGGTTAAGTGTGGGGGAGTTGATAAGTACCATTTTTGTTGATTATTTTAGATGTTAAAATCCATGTTTG